>JADLZN010002473.1:0-244249 GCA_018155175.1 Sinocyclocheilus anophthalmus | reverse complement strand
TGAATGATTTGTTCACAAATCAAACTCTTCCAGTTCTCAATGACTCAATGATTAGTTTAGAGTAGTTAACAGCTCACAAAATAATGATTCTTTTATCACTACTCTCCTGTGGATATGTGGGTGAGTAAATAATGACATATAACTTTAAATGGAAAGCTAATCTACATCTAAAATATACAACACTAGCCCCACACAAAACAAACCATTTATATCAAAACAACGTTCAATTACACAGATTGCTAACTGTGGTGTACTGAATTTATAGTATTGGATTAAATAAGCACGTCTGTGTCTAGATGAAAAAGGTGCCCTTTCATTCATTTCATTGTCATTCTATCATGTCCTCCTCTGTGATTTTTAGCTGTGTAATTGCAGAATCAAAGTGAGGTATTGCGTATTGAGCTAATCTGATTAGCTGGCCTCTAAGCAGGTACAGGATGAAGCTGTCCTAGGATCACAGGATACTTTGGAAATGATGCGTCATGGAAACATGCATAATTTGGAACATTAATATATATATATAAATAGGCAGGATATTGTGTAAGACAAAAATGTGAAATAATGATGCCTACATTGTACCTGCGGCCTGTAAATGTTGTGCTATTTTATGTTTTTTTTTTAAATATGTCATTTAATATAGATTTTGTAGGTTTTATATACTGTAAGCTGAAAACATGTTTTAGCACAATTTATCAATCACTGTCCTCAGTTGAGACTACATGGTACATCTAAAGATTGTGAAGTGAGTTGGCCTGTTGATATCATTGCTGTTCCTGTCCAGTGTACATTTCAACAGAGAAACAGAAACAATGACCTCACCATTTGTACATGTCTGGTTGTTGAAAATCATGCCCGGGGCCATTTGAGAGATCTGAATTCTATGGTACTGTATGCCATGGGATTGTCATTCCTGTCTCTTATACCTGTTTGCCATAGATTAAAAAAACTGATTGCTCAGTTTTCTGGGCTCTCCAGCTTTCTTGTCCTTCTTTTCTTGTTATCATCATTCTGTTGATGACTGTAGGTTTTGCACGTGATTCATGTAACATCTGTCTCGGATCACCTTACAAGTCCTGTCTAGGAGAATAAATTTGTTGGGGTGGAGGTAAGGGGATAAGAAGGGATCGCCTTACTGCTCTGTAGTGTGGAAGTTCTTGCTTGCTCAACTTGCCATTTGTCAAATCGCTAAGAGGCAACCAGGAGCAAATGAATTGTTATCACTTATGCTTCATGTTGTGGCAAAGAATGTAACCTATGTTATAAAACTGCGAGTTTGACTAAGTGATATAATTTCTTCCCTGTCAAGGGTCTGGCCTGCCTTCATTTAAACATTCTAAAGCTGTCTTTTTGCCTTTGAGGTCTGATGTTAAGCAAACAACTCAAGTGTAAGAAAAGAGAGACACGGTTAAAATCTACTGACAGTCAATCTGTGCCTGAGCTTTTCTCCTGCATGTAATTAAGCAGATCTCTTTGACACTGTACTATCCAGACAGATTAAGAGGACAGCAAGGAAATATTGAGGTCTATTTAAACATGTAACAGTTACTGACCAGTTTTGTAATTACTTGCCCTCAAATGTGAATTGCTTTCATTATATTTTGCATTTTTGGAATATTCAGATATTCTACTGGTGGTCATCTGTTAGGATAGGTCTTATCAGTGCCACGGTACTTGTCCAGCCCCACACTGTGGTGCTGTATTGTGGTGGCATGTGCAATAAAACTGCCCCAATCTGATAATAATGTGAATTAATTCATAATCCGAATGAAAAGGAAGTGGTACATTTATATTTTAGGTTTTATATATTTGTAACTGATGTCAGACAAAAGCAAATGATAAAAGAGAAGTGTGAGCAGATGATTTAAAGCATTTTGTTTAGTAGACTAGTCACTTCAGAAAGATCAGGAAAAGTCTAGTACTCCACAAGCCACAATGACCAATGAAAGGTAGATGAGACTAGACTAGTTTTAGAATGTTCTGTGTGTACAGAAACAATGACTGTCAGCGGGTGAGTCAAGATCCACGATGAAATAATAATAAATGCAAATAAGATGCACAAAAAGATACAGTAAGGATATTAAAAAGTAATCCTTCAGTAAGGATATTAAAAATGTTGGGGTGCCACTAATGGCCAGTGTGTATGTACCATCTGTATCCTAATTCAAAATCAGGCGAGAAGCCCTGCTGTAGAAAGTAGCATCATAATGTTTTTGTTGTTGTTGTTTTTTTAATTACTGAAATTTTGGCTATTGTGGTAGGGCAATAAACAGATGTGAACCAAAACATGATGGTCTGAAAAGTCGGCCTATGGAATGCCTAGACTGGGTTGGCAATATTCTAAAAATTCAGTTATACTTTAATTCTTATATAAAATGAGGATAAGCTCATTAATCTCAGTGTCCATACCATGGACCTGATTCATGCTAGAATGTATCTATCTATACATTGCGATTTTGATCGGCTATCATATGTTACAATCAACTAGACACCGGTCTCTCAAATTAAACAAAGGGCGTATATTGGATAAGCAGGCCACAATGAGACCTTGGGTTTATGTCTCTTTGTTTGTCATGCAAGTGATGGAATCAAAGAGGTGCACTGGCTGGTCAGAAGAGAGGGATTGTCATGTAGGATGCATTCAAGGGCTGATAGGTATACTTGTATCTTAGAAGATAACCGGACTGACATGACCAGGTGAAATGTGATTAAGGCTCTCAATGAATAAGCACTACACCAGGCAAAACCTCTGCAGTTCCTTCCTAATTTATTGTATTGCATTCTTGCTCTACAGTGCAGCGAGGTGAGTACCCAACTGCAATGCAGGTGAAATAGCCTTTGAAGGCAATATCTGCAATGACCTCGCCCCACATAGGTCAGTTTTGCACACCAAGACCTCTGCTGTCAATCCTTGACATGGCATCAGGTTTCAACACCGGGATTACTAGAAAAAGATCTGTCCTCCCAGGATAGCACAGCAAGCTTATATTTAGCCTGGCTTGATGCATAGCCAGAATAAAGCCAAGTCTGCTGGCCACTGACCGCCCCTTGCCCCCCTGATACTCCCAGCGAGGGTTGTGTCTTATGTCTTATACATAAGTGCCCCTTATGTAGAAGACATTGTTCTTGTTTTTTTACATAATAGTATCTGTTGCATTGTGCAGCCCATTAGCCATCGCTGATCTAGCAGAATGTCCAAAGAGAGTGTGATTGTTTCTGCATGCAAATACAACCATTTTTAGACAGATAATTTAACCCGCCCATTTTGGTGGCAAGAACTCAATAGCTCTTTAACTTAAGAAATACCTTATTGCAATAATTCTAATAAGTTTGAGCATTTTACAGTTTTTTGATTAGCTTGAATTTCATATTTATGCTTTTTTTCCAATAGGTATGTGTCAAGGTTCTTGTACAGTATTACACAGTACATTTTTGTATTATACTTAATCAACTTCATATTTCATTTATTGTGTTCTCTTGACCCAGACATATAGGTGGCACAATTATTCTCCAAGAAAAAACTGATACTTCTAGTATTCCCACTCGGGCACATTTGTGTCCCCTCTCTCACCTTATTTGTTTTCCTTTGCTTTTTTTCCATTGAACATTCTTAGCTTGCAAGTACTCTCCATGACATATAAACAGCTTTAAGTTTACCCTCTAGCAAACCAGTTGAGCCAGCGTTAGAACCTACAGTCATGCTTTGAGCCTTATCACTTTGAGTCTGTCATGTTTGCATGTGACAGGATGGACCTTTTTTTTTTTACAGCTGGTTATTCATGGCAGTTTTCCCATGCATTTTACTTGAACATCCGATCTATTAGTTAATAAAAAGCTTCATTTATACATTTAAGCATTTAGATAAAAAGCGTGCATATGTTTGATTTGATTTTTTTCTTTTCATTCAAAAATGCTCTGTTTTCACACATTTCAGACATGGAATTTTGTAAGATATTGGAAAGAATTACTAAGACATTCATACAAGTAAGTAAAGGATAAGGGAAAAATGTTACAAGGAAATTACAGTATTAAGATGACAATAGATCCTTTGAACTAAAGAGAAATAAGAAGGAGCTACTCTTTAAATATTGCATTGACAAAAGGTCAATCTCTAATAAAATTACAGTGCTTTAAAGAAAACCAAAGACCAAGAATATCAGAGCCCTTCATTAGCTAGCAAGATCAGGGTCAGTCTGTCCACTATCTTAATTTGGTCCACGGCTGCCTGTGAAAAGGGTTCAACAGGTTCACCCAACTGACCAGGGGCAGGACATTCACCCATTCAATGGAACAGTAATATGATACTACTGATCTGTCTGAGGGATTTGAGCATAACGCAGAATCCCAACAAAGCAAATCCCATCTTTGCAAAGTCACACAGGTGTCACTGTTCCCAAGTGACTGTTACCAGCCAGGGATGAGTGATTTTTTTTTCAAAAGGGTTGGATCCCTTGTGCTTGCAGGAGTCAATAAGCACATCTTTAGAGCAGGGCTATTTCTGACTGCACGTTGGGGCCTGGCCACATTCCTTGCTTCACACACTCTGTCTGCTATTTCATAGGGGTATCATTTGAAAAACATAGGTATGTGTTGTCTAATGAGGACACTGTTCATTCACTGGCTATCACCTTGAGTATGTTTTAATGCATAATCATAAAATGGCTATTCTTAAAGGAATAATTCACACTAACGTGAAAATGTGTGTGTAATTTACTCACCCCTGTGTTGTTCCAAACCTGTCACGAACTTTACTTTCAATCAAACTTTCAAAGAATACGTAACAAAAAAAGACATTTTGAAGACCGTTGTGGTCCAAACACATCGGACCCCCCTGACTCATTGTATGAACAAAGAAAGTTCATACATTCAAAAAAGTTGTGTATGATCACAGCACAAAAGAAATTGTACAAGGTTGGAATCAAATGAGGGATGAGTAAAGTTGCCAAAAATGTAAAAAAATGTTGCCACAAAATTGAAATTCAATCGTGGTAATGTAAAAACATTTAATAGGTCTTCCTTACTGATTGGTTGCTATTCGAGTTCCTGAGAATCGTGTCATAGCCCATAAGAGTCATATTAAGTCTACTCCACGTTAAGGAGGTGGTTGCGGGTGGTCAGACTGGTCCACCACACAAAAGTGGGCCTTGGTCTGATATGAGAGACCCTGTGACCTAGATTTGGCAGATTGGTTAAGTGAGAGCTCTTAAATTTCAAGTGACCCAACTGGCTGCATAAAATATTGTCCCCTGCTGGCAAATGATTGCACTCTGGCCTCATGAGCATGTGTAATGGATATCTCTTTATTTTTATAACTTTATTCTTTGACTGATAATTTCTGTATGAAAAATGTTGAGTTCTGCTGTGATTTGTGTCTTAGGCCTCTCATGTGCTATGCTAATTTTTCTTCCTATCCAAATACACTCTGGAATGTTGACACCAGTCCATGTTTACGACTCTGGAGTAATAAACAGGATGCCTTTTATGAATCTGCAATTAATATAGAAATATGGTATTCCATGACATCTATGATGTACATTTGTTTTATTTTTTTGGCTTTACATTGCTAGTGACTACCATTGTTGCACACATGGACCATGAACTTCTAACTGGCCGCTTGCTATTGTTAGTAGCCTTGTGAAACTTTTAACCACCTTTTAACATTTTTCACACATCTGTCAGTAGGAAGATTCCATGACACTGGTCCTCTAAATATAAAGCCGGTTCCCAGTTCCTACTCAGGAATAGCATGTTTCCATCAAAGGCTGGCCTCTGGTGCACGACTGGAACAGATGCAGCTTGTACTCACTCTCCATTACACAAGCTCTTTTGGGGTCTTGGTGTGTCCCTATAGGTTTACAATCATCTATCTGTACTTTTTTGGACAGTCAGCTCACTTGAACATGACAAAATAAATCCCAAATGCAGACCAGAAAATATGAGACAGTGTTGCACCCGGTTACTTTATTCACCTGGTCATGCAAACACTCAATGTGGCCTTCTCATTCCCTTGTGGGTTAAACTTTTATATTCAATGATTCAGTAAAGGAAAAAAGGGGGTGATAAGTATTGTACTAAGCAACCCTATATGCTTTGGTTCGCGAGCAATCTGTGACTCATGGATTGATTTATTGTGTAAATTTGGACAACATTTGCATACTAGAATATTTAGAAGTACCGTGATAATTTTTAACATTTAATAGTTTATTAAATAAAGGAATGTCATCTGATTCCAGTTGAAGATGGCTACATGAATTGTAGGCCTTCTAAAGCTGAGAGATTCATATTGGTATTTTTTATAACAGCCCAGTCAGAAGTAGTTTAGTATCTTTATCTATATACAGTAATATACTATATTTCAGTTAAACTATCAGGTAGTCTTTAGTGAACAAGTTTTTTTCTTTACACAACGGTTACTTCTCTCTGGTTTAAAGAAGGCCCCTCTGCAGGGGAGTACCCTATTATTCTCCTAAAACAAGACATTTAGTCATGTTGTTATGAATATCAATGTAGTTTCTATCTCTTCCAACGGTAAGCTGAGGACACTGGAACCAATGACCCATTTAACCTGCAATCTGGCAGGAATATAGTAACAGCTTTGTCCACCTTTAACAGACTTTTATTTCTCAGTTTTCCTGCTGCATTTACTGGCTTCATACACATTTCTAAAGGTGACATTAAACTTTTGGCCACATTACCCTTCAAAAGCATTCAGTCATAAGCATATCTTACAAAATATGCATAATATTTTAATGAAATTTCTTTTTTATTCATGTTATGCTGAAAATAAGTTTTTCCACTTCAATATTCTGAAAATATGTTTTATGATATGACTCACGCTTTGGAATACAATATGTCTGACCATTTAAGGTCAGACATAAAGGTTAAGTTATAAATGCAATTAAAGGATTGTTGGTATGGGGATTCGCTGAGTGGTGCAAAAGTCTGATTGATCACTAGCCCCAATAGTGACTGAAGGCTAGAGGTTCGTATGAGCTCTACAGAGTGATTTGCATGAGTTGTACAAAGCTGTCATATATGTGGCCAAAGACTAGTTTAGAATGTCATAATTGACTCTCTTGTATCATTCTCAGGATGGATAAGATACCCAGAGGAATGCATTTGAAACAGATGTTCACTCTCGGAATAGAGTAACAGTCAAGGGGCAGTTTCAAAACAAGAGTGCTTGTGAGAACTGACCGAATCAGCATACAGGGCATAGCCTACCATGACACTGAGCATCATCTGGTTTCATCACAAATCATTTCATCCTCCAGCTATCCCATTCAGGATGGCGCTCTAGCAGTGCCAAACAACAGACTGATCCGAGTTGCTTTAGTACTGGTGGGTGCTTTTTACATGAATGGCACGCCAGTAATGGATCCTATGTGGTTTAAGCTATGCTTGGGAAACCACAGTCCCTGTCACTGACAGCCTGTGAACCACAGGTCTGAGTAAAGAGCGTCTTTCCATGGGATGGTATTTCAGCATGCCGTTTTGAAAGGCAAGCTCGATAGTGGTCCTCACATGGTTGCGGTTGCAGAGGCTCAGCTTTTGGCTCCAGGCAGGTCCCCTCATGGAGGGTATACCCCAGCTAAGCCCATGGTCCTACCCCCTTTCTTTCCTGACTCCAGATCCAATTATTGTATGGGCTGGCAGAGCCTTGGAGTGGAACTGTCAATCAATAAACTGACTTTGCCTCTGACAAATCTCATTAAGGCTCATGTTCTGTACTCATCTACATGGCAGACAGAGCTGTGATGCCTCATATCCTGCATGCTCTCCTTCCTAGGCACATATTAGATGTAATGTGACATTTTAGTCCACGTAAGCATGTCAAAATCTAGTGGCACATTTGACAACTCCTAAAACTAAGAAACATAATATCCATTTGTTTTAGTTGCAACTGCCATACTTTTAACCATTAGAGAGCATTAGCAGAGAATTCCCAAAATCCGGGAAGCAATATCAAAAAATATATAATTGGTACTGATCTATACTAAGTCCCAGGTAAAAAGAAATTATATACAAATCTGAAGTCAGCTCAGACAATGCCAAATCTGACACTGACAAAATGTTATATAAGTATCATATCACAATCCATTTCGGTACACCGGCAAGTCAGAGGGCTTGTAAGAGTTCAAAAGCAGAATTATATAGAGAACCTGTATAAATATAATGTTCAATATTGCATCAAGAATAAACAGTAACAACCAAGCATACATTTGTCATAACTGTGAAGTGTTTATGAGGGGTACATTTTGAACTACTATTGCATTTCACTGAAGTTGTTATGCATTTAAAAGTCTTTCAGTGGGGCTTTGGAAATGGGAGTATAGATTTGAAAAGGTTCATTCTTCAGACCATTTTTTGACATTCAACTTCTGACCATTCGTTTAAAATGTTTGCCTGTAGCTTAATTGCAAGAGAAAAGAACTAACAACACTAAAGTCATGGGTTTGATCTTGAAAGCATCATAAGTCTCATAGAAAAAGTGGTCTGCAAAATGAATACATTTTAGTGCATATGGAGAGATGAAGGTAACATAATAGTTTATCGCCAGTGACCTGTATTTTACTGTAGATAATTATAATGCCACCCATCTCCCTCTCAAATATTAATCTGTCTTAGAAAGCACATGCATGAGCCATGTTCCCTCTTAACCCTAACATACACACACCCACACCCACATACACATTCATACATACAGTATATACTACCTCTCCCATGCTGTGAGGCACTGTTTGATGTCTCTGTTGCTGACATCTAGTGACCAGGAACAGAAGCTCTGTCTGAATAAATCATGTCTTCTATGTGTTGCCCACAGCTGATTGACTAGCCAAAGGCAGAGAACTATGCATGCACTGTAAACAATTTTTAAATTTTTTGTAATTTTTAATTTTACAAAAATGAAGGTGATAATTAAAAATTAAGTATTCATCGGTGAATACATAAATGCTTGTGACTTTTTAGCTCCACCCACGGCACTTTACCTAATTTGTTGCTAGGGTATCATTTACAACTGTCCACAGCAACAGTTAGGACATTAGAAAAAATAATCTGACATTCACATCCCTGTAATTAAGTATTTATTTTGTTTGATATCTCACGTTGCACAGTGAATGCAATACTTTATTTTCCGTCTAAAGTTAAATCGAATTTTATATATAAAAAAATCCTAATCGAAATCTTCAATTGTAAAGATACTATACAATTCTACTGGGTGGGAAGTGGGCCCTTCTGTGTGGGCACTGAACCCGTAGCCATGCTCTGCTGGGAATGATGACTTAATGGAACACTGTGTTTCTATTTGCATAGCTAGCAAAGCTCCAATTTCAGGATGTCCTCAAATAATTGTGCATGCCCAGTCTAATGTAATGCTTGAAATAAAAGATAAATGTCAGACAGACTTTTATTGTTGTCTGTAAATATTAGATATATAATTAAAATGAGCATTTAAAACAAATGATTTTAGTTATTAGGGTTTTGTTTTTAATTTATGTAGGCATTCTTAGTAATTTATTTTATTTATTAATATAAATGCACACACTTACTTAAACAGGCAATATACATAGCAATAGCAATAGTAATGTGGTGCATATAGCTCTATCATGACAACTCTCAGAAGATTTCAACATGGTAAGAATATGATTAAAAGTTGCTTGTTGGGTATTGAGTTGGTGTTATTGGCTAAAGAGCAAGTAAGGAACTTGCCAATGCCAGATCCATTTGCGATACACGTGCTGTGAGTATGAAGACCTTATGTACTGCACAGCCAAGTAGCCTATATAATATCCCTGTAGCAGCTCAGTACATGTGAGCTGGGGGAAGGTGGAGGGTGTCAAAGCGGATCTGAAGCACACTGCAAAAGGCTCCTAGTCTTCTCAGTGACGTAAACAGCAAATTCATGGGCGGGAGACAAATGAACCAACTCCGCTGTGGCAAAGTCGTTTAATGATGTGAATTCATCAGTTTGCGTTCTAAGGACCCCCACATGCAGCTGCGTCTCTAGAGTATAATGACAGACAAACTTGGCTTATCCAGTGGTTTTACATTTAAGTTGAATTTCTCCTGTGTTTGATGGGCTCTACAGACACGAGGATAAAAAACTTTTCAAAGAAATGACATCGTAGTGCGTGCGGGTTCTAACATGGTTCAAGGTTCGGCCGCTCAGCATCCTCAGTTGTACTTGGGTATGTAGGGTGTATCAATGAACCGCCACCAACTTCCAGCTTAAATGAACCTTAAAGGAGATTACCCTTCGATGCCCATAAAGAACCTCTTTTTGTCTGAATGGTTTGCTAAAGAACCTTTACACTGAAGGAACCACGTTCGTGTTTCAAAAACGCGGTCGGCTGTGGCGAAAAAAGATCAAGTCATGATTAACACATATAACCACCGGTGAGAAGACAAGGTTATTCTAACGAAACATTTACTGAAGGGGTTATTTGTGGAACCAAAAATGGTTCTTCGATGGCATCGCTGTGAAGAACCTTTTAAGCACCTTTATTTTTAAGAGTGTACCTCAGTATTTCCTGGCGTTTGACACTCTGTGATGCTCTGGGGTATTATAGACACCAACAATTTTATATTTTATATTGGGAAGGAGGGGAAAGGCTTGACTTACCTGCATTCGGGTTAACCACTTCAGCTAAATGTGATTTCTACCCGGTCACAATAGTGACCGTAAAAAAGGTTTTCATTTATAAAGCTCTAAAAAAAACTTACTGACTGATGTTTTAGTGCACTTCCTGCAAATGTGGAAAAAATAAAGGGTCTCAATGAAATATGTGCAATTTCACATGATTAGTGCAAATTGTCACATGACCAGAGCAGTTTACTTCCTGTGTGCACCTTGAGCTCCAAAACAAAAGGCTAGTAAAGTATGTTAACATAAAGATATGACAAAGATTTTTGGTACACATTATTTTAAGGTGTCTATTATTAATTATATGAACTCCTATATTCAGTTTGTTGAGTGTGGTCATAGGAATGAGTAACCACAACATGGTGATGGATAAACAAATAGTGAACGGGAGGTGATAACGGTGAAACTGGGTTTACAATACAACAATCCCATTGCAGTTGCTAGTGAAAAACACAAAATGTGCAATGACAAATATTGCATAAATTAAAACTTTCAAATGTTACAAAAAATTTCAATATTGAGTTGCATAACTGGTTTAGAAATATATATAAAACTATTGTAATATGTTATTTTACAAAAAAAGTAAAAAATGTTTGAAATGAGGTCGATGGTCGGGGACGGTTTTTTTAAGTTTTTATTACTTCGATATGATGTTTCCTGCATATGGGCCGGCAGTGATAAGTTTCTTTTATGAGCTATGGGATAAATAACTGAACCCTAGAAATGTGATCACAATAATAACCAGCGTATGTCAAATCTGTAGCTGGGACTAAAAGATATCATACAAACACTATTTTTATTGACCCTGCAGGAATATATTAATTCAAGGCTCACCTATCCAACCGTCACAAATTGATGAAGCAAGACCATAAAACACAATTTTCACACACTTTTCTAAAAGAAATTAAAAAAAGGAATAATTATTGATTATTTCAAAGAGTTTCTAATGACACATCATCTGGATATTTTCATGTCTGGAAAAAAAATTGGGATTAAACGGGTTAATTTTTAATTGGGAAAGAATCTTCCCTTTTTTTAAAGGTGCGCTAAGTAATTTGTATTTGTTTTACTGCTTCCTGTTCATCCCAGTGGTCTTTGACTTTATACTAACACCTTTTGCATGGATGCATCGTTTTAATTTATTAACTGCTAATGACTCACACCTGAGCTATTTTTCTTTTTGTTTTATGTTGCGTATAATGCTTCATTCTTCATTCTTCTCACAGTGGCTGCTGTATTTCACCATCCTGACACACGCTAAATTACCTTTTTATGTGTGGTTGCTGTGGATGGTGCAGCTGCATCTTGGATGAAGACATTTCATGGTGTAGTGGCTATAATTGGTAAATGCTTCATCCATTGCTTGAGGTCTCTGCAATTGTCATCTTCAGGTACTGTTTGAAATGGTTTGGTGTTGCAGGTCGTTTGTCATGTTCATTGCATTCATCACTCCAACAGGGACTGGCTGTTTGAAAATATATATGCTTATATTTTTTTAAGTCCAAACTCATTCTGTTTGCACTGATGAGTTTCATAAATGATGATCCATACTGTCAATCTGAGTTGTGCCTATGCTACGCTATTGCAGTGTCTTTAATATGTATATGGTTTTGTTGTATATTTGATTTGCTTGTTATACTGTTATGTTTACTTTTTTGTAAAGTGCTTTGACCACTGGTAAAGTGGCAGATAAGGTAAACATTTTGAATTTGGTCAAACTGCAAGACACTGCTGGTCAAGTGATCTCAACATGGAGATTTCGGTATTTCATGTGTTTCTACATTTGCTTTATTTTGATGTCTGCGGCTCTCCCTCACCTTGTTCTCCTGCTCTTTTCCCGAAGTCCAAAGATCTCACATCTCTCAGATTTTTCAAAACAAGCTTCCACTTTAAGGAGCATTTCAGATGCCAGCAGAATATTAATTATGCATATTATGAACATATTTATTAATACATAATTATGATAATATATGTCTATTAAAATATATTTTAATAGATATATTCTCTCTCTGCTAATGTACATTATACACTTAGGGTACAATGTGATTTTTTCCAATTGTATTTTATTTTCCTCTTAACCACTAGATGTCACAAAAACTCACCACAGCACTGTCCTAAATATCACAACAAGTGCATGACTAACATAATCTCTTACCTTGTGTTGTTCCATAAAGTAAAGGCTTCCTCCTTCATTCTATCAGAAAAGTTCATAAAATCTTGCAGCCAATTCCTGGCACCAAGGAACTGTAATAAAAGAAATGTATCAAAATCAGTTATATAAACCAGTAGTCTGACAGACTTAATGTAAAATAAAGAATACAGTTTTCCAGAAGGCCTCTTCAAAACGAGCGCGAATTTTTGGTATGCTACAATTAGAGATAATAAGACATAATGTCTTCTGTGAATACTGGCCCGAAGCACATTTATAAAACGTCAGTTGTACAATTGAAATTACTCCAAACTTACCAACATGTGTAATATTAGTGCAATATTAAGTATTCACCGTTGAATCTCTGCTGCAAAGCTACGTAGACTACCGCTCCAGTGCCCCGCCAAATTATTGCTGACGTAATATTTTAAATGTATTAATTTTTGTCCTCTACTTTATCCTTTTTAGTGATATTAAAGAATTTTTAATGTATAGAACTAATAAATAATAAAACATTATCATGACGGTTCAGCTCTTTTGTACGAAATACAGGTGGCAAGACAAACCGGTTACGGTGTATTTATATTTGAGGTTAGTTTAGTTATTTCGTTGGTTCATGGTTGTTTTTCCCACGAACCGTTCCGCGCTCCACCGACTGTATGGACGATAATCACGTGTTCTTGGTGCAGAGTAGGGCCCTATTTTGGCATAATAAATGACTTTGCCCGAATTACGTTTTTAATTACCCCCACCCTCTCCACTCACCCCCTTTCTACATTGTTTTCTTTTGACCCGAATCCGTTCCATACTTATTATAGTTCACCTCCACAATTCAGAGGGATACATAGTGTACACGAGTTCCAAAGCACCAGGCCAACATTTATTAGAAAAGTATGACTGGTTCTATGGCAAACTCTGACTTTTCATTATATCACAGTAGCATATTATTAAAACGTGAGTGCCTTATGGCTTGTCAGCTGGTCAGTCCATATGAGGAGAAAAAGTGTGAGTTTGGAAATCATCTCCCGGCACCTCCCACGTTCAGTATCTTGTTTTAACTAAACCCATGGCCTAGTGAATTAAGTCTTGATATAAGGCTAATTTTTACCCTTGTGAACTTTTTATAAAACCTTACGTCATCAAGACCAACAAACAACGAGTCTTCAAAGATGACCCACAGTCATACCGCATAATTCTGAATAAATTTTCCATCCCCCTGCATGTTTTGCTGTATGTGGTGTGTTTGTGTGATGGCAGTGTTGTTCCTAAAGATATTTGCTGTGCACTCGAAAGGCAAGTTGTGAATTGGAAATGTGATGGACAGTTTTTACGCGTTATCAGTGGGTTAGCTTTTTTAAAGTTAGACAGCCTTTTATTTTCGTTAAATCAGTAATCTGTAATTTCTCTGAAAGAAGCCCTTTCTAGTAAATGTATATATAATTTATCTTATAATTCTCTTATATTGCATTATGTGTAAAATGTATGTGTATATACGCTCGGGTGTATTGTTGACTATAGGAGTTCAATTCATATATTAATAGACCAGCCATACGCCTCTCCAAATATAGGCCATTCATACCCAGGGTCATGATTACGGAAACATGTGACAGAGATGAGCATGCATGTTTGTGTGTCGGGGCGGGGTGTGGGTTTTCGGTGGAGCCTTCCTCATACCGTACTTTCCAATCATCTTTTTCTTAATCTTGAACCTAATCACTATGGAACAGAAATGATTGTGGATTATCCCATGACGCTTAGGCGACTCAGTCCTTTAGCATCAGTTGTGTTATGTCACTCTTATGAAGGACAAGGCCACTCATTCTTATTTTAATGTGCTCAAAGCACACCACTAATTGTAACCGTACGGTCGAACAGTAGCTGCGATTTGTCAGAGTGTTTCTGTTTGTTGGTCTTCACTCCTACATGTTTACAACCACTCAGCATGCAGAGTTGAGCATGCACAGGAAATGTGACACGTTCTGAAATGACAGTTCATGGAAACTAAATTGCTTCTGCCATTGGATTAGCAATACCAATTCTGCCATGCCGCGGCTCTAACAATATACGTGTGAAATTTACTGATTACCAAGCCAAACTAGACAAAGGAGCACAATGTATCCAGAGAATAGGGTATTGACATATTAGCTAAATGTAGGATTGTAGCATGGCCAATGATAATTTGTAATACCGCTAACTGATGTGAGATGTTTCATAGTTTGATGTTGTTTCCCTCGACAACACATTTTAAACAGCCTAGCAACCATCCAGAACACTTTAGAAATTGCTTAGTGACACCCTAGCAACCACTCTACCTTGCCTTTATCTCAAGAACAACTGGCAATAGTTTGTGGTTTAGTACACCAGCTATGAAGCCTGACACATGTATCTACAGTCTTGTGAATTTCTCTGAGCGAGGATGTGTCAGCTCCCTTGTGTCTGTTTTGGTTTCAAGATATGAATCGATATAATTTGCTATTTGAGTTTCTGATCTTTATCTCCAAACCACTTTGTACCTTGTTTCCGATACAACTCTTGTAAATTGTGCAAGTCGATGGCAGTCTAGTTTTATTGAATGAAGTGTGTTTGAATATCAAAATTGTACATTAATGGTGTACGTCCATTGGGAGAAGGGAATTGTGAAAGGTACACAGTCACCTTGGGTCCACTGGGGGTAAGAAGAGGTCTATATCAGTGAATAGTGTCAGTCACGTAAAGTTGTGTTGCGAGTTATAATTAATTTATGGCGGCTTTTTATGCATTTAGTCCAGGACGCCGTTATATTCCTAAAGTGATTCAGTGCATTCAGGCGATACTTTTTTACAGCATTAATTCCTGCGGAATCGATAACCCTTGACCCCATTTTGCTCGCTAACGCAATGCGTTAACCACCTGAGACACCAGGGACACGTTTGTCTTCTTTTTGTTTTTTTGTTGTTGTTTCACCAGAACCAGGGTCGGTTCACATGTAGGAAGCTGTCTATGTATTTGATATAACGATAATGGAATATCAGATTCTTCTTAGAATTTACCAAGGGCACGGCATTCCTATGTTACCAGAGCCTCTGTATTACAGATTTATATGGGCACATAGACTCTTACATGATTAGGTTCACCAGGGCTCAGAAAAGTATGTTCTAATCACTCCAAGATTCAATATCTGTCAGAGCTTGGCTTACTTGGGACTCGACACTTTGGACGCAGAAAATGACAGAATACACGACTGAATCCACGTCATGTTAATATAAAATATGACCAAATCGTAAAACATGACAAATTAAGATAAAAAGATACTAATAACCCGTATCACTCAAAGTGATTAAAAACTAGGACTCACTCGGATTCGACAGGTTGTGGAATCGGAACTCACACTATTATGTCTGGAGTAACGAAGCACTGCATTTGAACATCTACTTACTCTACACTTTTCAACATGATTTCATTACAGTCTCCCACCAAAGCTCTGCATCCACATCAAAGCTGAATAATAAGCGGTCTTTATCGATGTGCGTTAAGGGCAACTCCTTCTTCTGTGCCATCTACATTGGTAAACATACGAACTTGGGAACATAGGACCCTTCTTTCATGTGCAATATAAATTTCTATTGTGTTTCTTAGGTGCTATATTGAAACTCTGGGGGAAATAGGACGCTAGAAACACATACGGCATGTCACCGCCGTCAATGCACACATAGCATTCGATGGCTTATTGTCATGGGGACCTTTAGATATCCTCAGGCCTATAACAATGTGTCACGTCCGATTTCTGAAATTCTACCCGAAACTTTTAAGCAGTGAACATTCAATGGACTAAGTGGGTGAACTTCGATTTCGGAGTGTAATGCGGTGAGGAGAACCGTGCCGAGCATGAATTGCAAATAGGTTCATGATACTAGTTAACTTGAGCTTCTGACTTCCCTTTTCGACCTAAATCCATTACTATCTATCTTTTCACCGTCATTTACTGTATACCTGTCTATACTGCTTCTGTTCATTTCCTCTTTTAAGTTACATTTTAGATACTGTTATAGATCTATACTGGCTATTGTTGTACAATTTTAATTGTCTATGAAGATCGCTTTCAGAAGGTCAAGGACATCTGACTCCGGTAATACCGGCTTTTTTTTAAGTGGCTCCATATCACAATATTTCTCTCCTACAATTTGCTTTGCAAAGTAAAGACACAAGTCTACCGACTTAGTTGGATTAAGTGCAAGCTAATTGCCCAATTTAAAACATAATGGACTTTTGATTGTTGGCCCTCCTTCCTCGAAATGATTGTACGTTGTTTTCCTCCACAGCAATGCTTGGATGCCAATATAAGTGTTAACTGGCACTGTTAAAGGGTTAAGGAAGCATCTGGAAAGGATGATGTCATTAACGTTGGTGCTAGAGCCATGCTCTATCGGTGCATTTTCGCGGATCTAAAAAGAAGGGACCCGAAGTGGGAAAATGAAAGTGCTGAACATAATCACTCACTCAACATACAAATATATATAAATAGATATACTTTTATTTTCAAATTGAACGTCTAATGACAGATCATTTGCTGACCGTATAGTGCTCTTGTTTTCAATGGGTTGATGATCAAGTCATGTAGAAGAGGTATTTACCATGAAATCACAGGAACTGCAACAGGTGAGGGGAGATCCAGCAATTCATACTGTCTCACAATCCTGTTTTATTTCATTTCTTTTAATCTGTCACTTTTCAAAAGCCAACAAATGACTTTTTCCTGCAAAAAGTACCTTAATTGATTCTCATTAAATTCTTCAGGCTGTCGGTGTGCATCTTCCTCCAGGCCTCTGCCTCAGTTCTTTCTCTCTGTCTCACTGTATGTGTTTGACACCACCCTTCAGTAGAAGGCTGGATCTGTGGTCAACTCTGCTCTGCTTATCGTAAGCTGCCGCTGCCACTTACCAGAAGTGATGGGAGACTGGGGGTTTCTCAGTGACATCACTTCATGCGACGAGGCAGAGCTGTTGCACTCATGCATGAAGCAGAAAAGTAATGCCATGTGTTTAATCATCTTTTGAGTACTAGAAGATGATCGAAGTTTCATAGTTCCTTCATTCATTCATTCTCTTCGTTCTTTTCTTTACATTCACGAATTTCTTCAACTCGCCACAGTTTCCGCTGTGGGCGCTGCTGTTTCTTGTGTATCTCTGGCTGTTTTTGAGCATGATTCAAATGAGATATTATCAAGATCTGAGAAGCTTTCGACTCTCTAAGTCACTGTTGTTTTGACGCTCAGCAGCAATGATATCCTGCTTGGTCATGGTGTGTATTTGAAGTTTCACTTTTCAATTCAATCCTTTTTTTCCCCAATGAAATTGAATGTCTTAACAAATAATGAAATGAAAAATGCAACATGATCAAGCAAATAATTAAAGGAACTTAATTAACATGAACAAGCACATCATTACTATAGCATTTGCTACAGCGAAAAATAGTCTAACCCTCTAACCAAATATAATATGTATCAGTTATTTACAATTGCTGGGTCACAATTCTAAAAGAAGGGGAAAACAATACTAAAATGCAAATTATAAAATGCAGTATAACTGTGCATTAAGCATTAAGCAATTATAAATAAGCATGCCAGTGCTTAAAAGGGATGCAAATACACATATTTTTAGTTTGTCAATGTCAAACTCCATGGTATTTTGATGTTAATTTATTTGTCACTTGGTAGTAGAAACTAAGCAAATTAGTCAGATGCCAGCATGAACAGGTTGCACGACGTGCCATCATCCTCAAAAAAAGGAACAAACAAAATTACAAAAGGCAAAAGAAAATATGCCCCATACTACATTAAATATGGTAAATATGGCTGATCTCATCATCACTAAGCAGTAGCCTGCTGTGTATCACATGCATTGTTTGCATTTAACATGCATGAGTTTTATGCATGCCTGCAACTCACTCATGCACCGTCCGGGACGAACTGCAGTTCTGGTGGCCTTACAGCAGAGTTAAGTAGTTAGTGTAGCTGTTAATGTAGAGTTGTGTAGTTAAATATATAATATGGATGGATATAAATAAACATCTACAGTGGCATAGAAAAGACCAAAAAAAAAAAAGTATAAGTTTAAGTATATTATCAGAACCAATGTAATACAGCCTCTTGAGAATTTCCCAAAGAAAATACCAGTAATGTCTTGCAAAATTTTTTTATTTTTGCTATACTGTGGGTAGAGTTCAAATTTGAGCCGTTTCTGGACACTTAAGCAAACATACAGAGCCAGATATAAAAATGTTTTACTGAGCAGACAAATGAATGCAATAAAAAACAAAGAAAAACATGTATTTTGTGTTTTCATTGACAAAATTATCTATATATTGTCTATTTTCTCACCTGCGTTTACTGCAGTACACTCAATCTTTCACCGAAAGTACGTAAGCAATATGCATATACTGTTTAAATTCTCTTTACTTAAAAAGCAAAAAAGACATTTGCGCTAAAAGCACGAACAACTAAAATACCTTATTAGAAACAAAAGGTCAGGAAAATAAGTTTGGTCTCATTTAGAAGAGATAGCTTGGTATTTTGTCCCAGCTTAAACTGACACATCTTAAAGTGATCAGACAGAGATGTGACATAACACATTGTTGGCCAGAATTCATAAAACATCATGCTTCTCCTTAGTCGTTCGTATTTTTCCGGAAGCCTTTTCCCTGCACGTAGAGATGGAGGGATTTCAGCTCGTCCATGACCTTCTCCTGGATATGCACATCGCTGACCTGTAAGACCAATGAAGATAAAGAGTTAATAAGAAACATACAGAAACAGGATGTATCCGTTTTTCAATAGTTCGAAACTCATTCTTACCCTCTTACTGGCAGACTTCAGTTTTTGTAGCTGTAAAACAGCAAGCTGATTTGGGTTCATTTTTTTCTCCAAAATCTAGATAAAAGTACATATATGAGCGTTTTAATTGCTTCTGAGTAAAATGTTCTATTATTTATTCATATTTAATATATACTGGAAATATGTACAAGAATATTTACCATTGGAGAGGAAGTTGTGGTTATGTCAGACATCTTATATAGATTTTTGCATCTATTTTGTTTCTGAAACATAGAAATGGTAAAGAAGTAAAGAAATTTGTCAGTCTAAGAAAACAACCTAAGCTTAAGAAATTGCCTTTAGTTTAAAAACTAAATATTTAAGTAAAAATGTTGCTATATTGTTTACAAACCAGGCGGCACCTCGCTGAAAAGACCAGCATGGTCTGATTTTGGTTAGTGCTTGTCTAGCTAAACGTAGACATGATGATGTAACATGACAAAGTTTATGATGTGTTCTGAAAATGGAATGTGCTGACCTTATAAACACAGTTTCTGAGTTGATCCATAATGTGTATAAGTTCATGATGGTGGTTTATTTCTTCGTTTTTATGGACATAGGTCCCATTTGTCTTATCGAGAACATCTTGAAATAGGTCAATGATTTTCTGGAGGACACAGCTATGAAGGTTTTTCTGGTGAATGAAAATGATACAATTCAGTTTAGAATACATTTGTGAAACCTGATGCCACCAGAAATGTAGATGGCATGATAGTATTTCCAGAGGTACATCTTGATCATATTTCTGTACTGTTAAGACATGCGTACATGCACATGACTAGAGTAGTAGCATTTTTTTCTGAGAGTGAAGTCTGAAATATGTGACACATGACACAGAATTCAGTTTCTTATAGGTGTATTAAGATTGTTGCTAAAATTCATGGAGCCCAAGACAACATTTTTATGGGTTGGGCTTCTTTTATGGGTTGGCCCCATGCCCAATTAGCTGGCTATATCATATAGGACCTCATTGAGCCCCGCCTCATAACAAGACCCCCAATGAATTTCATTCGCCAATGAATAACATATGATATGATAATGCGATAACTCATAATATGAATTCAGACAATGCATCTTACCTTTTTTCGAATTTTGTCAAAGGAGCTGTGCTTCAGGAGGATCTTCTCACCATCCGAAGCTATCTGAGAGGATCATTCAAACGGTCACCCATAGAAATATTCAAAGTCTCCAAGGCATTTTCAAAAAGGTTACTAGTAAACTGATTCTGCACATGAACACTTCTGAACGTTTTTGAGTGCCTATTTGCGGCCTCTGGTGGTTTTATCACAAGCGGCGGTGGGGTGGGTGGTACCGAGGGATTAGTTTTGTAATCGATTTGTGTTGTGGCATGCAGTTATGTTTGCAGGGGTGGGTGGAATAATGGCAATGGGTGAGGTTCGACACTAGGCTGATATGGAGATGCGAAGACTCACCACCCATCTTTTGCTACAGTTGCTGCGGCTTAGCTCGGTTCCCATCACGCTCAGATCAAAACAGGGTTCCTCGATGACACACCTGCCATCTCGGAGTACCGCCACACATTCGTGCATTGGAATGCCGAAAATCAGGATCAGAAAATAATACAGCAAAGCACTGGCCATTCTCGGTTCCAAAGTGACTAAATGAATGTATGTGAATGCAGGTCCTACTGATACACCTGCTTCATTCCGTTCTTCCTTCTTTTTGCCTTCGCTCTGGTCCTCACCTTTGTATTTATTCTAGTTTCCAGGTGACGTCAGCGAAGTCCTTTCTCTTTGTTTCTGACTTTCCAGTTGAGATCAAGACGGGTGATGATGTCAGACTCCTGAACCGTAATGCAATCCACGTTGGCTAGTGCTTCCAATGGGGATTGTGTCTGGGCTCAGATTGACACTGCAGAATGCAAAGTTTTCTGGCTGCTTCATGCTACTCAAAGGAGCTTAAAGAAATGAAAGTCACCACAAAATTGCACAACAAGGTGTTGGAGTTGCAGGGGTCGGTTAGGGGTTCTGGTAGGGGGTGGTTGTTCGCATGAGTTTTTATGTATAAAGTGCTCTGTCAGTGTCTGCTAGGGGGGGGTCGGGTGGGTGTTGGTGTAGCTCAATGGTGGGCCGCATCCGGCTGGGTTGGTCAGAGGAAAGTGCATTAAGTGCAACATAGACGGGGGGTGCAATTTGTGTTTGGTCTGGTGGTGGCTGGTATCAAGGATAGACCTGTATAGAAGGTGGGGGTTGTGACTCGGGGAAGATTGGTGTAGGTGGGCAGGGATAAGACGCGTAGATCGTCTGGGATTCCGGATTGGATTGCAAGGGTTGTATCTGTAGCGCGAGAGGGCGATGGGGAGCAACCGAAAAGGGAGAAGTCCAAGGGAAAACGTGGGGGGGTGAGGGGTGGATGTGTTGAGTTCTCGTGAGCTGGCGGCTGGTGTGGCGTTCTCTAATGATCCACGGACCAAGGCAAACTGAAATATAGATAATAGCTGAAGATCCGGCTTGATCTATAGGGTATCAGTCAGCGGGTCACAGCATGGGCAGCTATATGACGACAGGCGGCAGCATCCATAACTTACGTATTATTACATCATAGGAACACAAATCCCAATGGAAAAAATTAAAAAGCTATGACACGTCCTATACCCCTTTAACGCGGCGCCGGAAGCAAAAAACGCAAAATCCGGCACAACAAACGCGGGTCGTTAAATCGAACATAGGCAGGGGCGGGGTAAGAGCAAGCCGGAGAACGCTGCGGATCAGGTAAAATAGCTATTGCCCTAGCGCAAACCTGCTTGGGCCAACATAAGAAAACGCCGAAAAAAAGATGAGGACAGGACGGACAGAAGCCAAATAGATATACCAATGGATCAGAGGATAGTGGTAGGGTTTGGTCCGAGGACGGCCTGTGAAGGACCCCGCGAGGCCAGGCACAACCAAGGGGGCCAGAACTAACTAGGCAAAAGGATAACACACAACTACACAGACACAAAAAATACAAGAAAACAAAGAATAAAAAAAAAAAACAAAAGGAAGAGGAAGAAAACACAAGAAAGCAGCCGGACAACAAGACAGCACGAGGGAGGAAAAAATAAAAGAAAAGAAAAAAGCACCACAAGAAACAGTCACGGGCAGGCTGATACGGGAAAGGAGAGAAGGAAAGCAGGAAATCAGAAAATGCCAACATGTGCGACAGGAGGCCTTAAGACAAATTTAAGATTGGGGGGCGGGGTAATTTCCTTGGAGCAATGTCCGCATGTTACACAGCAATAGAATCAGCGAAACCTGGGATTATTGGGGTGCCCGGACACATACCTGGCCAAACGGCAAACACCAGTATATTGCACCTGTCATCCCCACCGCCCAAGGAAGTTCGCACGGCTGCTGTGGTCATATGCTCAGCATTAATGAAATACAACGGAGGAAAAGGGGTGCTGTAGTGTACGGGAGGCCAGGCAGGATCGGCGGTGCGGGTTTTTTCGGATCCACACGTCCTCACCCTTTACTCGCGGTGCGGGTTGAAATGAAGGGTCCGGTGAGGCCCGGTGGGTCAGGGAAGGTGCGACTTGTGAGCTGGCTAAAATGAAAAGCGCACCGTGATGGGGGATATGGGAGGGGGGCGCAAAGAAAAATGGCTGCGTCATCGGGAATGGAGAAGCTAGGGCCCCGCTAACGTGAGTTACAGCCATGGCCACCAGGATTTGCACGGCTGTTCAGGAGGCAGTGGGGGAGAGAGGTCTGGTGGACAGTCTCATGCTACAGTGATGGGGGGGGGGGGTGGTGTACACAAGGGCGGACTCATGTGGGGAAGGGCGTTGGGGGGGGTAAGAAGGTGGTAGAGCGCGAACGATGTTATTGAAAGGTAGGTGGGGAGCTATCCAGCGGGGGCGGCGTGACGAGAAACGCGGTCCGAGGTTACGGAAAGCGAAAGATCTAGAAAAAAACTGTCTGGGGCTGTGCACGTGTGTCCCGCTGTCGCCTCACAGGCGGTGCCATGATCCGACCCTGGGGCAAGCCCTGGGGAAGACGATATACAAAGCGGAGGGGTGGCTACCAGGTGCGGAGGCAAAGGGGGCATAGCATCTCACAGGGCGAAGACAGTCGAATGTCAGTACTTTGCTATCATGCTGGGAACAGTTCAGGTGCCGGAAATAATGACGAACGCATGCAGTCTACGGTAGGGCGAGGTTTAAGTTGCACACCCATCCACAGTGGGACGGTCCAGGCAAAAGCACATAAAACATGAGCTTGGAACAGGGGAGGGGGTCGGGTAACACCGGCACCAGTAAACGAATGTGCAGGGCGACGTCGAACGGAATTCACTTGCCTAAAACAACAAAGGGAGTTGGAATGGGTGGCGGGTCCAGTGTACAGGCAAAACAGAGGGCTCGGGAGACATGACTGCCTGGTACAGCTGGGGGGCCGCCCCAGGGGGTCCCGAGGTCCACAAAAGGACGCGCACTGAAGGGCAGACAGGGAGCGGTTTGCTTACTGCGATAGTCGAGTAACAGGGTCAAAACGTGATGCTGTTGGCGTTGGGGATGAAACCGGGGGGGACAAACCAGGCCAGGGCGGTGTGTCTTGAATGAAAAAAAGGGCGGTCAGAGTGCTGCAACACTCTTCAGATTGCTTTGTACTGCTTCATGGTTCTTAAAGAGTACAAATGCAAATGGGCCAGTATTTATTTAACCACTAAATTAAAAGAATGGAAATGACATTGGAGGGGTAAGTAATAAGGTAGGGCATGTGGTGTTGGCGCAGCTGTGAGAACCTTTGATACTGTTAACCCCATTAAAGCAAATTAAAGCTGGCTGGACCGCAGACAGTGCTCTCTGCAGCTTTTTCGAAACTGTGGTGAGAGTTGGCATGTGTTGAAATGGGTAGTTTCATGACTCTTAAAGCAAAAGGCAAAAAAATCATTTTTTTTTATCATTTTTAGATCCATAAGGTTTGTTAAAGCTCCAAGAATCCTTGCAAATCCTGTTGCCGGCAGGAAAGCATGTATGCTGTTTAAGGGTGGGTATGAGCATGTTATCTGTACTCTCTTTCTCTATTTTGCTGGTTTGTGGTTAATGCATCATCAGCAGTTAAAATGCGTTTGCTGAGAAATAACACTTGCATCATCATTCTTCAACTTCCCTGTATGTGATTCTGGTGTCCCCAATGGGCATAAGAAGACTGATCAGCCAGCTTTGCCTAAAAGACCATGCTGGTCGACCAGCTTCACTTGATTTGCCAATGAATTGCAGTTAGATCAGCGCCAAATCAGAACAGACTAGTATAAACCAGCATGGAGCTGCAAGGAATTTCACTATGCTTTTTCAAAATCACCACAGAATTTGTTTTGCATGCTAATTGTTAGCTTGAACAGTGTTAGTAAAAAGCTTCTCCTCCCTCTTGGACTTGATAGAGCCACTTTTTTCCTGGCAGTCAAATAATAAGTATAAATTTCCAACTTCACTTATTTTAAGGAAGTCAAAGTGAAACCTTATATGAGCTAATTTGCTATTATTACATCGTGTTGTGATAGGCTTCCTTCACCTACATGGCCAGATAAGGCCAAACCTGTTCAATTGTACTTTTCTTTTTTGCCTGGAATTCGCTTAAGGACTGTACGATTGTATAAGAAGTATTATATTTCACAGCTGGGTCATTTGACAGTCTTTCAAAGAGAAATGAAATAGCGAAGGGATAGAATGTGCTCTGTTAACATAACCACCTAGCTGGTATATTTACAGTGGTTCTAAAAAGTATGCAGATGCATTTAAACTTTTCAAATTTGTTAAATAACATACCAAGTGTCATCTGGAAACAAATTATTCTTTTCTCAGATCTGACTGCCATTGCCATTTTTAATATATATATATTTTTTTTAAAGTGTGCATGTACAGTCTTAAAAAATGTCACTTGGTTTGATGTTTGTTATCTAATACAACGACACTGATACACTTTCAAAAGCGACATTCAAATGTGACATTCAGTGTGTGGACTAAGCCAAATTTATGCTAATGAAACAATGACAAAGATTTTCAAATGCTGGGGGAAGATGGGAGGCATTTCTGTGTCATATTCTCTGAATAGAAACTTGTCATAGCATGTAGATAACAATAGACTGTCATATCTTATGAAGTCACTTACATTAGCACAACCATTCTTAAAAATTATTTTATTCAGTCACAGACCTTACAAAATTTGCCATGTTACTAGCAAGTGGTTTACAGTGTTTTTTCAAATAAATAAGAACAAATAAATAATGTCAGTTTAAACAATTATCTGTTGTGCACAATATGTGTACAACATAAACTTTATAAATAGAATAAATAACACTGATTTTCCACCATTCTTTTAAATGATGATCAAGATCTATTAAGACTTTTGCTTTTTGTGATTTTGGCTTGTCGTCTCCTGCGCTCTTTGTTCTTCAGGTTTCTCAACTGTGTTGCTTCTCTGTAGACACGCTTCAGCTCAAACAACGCTTTGCGCTGGACGACTGGGTCATCTTCCTGCAATTGTAAAGCATTTAATCAGTGATATGTCTATACAATGTCATAGCTTATTTACCTTTAAAGTCGACACAAAGTAAAAAAAATGTACGCTTTCTTGAGCATTTTTTAGTTTTCATATCCATCATATAACATGCATTGTGAGGGAAAATTAGTTTCAAAAAGCCGGGCTCACAAAAACCTTGATTACCCGCTTTTAGAAGTAAAACTCCTTCCGTGTGGTTACCAAAGGCGGCAGTGGTGTGCTTTCTAAAGAAATGTATCAAATGTGATCAATAAAGTTCAAGGGCAATATGATGCAAATATTCCTGTCATTTTTAAGCTCTGTTAATTTTATGCACATTTTCTGGGTTGGTCCTTTTTCTTGGTTTCACTTGATTGAACAATATGCATAGAAAGTAAAGTAAAAACAGTGTATCGAGAGAGCATTAATATTTTAAAATAATATAAACATTTATTTTGATTTGTTATTGTTTTTACGGCCAGTAAGAATTATTTAGAGACAGTACATTTTCTCAGTTTACTGGCCACTGGAAGGTGTGGAAAAACATACCTTTGGGCCTCCCTATTTATAACTCTATAGCTATGATGTTCAATGCTGCTTGGTGTCAAGTTTGGTTTTACAGAGCATGAAACTGTTGTCTCACCTTTATCGCCCATAGGGTTTCTGCATATGTCTTGAGCTCTGCACTTTTGCCTGGGAAGTAGTTTTCTTTCAGTTTTTTCAAATGCTCTTGAACATGTGTAAGTCTTTCCTTTGTAGCTTCATCCAGACTATCAGTCTCCATGCGAGTGAATATCCTACTGTATGTGTCCATTATGATGCTCATCAAAAGATTCTGCTCAGGTTCCTGCAAAAAACAAACAAACAAAAAAAAACCACACATGATCACAATGTGCATTTAATATAGGATGTATAAAAACAATATGACTTTTGGTTTAGAGTGATTAGACTGGTGTTTTAGTCCAAAATATTGCAAATGCCAAGCCATTGTGCAGAGGAGGTTATTTTTAAGAAGGTTAATTACCTCAAGATTCACCTTTAAGTCTTTTAGGACCCGTAGGAAGACAGGATGTGCATTGTGTAGCTCATGATTATCTTTTATCTGGAAGAAATGAAAAGGTCATTGTTTACATCAGCTACTATTTTAGACTTTAGACGTCATTATGAACTCTTATCTTTTCTCACTTAATCAGATGAATGTGTTTATTATTATTATTAGCGCGATACATCTGAAACCCAAACTCAGCCTACAGATCAGACATGTTCCATTATAGAAGAAAGGCCAGTTTCAGACTGCATGGACGGTAGACTATACTTCCTGTTTTATATTATGCTACCTCTCAAACATACAGTTGCAGTAAAAGTTGACTAGTTTGTAAAGCCAGCTTTTCCAAAAAAAGATCTGGAGTGGTTTGGTGGTTTGGCCTGTCTTTATGTATCTTACAGGCCGTATCCTAAAACATTACATCACGCCTATGCCTATCAGTTAACTTTTTGGACTCTTTTTTTCAACTTCCTGTCTGTGATGTGACATATCATTGAAATTTGAACTGATCTACTTACATAGTATGCTTTAAGCTCATCGATGCTCTTGTCCAGGTTCTCAGGGACGCTGGCCTCGCCGTATGTCATCCATCCTGAAGTCAGCAAACATACTCCCCAGAAAAAGGTCATCCTGTTTTGCGCAATCATCCTTGTTAGTTTAAGGCTATCGCTGAAGTTTATTGCTGTCTTTTAAAAGCCGAAGTTAACTTTTTAAGCCGTCTTGCGACACCCGACTGTTCTCGTGTCCTGGCAATGGTCTGAATGCATGTGTTTGAGTGAATGGGAGTATTTATAGTTATGTGTGAGAGCAAGCGAGCGAGCTGTGATGAAGGTGTGAAGTTGTGTGGCTTTTACAGCCGAAGTTTCCTTTAAATCACAATGCACCATGATACTGCTCAACACTATGGAGCCCACCCCGCATCTTCTAGCCTGGAATCCTGTGGATGCCACTAGGCGGGGCTGTTGGTGGTTTTGTGATTGGGAATCTTTTTGGTGATCAAGTAAGGGGTTCGGGACACATGGGCCTGAACATTGATGCACTTTTGGCCACTTCAATGATGCTCATGCATGAATGGCTCCCATTT
Organism: Sinocyclocheilus anophthalmus; assembly: GCA_018155175.1. Lineage (NCBI taxonomy): Eukaryota > Metazoa > Chordata > Actinopteri > Cypriniformes > Cyprinidae > Sinocyclocheilus > Sinocyclocheilus anophthalmus. The sequence goes on along the minus strand of JADLZN010002473.1, from coordinate 216,006 downwards.
GGGAAGGATGTAGTGTTTTTCTTATCCTAGGGTTTCAAATAATAACCTTGCACCACATTTAGCAGATTTTGATCTTATACCCACTTGTGTCACTTGCTGTGCTTATTTATTTTTCAGCTTCTACATGCATTGATATGCAATAAACTGTCCACACAACACTTTTGTGCAGTCTGACAGCTAGGAGAGCACAAGTTTATGTTTATGTTTTTTTTTTATTGAATAAAGCTTGTGGTGTTTAGTTCAAGAGTAATTAACCTTGACATTTTTGTAGTTTTTCTCTTAGATGCAGTTGGTGGAAAAACTAACAAAAGTAGGCTGAAACACATTCACTAGAAGTTCTTCAGAATCACACATTGAGCTAAAAAAAAGATTATGTAGATAAAGAAGGACTTTTTGACTGATTGCAGAAAAATTGAGTTGTGCTGTTGCTCGTCAGGAGATGCAACCGGCGTTTGAGGTTTTAACACTTCATCAGCTCAACCCTGCGCGCAGAGAAAGAGAGAGAATGACAAAGAGAATGAGAGGAAGACCGACCCAGAAGTGATGAGTAGTGTGAGACAGGTACAGTTTCAAGGAGGTAGAAGGCATTTTTCCTGTTAGGTCACTTGAGGTGATACTACATCTAGGTAAGAATAGAGGAAGGCCATCTGAAATCTAAAAAAAGCTTGTCTTCTCTTGACTTCATTTAGCTTGCTTTTTTGTCATGATTAAGGTCCTCCAAACAATTACGTTATGGTAATATGGTAAATATCAATGATAGTAAATCCCACATTTACACTTATACGTAATAAAAAGTCGGAAAAGTATGATTTCAGTTCCTATCGGCTGTCACTCAGACACTCCAGACCTCAGTGTTGGAGGTGTGTCGCATTTTCCAGTTAAGTGTCATCGGCGTGGTTGATTTTCCACGGCTGTGGTTGTATGAGGTGTTACCCCAGACTCCTCATTGTACATCATACAGACTACGTAGAAACCAAATAGGATATTCCTTCTATGAACCGCTTACTTGTCATTTTTTTCTTTTCGTTTCATTTACATTATTCATCAGCTCAAAAACCCATATTTTGCCAAATATAGACAAGCGCCTCATGTTAAAGATGTACTGATATTCTGAGTATAAACCAGAAAGAGAATTAATCGTACTGGAAGTTGGATGGTTTATAGTGATCCAGGATAAGTAAAAGGCTTATCATCCAAATCTTATCATCCAAAATGACAAGGACTTAAAATGTAGCAAGAGACTGAAGTGAAATCCAAGTTTCCCATACTAAACAGCCATATGCGAATGTAACCAGACATTCAATATTGGGAAATATACAGAACATGTCCTTGCCATTATTATTTTTCAGACTTGAGGGGGATGTTATATAAAGCAACATACTGCAACATTACTTTATCAGTTCATGCATTCCCTAGGATTTGACCCCATGGCCATACTGCCATGCTCTACACTCTTAAAATAAAAGGTGCTTCAAAAGGTTCTTCAAGCGATGCCATAGAAGAACCATTTTTGGTTCCACAAAGAACTATTCAGTCAAAGGTTCTTTAAAGAACCATCTCTTTCTTACCTTTTTATAACCTGAAGAACCTTCTTTCGCCAGAAAGAACCTTTTGTGAAACAGAAAGGTTCTTCAGATGTTAAAGTTTCTTTATGGAACCACTTAGACAAAAAGGTTCTTCTATGGCATTGTGAAGCACCTTTATTTTTAAGAGTGTATAGGGATGCTTGGCCATTTTTCCAGTTCATACAATCAATAAAATTTTTCTTCTAAATTTTAGAGCTTGTTTGTATGACACCGGCCCTTTAATATGTCAAATATTTAAGGCTGGAATACACTACATGACTTTTTAAATCTGAAACATCAGGCATCATACACTTGCCGACTTTTTGAAAGGTTACAGAGAAAAACTGCGGACCACCATACACTAAACGACTGAGGATCACACAATACCAGACTTTCAAGTCATTCCAAACACAACAACATACAAATATATGTGCCTCGTATAGTTGACACATGACAAATTAAAATATGTGTTCTAAAATTGGACCAAAATATCAAACATGGATGGAATCAAAGTCTGAACCTAAAAAATCACATCATACACTACACAGTTTTCTCTGAATTCCGACTAGCCAATTTTTGCAGACTGGCTCTGACTTTCTGTCAACTCTGTCCAAACGTCATGCAGGGTGTTTGTGTGTGTGTGTGTAGTGTGTAATTGACAATATGTACATCGTTAAGTTTGTTATTGAACAAACCAAGGCGTAAATTAATGCAAAATTTGTTTTATTTTAATTACCCATTCAGCCAGTGAAGCTGACAAAATATTTCAAGCAAATCCACAGTTAAAAACATTCACCGTTTCAGTACACTGTAATTGATGCAAACATACTTGTGATGAGAATAAGTTAGATTTTAAGTTAAGTTCCTTTGTGTTATGGTGTAGTAGAGTACATTATAAAATAAAAATAAATAAATAACTATTTCCACTTAATTTATAAATAAATAGGTTAATACATAGCAAAACACTAGTTTACTACATGGGAGACAGGACTTTTGGATCTTCTCATTGCACCTTGTTAGGTTTTTCTTTGTCGGCTCGATTAAACACCATGAGAAAATCATTTAATGCTCCTTGGATTGTTCCATTTTCCACCTTTGAGAGAACAAACATATGTATCAGATATCATATCATAAATCAAAACCGGCTTTTGACTATTTTGGTAAGTCCTTTAAAACAACAGTTTTGTTCTCTTCATGTTTACCTTGACTGAGTGAATGTCCTGAAGCTCTCTCCATACTTTCTGCTCTTCACCGTACTTGTGTTTCAGATTGTGCACCTTAGTCATAACATCTTTTAGATTGGCTTTCACTTCTGTATCATCAGATTTGTTCAACATTTCTTGGAAAATGTCTTCATAGATTTTCAGCATTCTTTCGAGCAACAGCGCCTGACAAGTGCAGGAAGCCTTGGACTAAGAGAAACAAGTATCATTAGCACAACATAAAAAACGTTAAATGGCAACATTTTTGCACAGTAAAAACTTACATTCAGCTGGTCCAGGTGAGACACAAAAACGTGCTTTCCAAACCATTCTGGGCCTTTTGTGTTCTAAAGAAGGTGGGCACAAAATAGTTAGGAATTTTATGAAGTTATGACCGTTATGAATATATTATGCGTTTCTTCTGAATCTTTACCACTAATCTAAGATCAAACTGTCACAAAGTTCAGTGTGCAATAGATGTGGTTTCTGAATCACCTGGTCTTCTTGCTAATATTAGCTGAAAGACCAAACTACAGCATCCAGTTATGAGTTGCATCTAAAGTAAGTCTTGCTTACACAGACTGAGTTGCATTCAAACCCCCTGCAGAAGTTCATGACAGTAGACATCACTTACATAACGCACTTGAAGATTGTGGATATTTGTGTTCAGCTTGTGGCTCTCTTCGCTTTTGGACCGTTGAAATCTGAACGCGTTGGTTGTCTGAAGAGATGCTATTAACAGAAGTCCACACAGCAGCAACATGTTGAACCAAGAATCCATTCTTTGTGTTTGTGTTTCAGTGCTGTGAACCATGCGACTTTACACAGGACGTTGTGACTTGATGCTAGTCAGCAGGTGAGTGTTGATGATCGGAAAGGGGCTGGGGGTTTATATAAGTACACAACCTAAAAAGAGCAACGCTATGAAGGCGGCAGTGGATGCGCTTGGGTTTTTGGGGTTTCTGTGGGCTACTTTTCTATGAAGGTTTCCTTTAAATCAGAGATGTGATGCTCTTAAGTAAATGACGTTGCACTAACCCTGCACTAACCTAAAGGATTTGTATGACCAGACACAGTGGTCTTTGTGAATAGCCAAGTTTGCAATCTACTTTTGGACAATCATGAAACTGGGTTTAGGGCTTGTTAACATGCGCACGCAATTAGTCATTACCAAACTGAAAGTTGGGTCTTCATCAGATATTATTTTTTGTGTGAAAATGAAACTTCTTGTCAGTCAGCAGTTGGTTTTATATCTGACAAATAAATCTAACTGCCATCTGCCATTAATTAATATGCATTGTTTGCATGCATATCTGTAATTGCATATGTCTGCATATGTCTCATGTGCATTTGACCACAAGTGTTTGTTTACATGTGTGAAAGTGCATATGTATGCATACGTACCTTTGTATATTTGGTGCTCTAAATGCAATGCATACTGAAAAAGTCTTATTGCCAAAACCATCCTGCATACTGCATAATGTAAACATACTGTATACTTTTGGTACTTTTCATTCCATGTGCATTACTTTGCATTGGTGGTTAATTTGTGCTGATGTAAATTTACTTAATCTACAGCTTTCTGATTGTGGCCAGCTTTTCAGTTGAATTCCCCCTCAAACAAACTGTGGTGTAGCAACAAACATCAGTTCTCTGAATCTGAACCTCAAAAATCTTAAAAACATGTTGAAGATGTAAATGAAAATGTGCATAGTATGCTGAGGGATGGATTGTGTATACAGTGCAGTACAGTGCAAGTTTCAGGAACTGTTTCTCCTACATAGTAAGTTGGCGGAAACGGTTTCAAGGTTGTGGGTTCAATTTCCAGGGAAGGTGTGAACTGATAAAATGTGTACCTTGAATTCAGTGCAGGTTATTTGGATCAAAGTGAAGTTATTATCAAAGTCTTGGTTCAGCAGTTTGCATGCATGCTTGACACATTGAAGTCCCTTGGATCCTATATGAGAGATATATAGGTTTGAATCTCTAAAGTGATGTTTCCCATTCCCTCACTCTTCCAAATATATCCCTGCCCCCTCGTCATTGCAGAGCACAAAGAAATAGGAAATATAAAGGTATCTTAGATTATTATTTTATGTACAGTATATGTTGTCTTTGACAAGGACTCCAAAAGGAGAACTGATGTCAAAGTTTCCCATCGGTAATGGCTATCGCTTTCTTGAATTAAATATGTTTTGACAATTTTGTGATTTTTATACTAGTTCATCAAGCTTTACTTAGGCGGCGCTTTTAAATTGACATCTTTATTATTTATTCAACTTCAAAACTTCATAAAATCTTTTTGTATGTGCATTTTATAAATGATCACACAAGACATAAATTAATGCAAAACTTGTAATTTTATTTCTTTCATCAGGCCAGTGTGATAATAAATAATAATAATTTAAATAATTGACTATGCAACCAGAGAAATTAAGATGATTCTTGTCCTGGAGATTGTTGCTGTTGGTCTTCCTCAGAAGGCCAGATCATACAAAATGAGAAAGGAATTTAGTACTCCTTTCTGGATTGTGCCATTTTTCACCTGGTTGAGAACAAACATATAAATCATATATCATAACCGACCGACGTTTAACTTTAGTTACAGACAGTGTTGGGGCAAGTTACTTTTAAAAGTAATGCATTAAAACATTGTGTTACTCCCTAAAAAAGTAACACATTATGTTACTTAGTTACTCTTTATGGAAAATAATGCATTACGTTACTTTCGCTTTACTTTTTGTCACCCGGGCTGGGCTTTCTTGCTTGTTTTTTAATAACAAAAAGCCCAACGTTATATTTTTGGCAACTGTAAAGGCCCTTTCACACCAAAAGTGAAATTGAATAAGCCTCCAGCTGAAGGAAGTGCCTCTGCACCTCACTCCCAATTTCTCTCAACACTGGGACAGGAGAGGTATCAGTGAATAAATGTAAAAACAAAGTAACTTGCGTTACTTATTTGAAAAAGTAACTCAGATATTTAATTGTAATTTTAAAAGTAATGCATTACTAGTTACTTGAAAAAAGAAAGAAATCTGATTACATAACTTGTAATGCATTACACCCCAACACTGGTTACATAGAGTATCAACTAGAAATTATAATCTTGGCAATCAGCACAACATTTATGGACAACTTTTATACTATTTATTTGTACCTCAATTGAGTGAATGTCCTGAAGCTCCTTCCATACTTTCTGTTCTTCACTGTACTTGTGTCTCAGCATTTTCACCTCAGTCATTATATCTTTTAGGCTGGTTTTCGTGTCTTCATTCTCAGCTTTCCCCCTCATGTCTTGGAAAATTGTTTCAGAGATGTTCAACATTCTATCAAGCAGCAGAGACTGACAAGTGCAGGAAGCCTTGGACTAAAAGAAATAAGTATCGTTAGCATTTATTTATTTTTTTTCTTCAGATTTTAGCATTAGCAACAGTAACGATGGTTTAAATACTTACATTCAGCTGGTGCAGTTGAGAAACAAAAACAGACTTTCCAAACCATTCCATGCCAGTTGTATGCTAAAAAGCAGACATAAAAGAGTTTTTCATAAATTAATTGCATTGCTCCATAGCCGTGTTGTCCATCTTATACTAGCATCACCATACTGCAATACCAAACTGAGGCATAAAGTGATCTATGCTTGCACAAACATGTTTAAAGTCACTGCAGAAGTTGCCAATAAACATCACTTACATAATGCTTTTGCAGAGGTTGGAGTTTTTCTTTTACTTTCTTCAGCATTTGCTCTTTGTCATTTTGGGACCGTGGAAGTCTGGCTCCGTCGATTCCTTGAGGAGACACTATTAAGAGAAATGCACATATCAAGTGCACGATGTTAAGCAAAGAATGCATTTTTTGCTAAACACACAGCTGTAAACACGGTGCCCGAATGTGACGCTAGTCAGCAGGTGAGTGATTTTGACGAGGATGGGGCTGTGGGTTTATATAGGTGCACAGCTTAAGAAGAGCAATGACATGATGGTGGCAGGGGATGCCCATCTATCTGGGTTTGGTGTTTCTGTGGCATAATTTTCTAAAAAACGTTTCCTTTATTCCGGAGATATCCTGCTTTTACCCAACCCCATACCCAATGGGCAGCTTTCATAAGGATTCATATGACTGTTGTTTATTGAACATTTCCATGGTTGCAAGCCTTCAAGAAACTGGGTTGCTGCCTTTTCAGATGAACTATGACTCAGCAAGTTGAAAATTGGATCACCATCACATATACTGTAATAACTAATGGCTATGCTTTTTCCTGCTTGTTGTGTTATGCAAGTATAGCATTTGTGTACCCGTGTACTGAAGCCCATTTCTGCAGTAAATACATTTTTAAAAACATGCGTTGGTAAATTATAATTATGACATAAAAACTCATAATTTTCATGTTAAAGTCAAAATTCTCAAATAAATTATAATTATGACATATTAAACCACAATTATGAGATAAAAAGTTGATATTGAAGTAAAGGTTGAAACTGACAAAATTGAAAGTACGAGAAAGTATGAGTCATAATCAAAATGGCTTTTTATGTTGTAATTTCAGGTTTTTAGGTCATAATTATGACTTAGTGTCTCAATTTCAGTTTCTTATTTTTGTCATAATTTTGGTTTATCTCAGTTATGACTTAGTATCTCATAATGGCGAATATTTATCTTGTAATTATGAGTTTTTAAGACATACATGATTTACATGATGATGTTGCAAACATGAGCATTCATTGGGTATTTTTGGTAATATCAGACATTTTTTTAATGATTTTACATCCATCTTTTCCATCTCACGTTTCAAATACACACGACATGTGATGGTATTCCTGTAGTTTAATGCATGGTATTTGATTCTTTTGTAGATGTAGGTGAGTATGTAAAACATGCATCCACATTTTTTTGTGACTCTTTATGTACATGCATTCATAAATGCATGCCTGCACGTGTATTTGTTTAGATTTTGAAGTGCACCTGAGTTTCTGTTACATAAGAGCTTCTTATTACAAAACTGCTAAAAAATGCATGATGCCTGTTTTGTATTTTTGATCCCATATGCATTTTTATAGCATTGGTGGTTGATCCGTGGTTTGCTTAAGATTTGCGTAAGTTACATTTTACAGCCTGTGGCCACAGTTTTTCAGTTGAATTCCCCCTCAAGCATACTGTGGTGTGGCAACATCAGTTCTCTGAATCTGAACCTCAGAAATCATATTAATCGAGCCTGTCACTGCACCTAAAACCATGTAGTTTAAATTGCGCATAGGTATGCTCAGATTAACAGTGAGATGAACAGATTTGAAAGAATGCAAATGCTATCTGGAATCACCAGGTGGCATCACTGGGTAAACGTTTCTAATGAAGTAAACAGATGTTGCAACTAACTGTTACATACTTACATTTTTAAGTAACAGTCATTCCTTGAAAAAAATTAAATAAAACTCATTTACAGTAGGCTTAAATATAGGCTTACTGTACATGTAAGCTTGCTCCAGCTAAATTGTGCTTTTGAGTGAATATACGTATTTCTTAAATATGCATGTATTTTTGTAACATTTCTATTTTCCTTTTTTAGTTTTATCTGATTGCTTATCATTTAATGGCCCACAGGCACTGCACAACGTTGAACCAAATATTCAGAGGCCATAAAAAGACACTTCAGCTGCACTTAAAAATCTTTAAACAACAAAATACAAAACCAAGTGTCGTTTATTTTCAAGTAATAGTACTACACACTTTACAAGTAAAATATATCAGGTTTCTAATGATAAAACAAGATGTGTTATTCAAATTGAAGACAAGAAGACATTTTCTGGTTGTCGACTATAAGTGAATTATTTTCATACTGTAGTAAATGTGATGAACTACACCTGTGGTTACTGAACTTCTGATTTGAACATCCACTAAAAATCACTTTGAGACCAGCTGGTTATAAGTATAGTAATGGCTCAGAAAAATAAAGTTAGTTCCGTGAAAATGTTAACACACTTTCATGAATGTTAATAACAAAATATTCATATTCTAATAACTACTATTAACTGGTATAGTGGGAACTGAATGGTGAAACTATTTGTGGTCTAATTGATTAGTGGTTTTAGTGATCATGGTTTAAAAAAAAAGTGTGGTAACACTATATATATAATTCTTTCATTAATGAATTCTAGTAACTACTATTGACTACCAAGAAACTCTGATTAACATGTTGAGTGCTGTTACTAATGCCTAGCTCACTGTGAGGTATAGGAAAAAGTCCGTTTTGATTCACAAAATGTGAACCACCACATACAACAGAGTGTTGTTTTGTTTTAATTTATTAGTCGCTTGTTAGTGACGGAACAGTATTCTAAAGTGTTACCAAAACCACCAGCCAACAACTGGACTACAAATAGTTTAGACATTTCTGTCACTGTGACACACAATACACATCCGACCCCAAACTTTACCATATGCATGTCTAGATAGAATGAAACTGTCACTGTGAGGTCTTACCAAGTTTTAACTCTATGCTATCCCTGAATGGATATGATCCTGTCGTATATATTTTTTAAAAACTTTGACGAGTACAACAAACCATGAGCGAAAAGAATTTGGTCGAGGGCCTTCCAGTCTCCACTCCATGTTGGAAAAGAGAGTGATTCAGCTGTATTGTTGACTGAGTCAATGAACTAAATGCTTCCTCTGTGGCCTCTCCATCTGCGTAGCAGCTTAACTGTGAGGAAAAAAATAATTCCAGTTAGCTTTCTGTGGTCGGCACGTTGCTTAGCGCCTGGAAATGCTGGATCAGCTGGAAGATCAAAGAGGATTCAGGGCGGGACCAGATACTTGCTCAGCTCACTACAAAATAACCTTTTTCCTTTTTTGTGAGGAGGATTTGAGGTGGCAATTTACCCAACTTTCCAATTATTTATGTAAGCATTTATGGTGAAATGAGGTTTATGATAAAGTTACTGGGGAAGCAGAATATTTCCATTCAATATATGCATATTAAGTAGTGTTTTATAATGGTTTGATATGTATATGATGCTTGTAATGACTTTTCATTTGCTTAATATGATATTAGAGGTTGCACCGTGGTTTTCATCAGAGTGTAAAGGAATTCAAAAAGTAGATCATTGATGGGAAAAAATTGAGAAAAGAGGAAAAAAGGGGGGGGGGGGGGGGGGGGGGGGGTCGGAATTCACGGGGGGAGAAAAAAATAGAAGGGGGGGGGCGGGGGAAAAGCAGAAAAAGGAAGGGGGGAAAAATCAAGAAAATTCTGTCATCAGTTACTCACCCTCAGTTTGTCTACAAAATGGGTCTTTTTTTCCCCTGCTAATGCGAAGAAGATATTTTTGAAGACTGTTGTAAACAAATAGTGACGGAAAGCCACAGACTTCCATACTAATTTTTTCCATTCTAGGAAGTCAGTGGCTACCGTCAACAGTTTGGTTACTAAAACATTCTCAAAATTCTGATGTGATAGTGTTTGTGTGGTTGGTGTGTGGGTGGTCAAAACTGAAAAAGAAATTCCTACAGGTTTCAGGTTTCAACAGTGGAGGTTGAGTAAATGATGGCAGAATTTTCATTTCTGGGTGAAGTATTCCTATAAGTCACTACGAAGCTTACAGCCTCATTTGTGTACTTATTTATTATTTTATTTTATTTTATTAAACTTAAAAGTGAGGTAGTTCACCCAGATAAATATGTATGCCTAATTTGTCACCATTATGACATTTTATACCAGCATGCCAGCTGTGCTCGTTCTGCATCCAAGATATCACTTTTTTTGTTGTTTCACAACCGCATGAGGTTAGTTAAGATACATTTCATTTTTGGGTGAACTATGTTTTAATTATTGCTTCTAACAGGCAAATGTGTTTAACTAGAAGGACTTGACTGGTTGCTGTGAGTAAAATCAAAATTTCCTAACCTCTTGAAACTCCAAGCTTGCAGTTTTGATGTAACCAGCATTTGCAGCAGTTGCTTACTGGTGCTTGTGTGGCTAAGTAAAACAATAGTGAGAGAGAAAGTTGTGTTTATTTGTGTATCTAAGTGTTTGTGTTTGTGTGTGTGTGTTTTTGTTGGTTTGTGTGCATGCACTGCATGCCCGCGCCCTTTCCGTGCACTCAGAACTGAGCTATTGGGTGTTTGGTGACGATGTGAAGAGACTTTGGTGGTCGAGTTTCATGGTGCTACGGACTTGCCAGGAACTGGCAGCTTGACACTGAAGTGATTGTCGAGTTTGCCGTAGGATTAGCTACATTTTTTTTAAAATAAATAAATAAAAATAAAGGTTTCGGCTAAAAATACAAGTCTTTAATATTTTCAAAAAACGATTTTATTTTATTATTATTTTTTAATAGGAATATATTATAAACTTTTTTGATTATTATCAAGCTCAAATTTGCATATTAAGTGTTTTGCATGCACAGACTGCTTCCCAAAGTTGGCAAATACAGGTGCATCTCAATAAATTAGAATGTCGATGAAAAGTTCATTTATTTCAGTAATTCAACTCAAAATGTGAAACTCATGTATAAAATAATTCAGTGCACCCAGCCTGACGTAGTTTATCTTTGGTTCTTTTAATTGTGATGATTTTGGCTCACATTTACAAAAACCCACCAATTCACTATCCGTCAACCAATTAGAATATGGTGCATGCAATCACTAATCAACTAAAAACACTTTCAAAGTTTCGCGATCCTCAAAAGGTCTCTCAGTTTGCTTCACTGGGGCGACAGCAATCAGTTGGGAAAAGACTGCTGAGCTGAACAGTTGTCCAGAGACATCTTGACACCCTTCAACAAGGAGGTAACCACAACGTCATTCAAGAACTGCTGTTCCAAGTGCTGTATCCAGCAGTTAACAGAAGTTGATTGGAAGAAATGGTATGGAAGAAAAAAGATGCCACCAACGGAGAGAGAACCGCAACCTTTGAGGATTGTTCTGCAAATGGAGGTCAAGAATGTTACTTTAGGTGCAAATGAGGTCACAAATGAATGGAACTAGGCTGGGGTCAAGGCATCAAGAGCCACCACACACAGACGTGTCAAGGAGTTTGGCTACAGTTGTTGTATTCCTCTTGTCAAGCCACTCCTGAACCAGAGACAACTTCAGAAGCATCTTACCTGGGCTAAGGGAAAAAAATAACTGGATTGTTGCTCAGTGGTCCAAAGTCCTCTATTCAGATTATAGCAAGTTTTGTATTTCATTTGGAGACCAAGGTCCTAGATTCTGGAGGAAGGGTGGAGAACTCATAGCCCAATTGCTTGAAGGCCAGTGTTAAGTTTCCACAGTCTGTGATGATTTGGGGTGCAATGTCATCTGCTGGTGTTGGTCCATTGTGTTTTTTGAAAACCAACGTCACTGCACCCGTTTACCAAGAACTTTTGGAGCACTTCATGCTTCCTTCTGCTGACCAGTTTTTGAAGATGCTGATTTAATTTTCCAGCACGATTTGGCACCTGCCCACACTGCCAAAACCAAAAGTTGGTTAAATGACCATGGGGTTGGTGTGCTTGACTGGCCAGCAAACTCACCAGACCTGAACCCCATAGAGTATCTATGGGGTATTGTCAAGAGGAAATTGTGAAACAAGAGACCAAAAAATGCAGATGATGCTGAAGGCCACTGTCAAAGAAACCTGGGCTTCCATACCACCTCAGCAGTGCCACAAACTGATCATCTCCATGCCACGCCGAATTGAGGCAGTTAATTAAAGCAAAAGGAGCCCCTACCAAGTATTGAGTACATGTACAGTAAATTAACATACTTTCCAGAAGGCCAACAATTCACTAAAAATGTTTTTTTTATTTGTCTTATGAAGTATTCTAATTTGTTGAGATGGTGAATTGGTGGGTTTTTGTTAAATGTGAGCCAAAATCATCACAATTAAAAGAACCAAAGACTTAAACTACTTCTGTGTGCATTGAATTTATTTAATACACGAGTTTCACAATTTGAGTTGAATTACTGAAATAAATGAACTTTTCCACGACATTCTAATTTATTGAGGTGCACCTGTATTTCACTGCGGTAGAAAGTGCGATACCTAAATATGACCCACTAGAGGGAGCATATGAAAATAAATAGTGCAGTCTGCAGCGCTGTCACACCTGTTGAACTAGTATCAGATCCAGTGATATTACATTATTCATATTTTTAAGAAAAAGATATGCTCTTATTAAGAGTTTTGAATCATATAATCATTTAGCATAATTTTGACATTATTATGTTTAGGTTTATTCAAATGTATATTTTGTTCTAAATAAATGCTTGTGTTCGCCTGAAGAGGTAGCTATGGCAACTTTTTGCTAGTATCAGATGGTCGACAGACCTGCTGACAGATACTGTCACCTTCATGATAGATTTACTTTTATCACAACCCTATTGTTTAGTGATAGAAAAAGACTAAATAAAGTCAGTGGGCAAATAATACAGTATCATTAGTCATGAAGCGTTCTTCTTATGTGCGGAGTGTGCCTTTCCTATGTGCAGTGCATTGCTACTGTATTTTCCATGTGAAGTTAGTCACATTTAGCACCCTGAACCGTAATTAGAGGCAACCTAATACCACCCATGGTGTGAGAGAGCTTGATCAGTGCTATATCATTTACATTCTATACCGGAGCGCCATTGAAAAGCTTTGAAAAGAGACAAACACAATAGCAACCTCTCGGTCTGATTGAAACTTTATTCACTTTCAAGGTTCACAGACAGTTTAACATCAAAGGTATCAATGTACATTCAAATATCAAATTCAAACATGGCTAATCTTGTTAATTTATGACACTGACAAAAAATAATTACAGAGAGAATGAGGCATACGGTTAATGTCTGATCATAACTTAATAAAATAAATATGATAGATTTTAGAGTAAAATAACTCTCATTTCCACTTCAACCATTCAAACTGCTCAAATGAATTACAAATACAAACAAAAATACAAATAAAAAATAAATTATGGATTTGAAGAATAACACACACACACACACATAAAAAGTAATAAATATGCCTTAAATTATTCTATATTACTCTGTATCCTTTAAACTATAATGCATTTTATATTAATAAGCATACATATTTTTGTTCATAATGGCAAGTTACCAAAATGATGCAAAAGATTAGTAATTAGGCAAGGTTAGGCTTGTCTAACCAATGCATGTAAGCACTGGGTCTATTTGCTATGTGAAAAATTGCCTTGGTTTCCCTGAGATTTGTTAAATTAAACTAGAATTTTACTTGTTGTTCAGTGAGGTCTTACAGGATGTGACTTGATGATGGCTGGTGTAGTCTGGAAGTCTACTGGAATTTCTCTGAAAGCTGTCTGTTGATTATTGATAGAGGAAGTGATAGTGTTTTTTTTATATGACTCAAGTCACTGTTTTTATGGTATTTGTGTTAATTTGAACCTGGTTACTCAACTGCAGAATGTGTTTGTCTGACTGTGGATGGGTGTGTAGAAATGTATTTGCTTCCCTATTGAATCCTGATTCTTCTGTGCCAGTGTGGAGAGCTAGTGGATCTCATGCGTTCTACTTTTATCCATGGCAATACTGATCCAGACCAGAACATGGCGAAACTCACTCTGTGCTTTAAGGAGACCCTTTGGTTGCAGCTGTGAATGAAAAACAAAGATGGTTACTCATAAAACATAATGCAATGGGCATAAAAAGAGATGATAAGCTTCTGAGTTAGTGATGAATATTCTGATAAAGAAAAAGGAAAATATTTTCTGCTCTACATTTCACCCTACATGACATTTTATAACCTGAACTAGTATTGTCTTGTCTTAAAAAGTTCAAATTATCTGTTATTTTAAAAGATGTAGTCATCTCGACAGCAAAAATAAAAAATATAAAGTATAAAAAAGACAAAAAAGAAATAAAAAAATTACAAAAAAAATATTAAAAACACAGTGATATATATATATGATAATTTTGAGATGCTTGACATTGGCTGAGACTGTGCCCACTTGGCTGATCTAGAAACAGCTCTGATTTACAAATATTTTTAATGTGAATTTTGAGTTAGCATTGAAAAAAAAGTTGTTGACAAAAAGTTTAAGTTTAACTTAAATGAGTTTGTGTTATAATCTCGATCACTTTTACCAGACTGTATTATCCAGCCACCCAACTAAAGTTATCGGTACTGCCATTGGCCACTGAAAATCGGCATAACAACAATAAGCACACTTAAACTAAGCCAAGTTAACTTCATATAAAGCTGAGGCTGCAAACAGATAATGTAAATGAATATCTCTTACCATCTTAATTGTGTCCTCGATTGTTTTAAGATTCTCTCTTGCGCAGAGTGACAGAGTCTGTTTGCCTTTAGTCTCCTGTGTCAAGGAAAAATAAATCAGTTAAAAAATGAAAATGCATGAAAATGTTTGTCTGTGTATGGAAACGTAAATCATCTGTTGCTAGTTCCCGCCATTAACTTGTAGTTTCAATAACTTAACAAGTATATTGCCTGTACAAAGTGATAGACGTTAATGTCTTACACAGATCTCCATCATGTCCTTCAGCCTTACAAAAGAATCCGTAAACATTTTTGGCAGTTGATGAGAGTTGTTCTTCCACAGCTTCTGGAATACATGTTCATCATAGATTTCCAGGATGCGTTTGAAGTCAGCGACATTCAGTTTCTGTAAGGAGGTAGCACATCAGTTCATTTGATTTTGCCAAAACAGATTTTTGTTATTTTAAATGACAGATGTATAGGGGAGACCGCCGGGGCTAGTTGTCACAAGGGCACAAAGAGTCAAAAGTGAGGTTTGGGCAAGTTGTCACATTTGTAATACTAGGCTATATATTAATTGTTAACTTATTAAGTCACTGATTGCTGTTGGTTTGATGATTTCACATGTTTCTTTATCAATTTTTTCTTTCATAAGTAAAATTTTACTTTTCACGCAGGTTCTCATTCGACTTACTCCATATAGTGTGGCCAACATGCCCACAAAACTATATATATATATATATATATATATATCTATATATATAATATATATATAGCATGTTTAGACGTATTTTTTGTCCCCTGTAAAAAATAATATTAAAGTTTATGCACGCTGGTGAGGCCTTTTTTGTTAATTAGGATATCAGCGACAGTTCCACTGTCCCAACTTTTTTTTTTTTTACAAGTAATTTTGATACATTAACAATACATTAAATTTTAATAATTATAAATATATATATCAATTTTATATTATATATATATATAGTATATATATATATATATACAGTGTGTATATATATAAAATTGTCATTATATTTTAAATAAGTAATTTTGAAACCCACACACCACACCACACACACATTGAATTATATATACTATACTATATATATAGATGTTTTTATATGCATGTTTTTATGAACCGTATGTATAGTATTTTTTCTTTCTACATCAATACGTTAAAAAGCTTAAAATTTCAGTTACTGTTTAAGTTCAGGTATAAAGGTAAATAATGCATACTTATCTTACCTTGGAGCACTTTTTAAGTTTTCCTAATATTCGGTGGAAGGGTGCATTGTCCCTCTGCAACAACAAAAGAACATTTGTTATGCATGTCACCTTATTAAATGTACATATTGTAATGTACATATTGTGATTGGAGTCCGTGTATGAATTAGGATACTTACAGGCAGAGATTTGTGGATGAGTTCTGAAGTCTCCATCATGTATTTGATCATAGGTGGAGTGATATGCATGTTCAAGCACTCTTCCTGCTTGTGGCCTTGAGCGCAGCACAGGACAGCGCAGAGGGCAAGCAAGGTTACAATCCGCATCCTGGTTCGGTTTCAGAGAGGGTTGAAACGTAGCGTACAGTCTGTACAGTAGCTCAGTGTGCTTAAAACAACCACTGACAATCAAAGCTTTTATAGCTCCATCATTTGTCAAAAAAAAATTCCCACACTCATGACGGAGTTTCTTTTTAACCTCAAATGCTGAGGATTGCATGCTGGCTTGGCCCTCGTTTTTCCTTGTGGGTTCAGTCACCTGTTGGCCTATGTGGTTTTGTATTCTAGAGACGAAAGCCTCCTGCATATCGATTACTGGACGATGAAATCTAGGTTGCGAGACCATAAAATGTGTTGCGATGCATTCAAACCTACAGCATTTCCTTTGAAGTGAATAGTGAACTGTGTCTTGAAACTGTTTAGCTATTGGAAAAATACTGTGAGAATTTTTTAACCATACAGAGCATTAAAATGATGATGTCAGTGTTATAAAATAATTAAATATTCTTAGTTTATTTGTAAAAAAAATACTATATATCTATATCTAATTTTAACTAAATAACTGCATAATGTTGGTTAATCTGTTGTTTAGTTAATTACAGATTAACTAAACAACATTATGCAGTATATTTAGTTTAAATTTGTAAGTTGGCAAACTTACACTATTTGAAGGCCACAGAATGTCCCATCATTCATTGTTTTGAAAACTAAAATGATTTAAATTATGTTAGACATGCATTCATCCCAAATTCCAAACAAAAAGTTAAATAAATGTAAAAATCTTTTCTCAAGTCCCCCTGCAAATTTAGAGCAGAGGTTACAACTTACGTGATCGTTGACATTTACCGAAACATGTTTTACCATGACAAAGTATAACCCCCTCTTCCAAAGGACTTAACCACCTTCTCAAACCAGGTCAGCACATACAAAACTCAGCAAAGAACTTAACCTGACCCAGAAAGCGTTCTCAAGAGCTGCCACCGTTGAACCGTTACAATGAGCATTTGAGTCAGAGGGTGCGAGAGGAAATTCAATGTTAAAAACGTGTTTATTGGAGGACCACTAGTTTGATCAAGTCTGCTAGACTAAATTTATCTTGACTCAGATTAACTGAGTCATGCTGATTCACTATGAATGAAAGGGAAATAAGCTTCCCAATATCACTTGTGGCAATACTGGCCACAAGTGATCTTCAACCACAAGATCTGATAGTATCAGAGGTGAAAGTTAAAAATAGCCCGGGCAAGTTGAACCATTCAAACTTGCATTATACTGTATATATGTGTTATTTTTGGGAACTTTCGCTTTTGTCTGTCTGTGTGTATGTTAAACATGTTACACAATACACACAAGGAAACATGAACCTGAAAATTCCCAAGCCTTTCATTATCCTGTGCATTCCACCATTTTTCGTGTATTTACCCTTCACAGTTGTCACGTTAAGGTTTTGAAATGTTCTCTCTAAGGAGGCATTACTGTCTGTGATGGAGTGTCCAACAGTGGAGCACTTCCTGGGAATTTCACAACACCTCAGACCTGCAGAAAAGAGGGTAGTACATAGCCGTGGGAATGGATTTTTGGCAGTTACAATATACACATTGTGCACATGCAAAGTGGGTATCGTTCAGACAATTGACTATTAAAATGTGTGTATGTATTATTTAATACTACGCTAAAAATAAATGGCCAATCACAAATTGCTACTTCTACATCAGTTTTGCTATTAATAAATAGATTTTGTTTTGTTAATGCATGTAACTGGTCTGATTGTTCATCACTATTCTTACATTTTTTAAAATTTAAATGCACAAATGTCCATAAATGTAATTTTATCGGCCATGAAATCTTTAATCAAACGTGTTCCTCTTGTAATATGTTCACGTGTTCACCTTAAGAATGTTACATACAATATATGGACAAAAGTATGCCCAACAGGGACTTTAATGAAATTGCATTCTAAATGCATAGACATTAATATGAAGTCGGTCCCCCTTTTGGAGCTATAACAGCTTTCACTCTTCTTGGAATGCTTTCCACAAGACGTTGGAGTGTTTCTCTGAGAATTGTTGCTTATTCATCCAGTAGAGCATTTGTGAGGTCAGGCATTGATGTTGGACAAGAAGCCCTGGCTCACAATCTCTGTTGCAGTTCATCCCAAAGGTGTTCGATGGGGTTAAGGTCGGGGTTCTGTGCGTTCCAGTCAAGTTCTTCCATACCAAACTCATCCAACCATGTCTTTATGGAACTTGCTATTATAGAAAAGGGTCTTCCCCAAATTGTTCCCACAAAGTTGGAAGCATAGCATTGTCCAAAATGTCTTGGTATGCGACATTATTGTCCATGTCACTGGAAGTAAGGAGCCTAGCCCAACCCCTGAAAAACAGCCCCACACCATTATCCCTGCTCCACCAAACTTTAGAGTTGGCCCAGTGCGGTAATGCAGGTAACATTTTTTTGGAATTCACCAAACACAGACTTGCCCCACACCATTATCCCTGCTCCACCAACCTTTAGAATTGGCACAGTACGGTAATGCAGGTAACATTCTCTTGGAATCCGCCAAAAACAGACTTGCCCATCAGCCTAAGCCAAACAGAGAAGCGTGATTTGTCACTCCACAGAACATGTTTCCACTGCTCCAGAGTCCAGTAGTGGAGTGTTTTGAACCATTCCATCCGACGCTTGGCATTGTACTTGGTGATGTGAGGCTTCCATGCAGCTTCTTGGCCATGGAAACCCATTCCATGAAGCTCCCACCACACAGTTTTTGCGATGATATTAATGCCAGTGGATGTTTGGTACTCTTCAGCTATGTAATCACCAGAGCATTGCCAACTTTTATGCACCATGTGCTAGTGTTGTAGTACTCGGGACCAGTCTTAGGCCCGGTCTTGGTTTCTTGTGAAAAGACTTTGCGCTGGTTCAGAATTTTAGAGAATTGTTCAAAAATGTCAAGATATCTGCAAAAAAGTACTAGTATGAAGATCTAGTCTTAATATGAAATAAACAGAATGAACATCTCATTCTCATGTAATCGCGCAATCAGTGTTTCACTCGTGGAAAGATGTGATTAAAACAGTTTGTAAACAAAATGTGACGTAGCGTTTCATTTACCTCAGGCAAGTCATCAATGTCCAGCTTGTTAGTTCGCTAGAGAAATTAAGTCTAGAGAAGAGCATTTTGCAAAATATTAGATAATATACTCATTATATTTTACTTTACCTGTTAGTGATGTCTTATTTAATGTACAGTATGTTTTAATAAATCTGTTATGAAACATGTTATGTGAGGCACTGTGTAAATTATTATATTTCAACAACAAAAAGAAATTGTATAATTTAGAAGTTAATTTAAAAACTGCATTATGTGCACTTTACATGTTTGCATACAATTTTTTATTTGAGTGTTGATTATTATAGTTAAAAATAAATATTAACTGAATTTAAGTTTGGGCTCTGTTCCTAATTGTAACCTTATAGTAATGTAAAAGGGCTCCCTATAGTTTAAAGCATAAGCAGAGGTAGATTTTTTTTATCCCTAAGAAAATTTTAATTATAATTGAATTTATTTGACAAAAAGAGCAATTTGTTCTGTTAACCACTATTTAATAATAAAAAAAGCAATTTTATGTTAAGTTTTTCCCCCCTGCTGTACCGAAACCATACCAAACCGTGACGTCAAAAACGAGGTACGCACCGAACCGTCATGTTTGTGTACCAGTCATACTATTATATATCCGTAAGCATAACCTAGGTCACAAACAATCGGTGAATGAATGTTCTGTGACTCATAAGTGGATTTGCCACCACCTAGCCTACGTGGTTGTTTAGGACTTTGATTAAAGGGTTCATATGATGTGATTTCAAGTTTTCCTTTCTCTTTGGAGTGTTACAGCTGTTCGTGAATAGATAAGATCCCTAAAGTTGAAAAGACTAAAGCCACAAACCCAAAGAGATATTCTTTACAAAAGTTAAGACTCGTCCACGCCCCCTAAAACGGCTCGTTCTAACAACCCCCACATATCTACGTCACAATGTGGAAAGATTTGCATAACGCCACCCAATGTTCACGCAAAGAAAGAAGGCGTTACTTTTATTCTTGCTGTAGTATTGTTACCGCCGCCGCCATGTCGTGAAGGCGCTGTGTTTTTTTGTTGTGAAAGCGAAACTACTTTTTTGGTCTTCCAAAAGAGGACACAACTAGAAATCAGTGTTTAAGTTGTATTACAACACTGTTCCAAAACAGTTCAAACCAAATATTCAGATAAGTGCAACAAATTTTACAGAGGACGAGGACTGTTTCATGGGAGAGTAGCCTACAATGCAGGGTAAAAGGGTAAAGACTGTAAAAATGCTACGTAAAAACCTGTAATAGGTTACAGTAATTACCCCTACTATATACGTGAAAACTGTATTTGGACATGACTGTAATTTACGCGTAGTTAACCGTGAATTTTGCAGAGTGAAAAAGTGACGTATAAATTTACATGGGTGAATAACTAACTTTGACATAATTCCCGGCTTACGATGTTATTTTTGTTGAAATAACTATGTTTCTTCTTAGTTTTTTTTCTTATCAGTTTTGTACATTAGGGTTTTATGTTACATTTAATGTTGTTAAATTAATTTTTATTGCATTATTTCAGTTTCATGTTTGTTACCGTGATGGTGTTTAGTGTTTGTGAATGACGCTGTGCACCTTCTATATATGTTAATATTTTAAAGCTGATTGTGATGGGCTTTGGGTCATCATGTGACTTTCTCATCACCACCTTCATTTGGTGGTTATCAGTGTATTACAAAAATACAAAACAGATTTCAGTACTTCAATAAGGTAGGTATATTAACATTATATCAGTTAATGAAATTACGGTATTTAATTGTAAATTTAAGTTAAAACCATAAAAACTAAAATGCTGCTACCGTTTTTTTTAATGGTAAAATTCTGGCAACCACAACTGCCAGTATTTTACCGTAAATTTCACAGATTTTTTTTACAGTGTACTGCGCGGTGGTTTTGATAAAATGACGGCTGACTCACACCTGTAATTATGTTGTTCATATGTTTAAAGGATTTGCCACTGATGATTCAAAAGTGAGTTTTTTGGGCAGTGTAGAGTCGGGCTTGTTGTTTGTCATTTCTCCGATCACAATGCAGACATGGTTTTATGTTACGCAGCGAGATGCAACGCAACACGTAAAAAGACAATACAAGTCATTATAATCAGTAATTATATCCCCACAGGATGCAACGAATGCCTCATTTATAAAGGGGTTTTAATGTTGTCTCGTCGCTCTGGCCTGACAGGGCATCACAGTATGGTATGGGGCTTAACATTTCCGTCACACGCTTTAGGTTTTCGGCCAATCACAACGCATTGGATAGTTGGCCAATCAGAGCACACCTAGCTTTTCAAAACGACGAGCTTTGTAAAAATCGACGAGTTTCAAAAAAGCGGGGCATAGAGGAGAAACAACAATGTACAATATGTGGAAATCCTGTTTTTTTTAACCTTAAACGCATAAGCACATTGTCATTACCCCAAATAGCGACAAAATAATGGGTTTCTTTTTAATAGAGCAACGTCATATGACCCTTTAAAGTATCATTCGATTTTTCCCTATTTTCCTATATTAACATTGCATTTTGTCAAACATTCATCTCACAATATTATTCACGCAGTTGTAATTGTACAAATTTGTATGCAACTTCTGTTCCACCTCTGCAGTGCAAAGATTAATTTTGTTGTTAGTGATTTCTGTCTTTGATAATCATTGTACAGCCTCAAACCTGAGTGAGAGCGAGCGCAAGGGGGCAGGCGGCGGCGGGGTTATTTCGGGAATGGCGCGTCATGTGTGCTTATACTGCCTACTGCGTTCATCATGAAATGCATTTTTTATAATTATATATAAATAATACATGTTCATGTTTAGATTTTTATTTATGTATATGTATATGTTTGCATCTAATATATAGTTATAGTTTTTTTGAGCAACTGGGACCCACTAAAAAACTTTCGTTCTATATTAATGCTGAGCCTATCTTTTGGCAGAAAATTACAGTTTTAAAGTAGTAGTCTATGGAAGCCATGGAATAAAAAACATTTAAAAAAATAAGAATTTTCAATTAGTTTTATCTCATAATTCTGACTTTTTTTCTTGCAATTCCAAGATTATATCACAAATCTGATAAAAAAATATGAACTTGTCATTCTCTTTTTTTCGCCCCTCGGCTCAGAATCATGATCTTTATACCCACCTTCTGTCTTTTAATTTCCCTCAAATAGGCCACTCGCAGGTGGTTGAGTTTAAATCCGATTATAAGTCCAAACAGGATATATAAACTTGCATTTGGGCGAGAAACAGGTCCGATTTGATATAAAACAGGTAGTAGTTATGAAATGTTAAACAGTAGGTTATTTCATGCTGTAACTGTAGGGCTAATTCAATATGTCACCTATGACTGCAATGTGCAATAGATGTGACCTATTGTTTAAATAAAATGTATGCTTGGTACAGTAGGTACTCATGGGTGTCAACCAGATTCTGGTTAGCTTTTTAAATGTACGGCGGATGCTTTTTCAATGGTCTTTGATGACCGACATTCTATAAAAAATTAGTTGCCTTCAGATCTGACATCCAAACACAACGATTTCGTCTCTTATTCCTTCCTAGCCTTCCACTTGTACCAGTGTTTTCGCCACCACAGGCGATCGCAGCTGCAAGTGACGTAACTGTGAAGTCTACTCCAAATTGGTCTATAAGGAAGTATGATGAAATCATGAGTTAAACTATCACTGTATGGGATTGGGTTGTTCTGACCCTTTATGATGTTAAAACAAATGTTGTACATGGTTGTTGTAAAAATAATCCGAAACAAGCTTAAGAGAAATCAAATCGCTTTATTTTAAAACAAACAAACATATCTCTTGTATGGGGAAAGATAAATTAATATATTGCAAAATACATTATATTAATATTTTTTAAACTGGTTTGTTAAAAATGCTTTTACAATGCATTTACTTTGTACACTCGTCAAATAAAGGTGCTTCAAAAGGTTCTTTAAGCGATGCCATAGAAGAACCATTTTTTGTTCCACAAAGAAGCATTCAGTCAAAGGTTCTTTAAAGAACCATCTCTTTCTTACCTTTTTGTAATCTGAAGAACCTTCTTTCGCCACAAAGAACCTTTTGCCAAACAGAAAGGTTCTTCAGATGTTAAAGGTTCTTTATGGAACCATTTAGACAAAAAGGTTCTTCTATGCATCGTGAAGCACCTTTATTTTTAAGAGTGTAGTGGTCTGTCTTGGGATGTTTAGCCCAAGTCAGTCACAACAGCAGCCACAAGTGTGACCTTACAACACATAGCATGAAAGCACAGTTTCCATGCCATAGAGCAAACAATAAATATCCAAAATAAATAAGTCCATAATAAATAATCCTTTGAATATTTAAAAAAAAAAATAGATGTCAATACTGCGGAGGAGAGTTTCAGAGTCACATTCTTGCATTGCAGGATTCAAAGAGGTAGTGGAAGAGAATAATCGTCTCTCCGACTGCTTTGTTATGAGTTTTCTGAACAGAAAACATTATTATGGGGTCAGGCATTCTCAACTCAACTCAGCTCAAATTTTATTTATGAAGCACTTTCAAAACCATTCAAATGGACCAAAGTGATAATTCATGCAAACATAAAATAACAACAAGACATAACATCAAGAAAATCATGCAGCCAATCCCTCACAATTCTCCGACCTAATCAAACGGCGAAAGCTTGATAAAATAAGTAGGCCTTTTTAAAAATGTCCATGCTTGACGAGGATTTTATAGATAATGGTAACACATTGCAGAGTGCAGGAGCCGCAACAGACAAAGCACGGTCTCCACTACGCCTCAACCGAGACCGTGGGACGGTTAGGAGCATATTCTGAGAGGAGCGCAGATGACGTTGATGACTGGTAAGGTATTAACATGTCCTTTATATACTCAAGGCATGCAGAAGAACACATTTAATATTGATTGAGCACTGAATGAAAATATCGACTTACCTCATATTCATGTTCACTGGCAGTTTTATAGTTCTTCTCGAATTCCTTAACATGCACATTGTCTGCGTAGTCGCCGCTTCCCTGTAAAAACAGAATGTTTAAGTACAAAGCACATAACGGCTGATCAGCTGGTTAAAATGATCAAACAGTTTTCGAACACTTACACAGTGTGGCTTCAAAATATGTGCGATCCTCTGCAGGTCAGACCTCACAAAACGAATGTGGGGGTATTTTTTATCAACATGCTCATCTGCGTGCAAGATGTGCTTTAGATAGTAATTCAGGATCATGGCGTTGATGCAACAAGAATCCTCCTGCTGGAACAGAGATGATCATAGTTTATAACATAAGTTTAATGCCATATATTAAGTACTTACTACACTGTCAAAAAAAATCTAAAGCTGTAAATACAACAAAGATTATTGGGGTATGTTTTACAAGAAAATACAATTTCAGTCTTTCTACTTCAAAATGTTATGTTTAATTCCATTTGTTGCTCGTTTCTTTGTATTTAATTGTGAAATTTACTAGCAATTTTTAAGTGAAAATTGTTTTGATTAGGCACTAGTACATATTCCATTGCTACAAATATCTGTTCCGTTGTTATTGTTAACTACTGCGAATTTGTAATTGAATTATGACTATGGGTTTTCCTTTCAGTTCTATTTATTAGTACGTATTAGTGTCAACATCTTCTAGAGAATAAATGATGACTATAGTAGCAAAATAATTTGTATGTAAAGTATTAATGATTATTGAATTGGTACTACATACTCCAAAAGTGTACAAATATTATACTAATAATATCCTAGTGAATAAGTCCATATATATATATGAAGAGTTTTCAGATGCAAAAGCCTCTAATGCCGTCTGTAAATTTTCAGCTACATTAGCATTTTTATCAGTCTCCTATATTTATGTTCATTTATTGGGATAAAATTACCTTACTTTTGCCATTAAAGTGAATTTTCTGAACCTAAACATATGAGCCTGATAAAAATGCTAATTTTAGATTAAAATTTCAGACGGCATTTAGAGGCTTTTGCATCTGAACTCTTCATATATATATATAGATAGATTATATATATAATATAATATATAATATCCACATATTTATATTTACTTTCACAAAAAAGGCCCACCCTGTCACTGGGGTGGTACCATATATGGACACTTTAGGTACCAATATGTACCATTTAGAGGTAAATAAGTTGCAATGATGTACATTTGAGCTTTTGTACCACCACAGTGACAGGTTTGTATTTTTGGTTATGATTTAAATCACATACTTTTAGCATAACCTCGGAGATCACTGGAAGCAGTCGTGTTTCGTGGTCTGTGTCTTCCATCTGTGCCTGTTAGGGTTAATACGCATAAATGTCACACATTGAATTTTTAATCAATAACATGATATTTATAAAATTGTTGATTTTTCATGTATATCGAATATACACTGCGGCTGAAGCATTGAAACATACAAGATTAGTCATCATATAGAGGTCGTTCCAGGTGATGGAGCTGTCTAGAGGTTTGGGGCGCGGGCGCGTGAGGTGCATCGCCTGGCAGCGCAGAAGGAAGCAGCAGCACATCACAGCAAGCAGAGTTAGGAAGTTCATGTTGCAGGCAGACGTGTGGATTTAGTGATGTTTCCTCTTATGCAGACTGTTGTTCCTCGCAGACGAGATTTGGAGTTCATGTTGTGACTCTAGAGCTTTTATATTCTCCTGCTTTGTCCCCGTTATTACCATTACGTCACTGTGGTATCGTCTCTTTACCTTTGGCGTGATCCTCCAACCTCTGCACCTGAGTTTATCAGGTCAAGCGGATCTCTGAGTAACCGTGCATGCTTCATATTCGCTGACTGTTGTGATTGCATCGGAAATTCGCACCGCGTATTGTCTGACAGAAATAAAGCTGCCAATAATGACTGCAATAAGGACAAAGGACTGGTGAAGTGGACAGAGTAGCTACTTCCTGTGAATTTCCCGCACTGGCGAATATTGGTAATTAGTGCGCGACAAAAATAACGCCTTTATTATGTGGTTCTTACCATTTAACGCTGCTAGGAGACCTAGGAGATTTTTCCTCATCAGCATGAAACTCATAAGTTTGAAAGCTGCAGCCGACAGGAAAAATATTACATCATAAACCATATAGTGTTGTTAAAAATTCTGTGTCAGGATATGTTTGGGGAAGCTGTCGAGCGCAATAAGGAAGGATCGCCAGACGCTTTTGATCGTGTTCACACGTCAAACTAGATAGCCATAAAAGGCCATAAAATATAGGCCTAATGCAAAGCCATATTGTTTATAATCTCTCACTCTGTACACAACTGTAAAGGCCTACACATTTTATAATAGGCTACTACTGTCTAACATTAATTCTGTACATTTTATTTAAAAAAAAAAAAAAAAAAAATGGGGCTATAGTGTGGTAAACTTGCAGGGAGTCATATGTTGATTCAGTAGATTCGCTGGATTTGTTGAGTTTATTCAGTAAACCATTAGACTGATTCAAGCAGTTAAAACGTTTCGGAAAGATTCGTTTCAAGAGTCATTTATTCGTGAATCGGGACTAAACAGGTCACGCTGTATATTTTTAATGTGTATGTAAAATGCGGTGTAGGAACTACTTTTTTTTTTTATTAATGCTTGAACTACAAATACAAAACAAAAGTGCCAAGGGTATACACACAAAAAGTACATATTAACTATACATGTATATATAAAACCAACAAATCAAATCAAATAATGAAAAAATGAAAGGCCTTGTTAAATCACAATAACTTAAATATACCAAATACATACACAGTTTTTACAGCTTTTTTGTTTGTACTCTCCTTAATAGTGCTTCTATAGATATCTAATTCCTTAAGTACCGGTGTAGGAACTACTGTTTGTTATAAGACATTTAGTAGCCTACGTCATGTAAGAAATATGTAAATGCAAGTTATTGCCTGATTTAAGGTTTTTTTTCATGTTCTGACATTGCATGAATGCACCATTTTCTCACTTTGTGCGATCGCTGATGTGGTAGATGAGCCTGAATGTAACACTATTGTGGCTGTATTGTGTTCAATTGCTCACCCTAGAGCTATTAAATATACATCTTTATCAGATATCATTTTGTATCAAAGAGGAAAAAGTACACATCTTTGTATCTATCATTGTACAAAAATGTATTTTTATTACTTTTTTGCAGACTGAGTTATAGTGTTTAATTAGCTAAATCATTTATACTGAACGCACAATATTGGTCTAGTCATATTAAAATGTAAGTAAATAAAATAAAAACACCAAACTATCCAAAAACACACACACAAAAACAAATCAGTGAAAGATTAAAACAATTGTAGAAGGAAATTTACATGTTTACATCCTGAGAAGTTAATGGCCATTTTTCAGTCTATGCACAACCGATTAATGGGCTTTGACACATTAGCTCTTTCCCCAGAATTCCTCCTTCCTTCTTTGAGCCCAACCCAAGAGTTCAGAGGCCATGGAGCATGAGGCTGCTGATCTAGATGAGATCTGAGACATCTTATCATCTGGATTTAATATGAAAGAGATATTAAAATGTAAATATATATGTTCACATAATTACGTTCTAAATATATATATAATATATAGATATTAGATTAATATATCTTTCTTTTTTTTTTTTACAACATATTTGGTATAGATAATTTTAAGATCCTCTGTTCCATACATGAGAAATAAAGCATCTGTACTGTATGCCACAAGAACAGTACGACACTCATTAAACCAGTGTCTGATTTGGGGGCAAGCATTAGCGTGGTCTTGAATATCACCACATCAAGAGGACCGTGTGGTCTAATTCCTGGTGGGTCCTACTAAAACTGCGGTAGACAGAGACTAAAAGCATGAAAGTAACTGTAATGTAACTCTTATGGCTGCTAATATCTGCTAATAATTAAGAAGGAGATTATTATACCAATCTGACACCCACAGTAAGAGGGGGGGGGGGGGGGGTTCAGCTTCAGAAACCAAAAGAGCTCGTGACCGACAAAATTCCCAGGTTACCTACAGTTGACACAAATAGGATAATTGACTGTGTCTGGAGTGAAAATACATAAATGAACGTAACACCATAGGCTGTGAAACTTAATCACATAATCTCCACTTTATATAGTGTACATGTTTTGTCACATAATTAGTGCTGTCAAATCGTTTAATCGCGATTAATAGTTTTGTGTTTACTGCTATGTGGGTACGTGAGATTATATAAATACATATCATACATGGTATATTACAGACATATTTCCATGTGTGTGTGTGTGTATATATATAATATATATATACTATATATAGATATATATATATAATATGTATTCATATTATTGATTTATATTAATAGGAATAGGGGGGTGGGAATAGAGTACAATAACAATATTTCTTAAATGATGAGAATATCATATTTGTGTATTGATCGTTATCCGGTGTGGTAGCACGTATACAGTACACTCACCATATTAGATACACAAACACGGGGAGGCTGACTTTTAAATATGTATTGGCTATTGATTACGCAAGTGATGAATCTAGGTGAGTGTGTACGGGTGGATTCGAGGAGACTATAACGAGCGATAAGAAGAAATACAGACATCAAAATAAAAGGGGTTAGGGGGGAAAGGTCGACAATTAACTGTTAAGAAAATAAGGGAGAAAAGATACGCACTAGTGGGTCGGTAGTACAGTTATTAATTCAAAAACATGGTATTATAATCCACTCTTTTCACAATGGGGGTTGTAGATGGGAAAAGAAGTTAAAAAAATTAACTAAGGCAGGATTGGTGTTTACGAAAGTACTCAAGGAATCATCCGCGAGAAATATGCTCCTAGTTCTCCTAGCAGTCATTTAAATATTGACCAATTCATTACATCAATCGTGGGTAAATATACAAGTTAAATAACGGATAATATATCTTAGAACGAACTTTTTATATGTTTGAAAAGGAATGTGTTTCAGGGTAATTTATTCGGTGATGTAAAGCTGAATGTTCAATAGCCATTACTCCAGCACAAGATCTTTCAGAGAGCATGCTAAGATCTGTTTGTGCTCAGATACTTTATTATTACGGATCACAGGTGAAATGCGCCGCTTAATAGTAATGTTTTAAGATTGTTGGGAAACATTTGTGAGGGGTGAAGGAGGCTGATGGAGTGCAAGAGCAGCAGGCGATGAAAGAGATAATTCTTTGGGAACGATAAATCTTAGTGAAAAGTCTGAGATGTCTGTAATAGGCACGTCGGGGACCACTTAATAGGTATGATAATAAGCGTTGTGAAAGAAATGACTACACGTGAAACCCAAAGAACAGGCGACCAAGGCAAGATAAAGGACCCAGAAGCACGAAGGGGGTACCAAAATAGGCAACTGGACAAACTGAGAGTGGGAAAAAAGACCAAAACAAAAAGAAAAAGAACTGACCTAATAGTATTCTGCCCCCGAGTGCGAGGCGGTACCTACACCTCCCCTACTGCCGTTTGCTGGGAATACTACGTCACAGTCATGGCTGCGGGGGGGCGGTTGGTTCTCCCGAGTAGGGATGTGGGGAGCGGACAGCAAAGAAAGGGGATATTTGGGAGCGCAAATAAATATGATTGCCTCGAAGGGGGCATGAAATGGACTTTAACAGCTTCTAAGGCTCAGGTGCTAAAAGTTAAAAAAGCAGGTGGACGTGGAATTTACTATGGGGACCGTGTTATAATTTAGGGTAAATGGGTGTGGTGTTGTGAATCAAGAGTTATGGTGGTGTGTAGTTTTGGTTTGGTGGGTTTGTTTGTGGTTGGTTTGTAATACGGTGTTGACTAAAAGTGATGTTTATGGGTTGTTTTGTTTTAAATATAATGTGATTTGGTGTCGGTGATGGGGGGAAATATTAGTTTTGAAGGTTTGGGAGGTTTGGGCTATAGTTGGTGGTGTGTGTGGTGGGTTGTTTGTTTGTTTTTTTTTTTTTGTGGTTTTTTTTTTTTGTTTTTTGGTTTATTTGTTTGTTTGTTTTTTGTTTTTTTTTTTTTTTTTTTTTTTTTTGTTTTTTTTTTTTTTTATTGTTTTTTGATTGTGTTGTTTTTGTTTTTTTTTTTTTTTGTTGTGTGGTTTTTTTTTTTTTTGTTGTTGTTTATTTTTTTTTTTTTTGGGGGTTGGGGTGTTGTTTTTGTTTTTTTTATTTTGTGGTTTTTTTTTTTTTTTTTGCTTTTGTTTTTTTGTTTTTTTTTTTTTTTCTTTTTTTTTTTTTTTTTTTTTTTTTTTTTTTTTTGTTTTTTTGTTATTTTTTTTTATCTTTTTTTTTTTTTTTTTTTTTTTTTTTTTTTTTTTTTTTTTTTTTTTTCTTTTTTTTTTTTAAAATTTTTTGTTTTTTTTTTTTTTTTTTGTATGTTTATATTTTTTTTTTTTTTTTTTTTTTTTATTTTCATACTAAAATTCCCATGGGGGCAACAATCTACTATCAGATGGATGCGCAAGGAAACCAGACCATTATGCGGAACATTCTGGGGTTTCGCAGTGGCCCGGATTCTTTGCAGGTGAGGGACAACGCTTTGTGATGATGCTGTCTTATGTTTTATGCAATGGCTGGGGTTGTCTGGATTGGCGGAGGATCTGCCGCGTCCTCCTCATATCAGGCATCGTCACGCTGGAAGGGACTACAGTGTCAGGCCCACACCTGGCGAGGATGGGGCCTGCCACTCTCACCTTTGCAAACAATAGGTTAAAATCTGAAGACATAGTGTCTACATATATTGCACATTCGATCTAAGAATCCTTACCTTACTGTGTGGCCGGTGTGGAACCGATCTATGATATGTTTGTAAGAAGTGAGGTTTTCCTAAAGGTTGCTGCACTCCTCCTACCTCCTGGGGAATGTGTTGATCTTCGAGAGAGACCACAAGCTCCTCCTATTGAAATTATAAATATTAAAATAAAAAAATCCCCCCCCCATGTCTAATACATACGATCATTTTTATATAATCGGGATATGAATCCAGCTTTTTGTATAAACAAACGGCTGAAGGTTCCCCCCCCCCCAGTTTTTTCTGACTGCCAACCCTTCATCAAGTGGAACGCTGTTGTGGAGTGCCAGGAGTATAGGTTTCAGATGGTGATTCGAGGGCGGATGTACCATCCACCCAGAAAACCACAGCTGTCTGTAAATCCAATTTAAACAAAAAAAAATGTTCATAGGGCGATGAGACCTGTACTTTTGAAAGTGATGTCTAATAGGTTTGATACCAGTGGCTGGAGTGGTCCGATCATGATGTGTTCTTTGTACAGTCTGCATGGTACTGAGTTTGGGAGTTGGCAATCTGCCCCTGTTAATGGAACCTCCAGACCCGTTTTCCAACACTTGCAACCTAGAAAAGATATGCGAAATGTTGAAATGGAAAACTGTCACAGCATGGGCAGAAACATTTTTGCACAAAAAGAGTCATCTTTGTTACATTGTGCCTGGATATGGTAGTACTGATATTTGAGGTTCCAAGCATGCTGGACTTTCAATAATTCCAATTCCAATAATATTCTTGAATTTAAAATAAATGACATGCATTTACAGTATATACAATATCTAAATATCTGTTTTAATACATTTTATTTTTGTATGAATTGTCCTTACACATTATTTTTTTTAAATATATGAGGGTAAAAATAGACTAGACATAATTAGGGGTGTCCCCGACTAAGGATTTACAAAGATGAATCAGAATTTTAGAATCTTGCCGATAGTCGAATCATAGTGAAGACCAAACGTGATCGATAGAATCATGTGTATAGAATCATAGTTTGGGGGGCGGGCCAACATAATTACCCAAGAGTCAGGTCAGAACCTTCGCCGTCCCATTACGTTACACCACCCGGAAAAATGGTAACGGAGCCTCGCGATAAACGGGGGGTTACGATAGAAAGCCTAGAAGCGTGTCTTTGCGTCACACCCAGCGATAGCGCACTAACACCGCACGAGGGGACAGTGCGTCCCCATGGGTTCACAAATGGCACCCTGGCACACGGGCCGTTACGGGCCTTTCCCACACGAAAAACCATTTACCCTGAGGGGTTGAACGATCGACAAAGTCGTCTCTATATTGACGGTACCGTGGGCTACGGTAGTTCTGCAGCTCTGGCGCCGGCGGTTCGCTGTTAGCGCGCAGAAATTAGACGGACAGCCTGCGGAGTGCAAGTTTCGTTATTTGTTATAGCAATAAACGTGGAGCAACGTGTAATATTGCCAGAGCGTATAGGCTATCTGCACCAAAAGATGCCCAAGAAAGCACAATGAAGTGGTGTTCTGCGCGGCTACTGAGATCGAACTGCTTTTGTGGAGTTATTTTGTCCTTTTGTGGTTCTTCATGAAAAAACGTGCAGAAACACAGCAACTAAACTCTAAAAAGTCACAGCGTTTTATTATAATAGTGTTCTCATTATAATTGTTATGTATATGAGAGTCCAGTCAAGTATTAATATCTGCAGGTGCTTGTCAGGCTCGCACTCTGAAAAAGCGCCGTCTGAAGGAGATGAATCACGTTAGTACTACAATGAAGGAGCTTTACGTGAGCGCACTCAACCAAGTGCATCTTATACGAGATAAATAATATAGGCTATACACGATATATAAACCGGCTGAAATGTTTTGAAATCACTTGTACCCTACCTGATCTAAAAAATCCAGTCTTTCACTCCGCCTGTGTCAGTTTGAGTCTTGTTAAAAGTTTTAAATCCCTGCCGCCAAGGTGCTCCTCTGTTGGTCACGGATTATGGAAAGTGAAACTTAAATCTATAAGGGTGGTTGGATTTATTCACGCACGTTAAAAGTATTTATTTGAAGCTTCTTTCTTTTCAGATTCTTATTTACAGCATTATTTTAATAGGCTGTATATTAACTTATTGGGAGAAAACCAGTAGTTCTATGTGAAATCAGACATTTGAGCCAAAATGGCATGATAATAACACCCTGCGAATATTCGACTGTGAAATTGGTAGTCGAATCAGGCTCCTCCTATCGAAGCATCAAATCTTCGACTATTCGGGGTCACCCCTAGACATAATGAGTCAAAATGAATAATGTAATTGTTTATATTTGTGTGACTATGTTCATTTCTTTGAATTGTAATTAACAAGCTTCCTATTCAAATTTCAATCTCAATTCAAATTCCAACGAATAGAACAGAAGCCAATTCTTCAATTCTGACTTTTGCCCAACACTGAGACCATCATGTTGGTTCTACTGTTGGCAGGTTCTCTCTTCTCAAAAACAACTGAGGTCACATTTCAGAGGAACAAAGAGGCACGTACCTTTCATTTCTCTCCTTCATGTCCCCATGCTCATCTTTTGGATTCCCCTCATTTTTTTCAACTTTTAGCTCCTTCTGTGAAATCTCCGACTCATCCCTCTCTCCAAGTCCCTCTTCTTCATCCCAGGCCAACTTCCTCTGCACAGGGAGGGTGGGGTCTTCATGAAGACCAACCTCTTCAGGAGAGCTTCTGCTGGCTGCCACAGAAGCAGAAGGCCCAGGGCTAGAGCTTCCCCTGACACTGCCAGCCCTAAAGAGACAAGTTCTGGATTTGCTGTAAACTTTGAACTGAATTGGACGAATTTTGATGTTCAAGCTCTGCTCACCTGGCCAGGTCCAGAGCCTCGATGATAGGGCTGTTACTAGTGCTTCTGCAGGCCTCAGATTCAATGGAGGATGAGGTGCCACTAGAAGGCTCCCACTTCCAGTTGTGTTCTGACAGGATCTGATTCAGGTGCTGCCGAGAAAAATGAGTTCCCCAGGCCCTTTTCCTGTAGGCCTCAGCCTTCTCACGTAGCTCCTGAACCTGAGGAAAAACAGTAGAGTTGTGAATAATAAATAAGAGCCTGGGAAAAAATAGGACTAGACTGCAGATAATATGTTAGGCAGGAAGATTCATAATTTATTGGAAGCATGGACAAAACACTTTTCAGGGCTCAACAATAAGGATTAAGGATGCCTCACTGACCCATTGAAATTTTGGGCCAGTTGACGGAATGGGTTAAAAATCATGTTTTAGTTAGATAAAAATATAATAAAAAAAATATAAAAATATACATTTTCACTTCCTTTGTAAAGAAACATAAAATGCTAAATTATGTTGTTAAAAATGATTTAATATACATTTTTGTGGTGGTCAAATTTATTGTTGAGCTCTGATATTGTCCTTATACATGCTTAATATAAATTTGTTATTGAATCAGCTAAATTCACATTATGCAACATTGTCACATCCGCCTCCGCTCCTAAAGAGCTGACTCAGAAAAACACTCCTGTCCCATACGGTGCATCTTGAATGAAAGTTTTGCTGGAGATACATCAAAGCACACTTGACACCATAACCTAAAATTAAGTACTTGTGTCTTACAAAAGTTACTTTGTTCTTACAGGGTCAACATGTAACAAAAACTGCTTTGAAGTCTCTATAAAGTTTACATTCTAGCCAATCAATTTTAAGCACTTACACATTAAAATAAAGAGTTGAGCACTGAATTTACTGTCATGACAGACGCTGACCATGTTAAAACAAGGAAATCAGATCAAATTATTTACTAAGCCACATGAAGGTTACAGTGTGACACTTATACAAATTGGGGAAAAAGTGATGAGAGCTAACTAAAACCTTAAATAACAGCTAATTAATCAGTTATGTAATACTACAAATATGAATCTTAGAAGAATGAATGAATTAATAAAAAATACATAAATAAATAACCTCTGCTAAATGAATAAATTTTCGGAACGGTTACCTTATGATACCACTCGTGAAAACCTTCACACCCCTGCAAGATTAATAATACAGACCAGTAATTAGAGAGACTGCCTTTCTGTTTCCTAACAGCTCTTCCACTTTTTTAACGCACCACAGCTCAAGCTTTCATGTAATGTGGTGTCAGAATTGTTTTTGAATTAAGCGTTCATTATCTATGGTCTTTCATTATTTGCTGTCTTTTAAGTCATCCCTTGTGTATATTAATTGAATGTTATTTAACTGAAGGTCTAAAAATACGTAAATGATAAGATATAAAAAAAAATACTTTATCTTTGAAATATATTGGACATTCACCCCATCTCCAGTCTTGTTAAATGCAGTACATGTCATTTGTTAATTTACATTTTCGGGTGAAATATTCCTTTGATTCAGTACTTGATATTCATTAATTCATGATATTCATTGACATTTTTTTTTTTTTTACTTTTGCAAATGTATTTTTTATGCCATATCCGAATCAAAGGTATTGCATGGGGAAGGATCAAAACAGTTTTAAATAAAACAAATAAAAGAGGTTAAATTCATTCATGTATATTATTTGTATTTTTTACTGGATTAATGGATATTCGTTAAATTCATTATTTTATTATACAATTCTTTTTTTATTTACTTTGTTTTTACATTTACCATTTTTTTATGGCCAATTAGAATAAAATGCTATTTTCTGTGGACTTTTCCCATAGTTTGTTTTTCTCCAGAAACTCACCTCTTCCTTTGCAGTTTTGATCTTCACCCATGCTCCATCTCCGTTACTATACTGGAGGGGAGAACGAAAGTTGGATTTGTACTCAGTTTTCATTTTCCTGTCAGGCAAACAAAGAGGGACACGGTAAATACTTCTGTGGAATTTGTGAAAAAATCTATTTAACATAATTTGAAGAATGTATAATGTAACCTGTTGTTTATCATATGGACGTCAAAATATATATGTGGTGCTTATGTGCTGCTAATGCAAAATGTGTGAAACAGGCCTTTTGAGTTTTGTTTCTGTTTTTTTTTTTTCCTAGTCCTGCACAAAAAATACTACAGTCACCTCATAACTGTGGGTGAAGGGTCTTCAGGGCAAGGGTGACCTCACGTCCTGGTGGGCGATGGGTGACTTCCTCTTTGGGGCTTGACTTCCTGCTCTGTTGTCGCTCCTTCTTCTTCTTCTTGTTCCCCTTACTCTGGCATGATGGGCATTTAGGCAAAAGCACATGACAAACCACGTCAAAGGTGCAAACATTTTCGAAAATGTATACTTCCTTACTGTGCAATGAGGACTATGCATATAGAATGTGTAAAAAAAATTACGAGGAACTAACAGGTTAGTGAAACTGGTTTATCCAGCTCCATAGTTATGCAGTGATATTTGGAAAGTCTGTGTCCATTGACATATATGACAAAGCTGAATGTAGATATTTCTGTGTACCTTCTCTGGGGTTGTGTTCTCTGCATCAAGCTGTGGGACCTCGTATTGTTCAACATCTCGCCTCATGCGTGGTGGTCTGGAAGGAGGTGATACTTTGAAACTTCTCTTGTACTCACTCTCCATAATCACTGGGTTTGATTTGAAGGTGGCTCTGTTGTTACTGTACAACATCTAAAACAGATATGAAATAATCCAAAACACAAAAAATGAACCTGATGAAGGCATTCTGATAACAAGATACTACTGAGAAAGATAGTAGTGTTGCTCTCTGTAATTATCATTAGTTTAATCAAATTAATTTTTTTTCAATAAGCAATTCAAATAAAATTATATATATATATATCAAGTAATCATGCATCCACTGACATGAAAATCTCTATACTACCATCTAGTGGATAAGGATTTTTTTTATTGGCATTCAATTACACTAATATTTTAGTACTAATTTCTATCAATATAAGGAACGCATCATGTGACAAAAAGCGCTGTGTCCAATATGTCAGATAATCTGGCCAGGAGATATAATAAAGGACTGGATGCAAGCCTATGTGTCATGTTAAAAATGATTTTGAATTATGACAATGCTCATAAAAATGCAAAAAAGTACCTCATGAGCAGCTAGCAGGGGCGAATCAGCCACAGGCATTTTCCACATGAACTGCCTCTGGTACTCAGAGCTCAAACGGCCATTCCTCTGTCGCTCCGATCTCAGTCCCGCTCTTTTCCCTAGGCCATGGTTAATCTAATAGAAAACACAAGCTCAGAATAACTGTAACTGCAGTAATGATGGTATTAATAACTAAAAATACAATTCTAATTGTTGTACACTAATTACGGAGTTATAAATGATTTTGAAAAAATGTAAAATGTTTATAATAAAGATTTTTTATTACGTAAAATTAATTGTGGTATAGAAGCCTTATATTTTGTGATAAGGTATCAGAGAAACGGTGAGGAAAAACTCCAAAACAGTCGGTAAAACCTCAGGGGGGAAAACATGCTCGTCCACATACTCTGGTCAGATATTCTGTTTATTGAAAGGACTACATATGAACAGAACTACAAATGGCCCTCCTTAAATGTGTTGCCATTTTGCGTTATTGTTATTTAAAGTTATTTTCCACACTCATTTATAACCAGACTCACTCCATTCTGTTGCTGCTGGTCTGCAGCAGGGGTGGATGTCTGAGCTGCTTGCTCCTCTGCCTGTAGTTGTTGGGATGGTGCAGCGGTGCCCTCTGGTGGCACGGGGTCTCTTGGGGCAAGAGGGGTTGCTACTCTTTCTGCACTAGAGGCTCTGAGTCTGAGCACAGGTGTGACAGCTGGAGGAGTGACAGGCCTGCTCTTCTTCTGACACTGTAGAGATGGATCATGCCTTTCCCATCGGAAAGAACTGGATATCTGAGGTGGATAAAATGGCACTTTCCTTTTCGATATGAATTGGGGTTCCCGAGTAATTCCTTTAAATGCAAGAAGAAAGATCAATCAATTCAATTTTAATTTATTGTGTGATAATCTTTTTAATTTTAGTAAGACACATCTATCAACACATCTAGCTATCTATCTGACTATCTATCATCTGCCAATATCGATCAATAATCGGCATATATCTATTCGATTACTATCTATCTATCTATCTATCTGTAGTCTGACAATAACGATCAATCATCAGACAACAATATATATCTATCTATCTATCTATCTGTAGTCTGACAATAACGATCAATCATCAGACAATATCTATCTATCTATCTATCTATAAATCTATCTGTCTGTTGACAAATTAAAAGATCAATCGTCAGACAAATATCTGTTATCCATCCGATATATATATCTATCTAATATCTATCTATCTATCTATCTGTAGTCTGACAATAAAGATCAATCGTCAGACAATATCTATCTATCTATCTATCTATCATCTATCTTCTATCATTTATCTATCTATCATCTATCTGTCTATCTGTAGTTATGACAATACAGACTCATAGTAAGGACAAATCTATCTATCATTCTATCTATATATCGATCTATCTATCTATCTATCTATCTATCATCTATCCATCCAGTACAATTACTTGACTGGTCAGAGCGCAGTTCCTGCAGTCGCATCCTGCGAGGTGGAAATCGCTTCTGGATCGTGTTGTTCGACCCTTGTATTTACTCGCTGATTCCCTATTAGAATTAAAGCATACAGAAAACAAGTACACTTTATAGCATAAGTAAAGCACACTTTACATTTAGTATGTTATACAATCTGCACATTCAAATGAGAGGTCTGGGAAATGATATATCTTCGATTTATTAGAAAAGCCCTGCTTAATAACTAGCTCTTAAGTGACAATTGGATAATCTTGATGCCTTTAAATCCGCGTACAAACTTCTTCAAGACATAACAGGAAGTAACATTACCATAGACTGTATAAAAACAGAACGTTACCGACGGTAACTTGTAAAGGGTTTACCGTTTAAGACGCTTCTTAATAAAATCACATAGTTTCTATTTGTTTTCAGCAAAGCGTAAACTATATATTACACGGGTTCGTATTAATGTATATTTAGTTACTAAATGTAAACACCTGAAATAAATCTCAAAACTGAAAGCATTTCTGCAGCCTGCAGCGCGCGCTCTCTTTTCCTCAAACTAGTGACGTCGCACGAGCTCGTGCACCTTCAATCTGGTCTAACTGACCATGTTATAAACAGTTTCCAGTGGATGATAATTTAATTAATTTACCTTAAACCGCACAGGCATTCTGAGCCAGTGGTGACTAGTGCACAGACAGGTCCGTGGACAAAAGAAGTGTTTTTGTCTCACGCTTAGTGGAGTAAGATTAGACTCGGTTACATGCTTTGCCGTTACCTTGGTGAGGCTGCAGCGTCCCAGGATACGCGCATGCGCGCACTGCGTAAACCGATTGTATCCGCGTGTATGCACGTGTGTGTGTGTTGATGTGTGTGTGTGTGTGTGCCTACGTGACCCTATTTTGGGACAAAATTTTCACCCAAAAGTGAGTGATAAAACCGTGACTAAAAGCATTACAACCTCATTTGAAAATGGTATACAAAATAAAGTGGGTAACAAAGTTTTTTGAAATTGTAAAAACTGAGAAGGTTTTCGTGGGGTTAGGGGTGGGTTAGGTTAATAGGTGGTGATGAGTGCCTAAAAATAAACATATTTTGTGTATTGGTGTGTTAATGAAATGTGTTTAGTTTAAAAAAAAACACATATTTTTCCACAGACTGTACATTATGGGAACTCCGGCCATCTTTTGCCCCGCCTTTTGAAACACTGTAAGAAATTTTTACAAAAGCCTCATTCGAGCTCTGAAAGACGATTCGCTGAGTGGTGCCAGGGGCGGGATGGCTCAGCCTACCTTACGAAGATGCACGTTGTGAGTTGGCCGGAATACCTCAGGTGGGAGGACATGTTACGCCCCCGTTACCTATACTGATGATGCATGTCAGAGCAAGGAGCGAGCGCGAGACAAAAAAATTAAAAACCATTGTAACGAGGCATGTGTGCATCCAGGGGGACATATATGGATTATAAGGGGACTTATACCGTGTCTTTTTACGTGTTGCGTATGCATCGCGCCGCGTGACTATAAAACATGTCTGCATTTGCGATCGGAGAAATGACAAAAACAGAGCGCTACTCTACACTGCTCAAAAAAAACTCGCGTTAAATATAAAATAAAAAATATAAAAACTTTTTAAATATAAAAAACGTACTTACAGTGTCTGTGAGTCAGAACAGCCAGCATTGTAGTCTATTCTACTAGGATCAGGAAACAGTCCTCCAAAAATGCGCTGCACACATCTGAATAATTTGGGTTGAACTGTTCCGGAACAGAGTTGTAAATACAACTTAACCACTGATATCTAGTCGTGTCCATTTTTGGAAGACCAAACAAAGTAGTTCGCTTTCACAAAGAAACACAGAGTCTTCACGACATGGCGGCGGCAGCAACAATACTACTGCGAGAATAAAAAGTTATGCCTTCTTTCTTTGCGTGTACTTTTGGGTGGTGTTATGCAAATCTTCCCAGATATTGACATAGGTATGTGGGGGCGTGTTAGAACGATGGTTTAGGTAAGGAGTGGTTGACTTTAACTTTATAAAGATATCTCTTGCATTTGAGACTTAGTCTTTGCGCTTTACAGATCTTTCTTATGCACAAGAGATTTAACACTCAAAGAGAAAGGAAAGGCATGGTGATATTCGAGCGATATATGACCCCTTAAAAAAAGTGTATAACTGTCTGTATATAAAAACAATAGAAGTCTGTATGAATGTCCCCATTTAGATAGCTAAGTAAAATGTGGTGTGCGTCTGTGTGTGTGTGTGTGTGTGTAGTGTCGCAGTATTAGAGTAGTACAAAATGTATATGATACTCTCATTGGTCAGATTTGATTTTCTTTGCGGAACAATTTAAATAAATTAAATTGGGGGAAACATTTTTTCTCACAAATAAAAGAAGTATCATTTCAACTTAAAATGTATACAAAAAGAGCTGACATTGCTATATAGCGTACATAACATGCTCTTTTTGTTTAAATTCTACAGAAACAAATTAGGTAATGTCATTACTCTCAGATTGTTTTAAGTGATATTGTTGCCTTTGTCAGATGTAGCATTCAGTTCATCTGACAATTATTATATTTGGGTATTTTGCTTCAGATTCCACAAAAGATTGTTTTCCTATGTTGATTTTACATTTATGAATGCAGATTTTCAAACTGTAAACCTATCGTTAAAATTCGAGGCTGCTACGCCATTCATCACTTTTACAAATAATGTTCAGTACAAGGATGGCAGCAGCACCTTTCCGCGACAATCTGCGGGTCTCTCAGAATTGGGGACGTGGCAAGACGTGCAATAAACTCGAGCAATGCATCAAAAGATTTTGAAGCCTCGGCGCTGATTGGCTTTCAGATTTACTGTAGCCAATCAAAAGAGAGTGCGGTGAGTCGCGCGTTTTTAAACAACGGTTTCCATTACATCCGGGGTTCGTTGTGCTGAAGTGGCCCAATGGCAGTGGATGGACTCCACTGTTTGGGCTGTGATTGGATCGCTGCGTTACCCCAGCCTGAAAAACGGTGTGGCACAGGGGTGTGCAGAGTAAACCAAAGACGCGGTATTATATCTGGGATTCTCGGCCTCGTATTAAATCTAGGTATGTTTGTATTTTATACACGGTTTGATACTCTTTTGCATGTTTGGTCTTTAGTAATGTGATTGACCACTGCATTGACTGACCGTGTACGTTACGTTGTAATGCCGACTCACTTAAAGGGACAGTTAGTATTGAACGTGAAAGGGATAGGTTACCAAAATAATACAATTTTGTCATCATTTGCTCACCCTAATGTTGATATAAATGTCTATGACTTCCTTTCATCTGTGGGAAATAAAAAAGGTTAGAAGACTGACAGCCCCAGTCACCATTCACTTTCATTGCGTCTTATTCCATACACTAAAAGTGAATGGTGAGCATCACATCTTAAATGTGTTGTAAGGAAACTTTTTTTTTTGTGCCTGGGTTTTGTGCTGGCTCAGATTTATTATATAGTCTTAAATTTTTGGTTAAACACTAGTAAAGAGCTATTGTGTACTTTGAAAGGCAAGAACATCTTATTGCCAGGTAAATCCTAATCAATCTGTTTATAAATTTGTCATATGTGATTTATTTCTGGTGTGAATGATCTCTAATTGAGTCTAAAATTACATGATTATGTTTTTGTGCTAATTTTGTTGGTGGGTCTTGGGCACTTATCATTTTCACCTTTTTTTATTTCCCATTTTATTTTTTCCCATTCTCTGGAAACACATTTTTGTTCATGTCGACGGTGTTTCCTGTCAGAAATTCTGCCTGATATTTTGCCAGTGTGGATTGTTATTTTCCCCCTGTTACACACATTTACACTGCCCTTTAAAGGTTTAGGGTTAGTCATTTTTTCCACCAAGGAATTCATATTTTTATTCAGCAAGGACTTATTAAATTGGCCAAAAGTGACAGTAAAGACATTTATAATGTTGCAGGAGGTTTCAATTTCATTTAACAGCTTTTTCTTTGTATTCAGCGTCAGCAGTGCAATTCGGGTGTCACAAAAACACAATCGAGCAGCAAGCGGTTTCCATCATTCGGCAATAATCGAATAGGTGAGAGCTCCTGAGCAGCAAAATAAAGCTAGTTAGAGAATCATTTCTGAAGGATCACGTGACACTGAATACTAAAGT
Source organism: Sinocyclocheilus anophthalmus (assembly GCA_018155175.1). Taxonomy (NCBI): domain Eukaryota; kingdom Metazoa; phylum Chordata; class Actinopteri; order Cypriniformes; family Cyprinidae; genus Sinocyclocheilus; species Sinocyclocheilus anophthalmus. Next base: position 173,025 of record JADLZN010002473.1, on the reverse strand, counting down.
AATGGGTGCTGGAAATTCAACTTTGACATTACATGAATAAATTGCCTTGTAAATATATTAGCTTAGAAAACAGTTATATTGAATTATTGCAATAATATTTCACAATATTACTGTTTTACTGTATGTTTGATCCAATAAATCCAGCCTTGGTGAACATAAGAGACTAACTTTTGAACGGTAGTGCACGTTACACTTCTTAGTCAAACATACAGTGTTTACATTCACTGATTCAAACAGACCCTGTCAACTCATAAAATTTTGTTTGCACATTGGATTATTTAAACATCGCCACATTAGAAATACCTGTGATCAGTATTTATTTTAGTTTAAAAGGGATTTGGGATATATATGTATGTTAATATTTGCGCTCTTTCACCAGAGCTTATGTGATGAAGATGGAGATTAGGCCTCTGTTGATGTGCTTTGCTCTGTGCGTGGTCTACGCCACCAGCAAACCCACAGAGAAGAAGGACCGTGTCCTCCATGATGCACCACTGAGCAGCAAGGAGCATGACGACGGCACAAACTTTGACTATGACCATGATGCCTTCCTTGGGGAAGAGGAAGCCAAGACGTTTGATGACCTGACCCCAGAGGAAAGCAAGAATAGGCTTGGGTAAGGATTGTGCCGAGTGTTAAAGGGAATTTAGAAGTGATTCTCAGCAACAAGATGACCGGAAGTCATTCATTTTCATTGAGAGTTGGTCGTTTCAATATAAAATAAATGATTAAGAGAAAACATACTCTTATAGTTAATTTATATCCGTATGTGATTGCTCTTTTTGTGCTGCCTTTCAGTAAAATTGTGGATAAGATCGATGCAGACGAGGATGGCTTCGTCACAGAGGCAGAGCTGAAAGCATGGATCAAAAAGGCTCAGAAGAAGTACATCTATGACAATGTGGAAAGACAGTGGAAGGATTTTGACATGAATAATGATGGCATGATCTCCTGGGACGAATACAAGAATGTCACTTATGGCACCTACCTTGGTAAAAATGCAGTCTGTTTTTATAAACAAGGTTAAAGAATTGGTCACACACAAAGTTAATTGCGGGGGTCAAAATTACGCACACTCATGTCGTTCCAAACCTGTATGAATTCCGAGAGGTCTGCGTGGAGCACGAAATCATAAATTGATCATCTATTTTATATATGCTATAAAAACACAGATAGAACAATGATTATTAAAAAACTCATTTGTAGCTGCTTGGATTATGTGCTAGTGATGTAGAAACTACACAATTCAACTGTTAAATGTTTAAGGGGAGCCGGACACACAAGCAAACGAGACACAATTCTGTCGTTATTTACTTACCCTCATGTTGTTCCATATCTGCTTGACTTTCTATATATATAATGAAAGTCAATTGGGCCAGTGACTTTCATTTTATGAACAAAAACACTTGAATTTTTCTTCAAAATATGTTCCATAGAAGAAAGTCAAGCAGATATGGAACAACATGAGGGTAAGTAAATAACGACAGAATTTTCATGGTTGTGTGTACCTTATTAAAAGATTTAAAGGTGGAAAGCGATTACAGAATAGTGTTATTAGTCATATTCATTTGTTCTATCTGTGGCTTTATAGATGAATCTTGATCTGATTGATGGGTCCAACTCAAGCAGTATGAGGGCTAGAGATAACGGGCGTTCAAGGCTGATGAAATGAGACCACATCGCGACAAAGAGGAGTTCACTGCTTCTCCATCCTGGGAGTATGAGATATGAAGGAATTGTTGTGTGTGGGTCGGTTATTATGGCAGCGGTTCTATACTAGGTTAAAGTTATGTGAAGCCTGTTTGTACCCATTTAACTCTGTAAACTCATTTTCTAACCTGAGTCTTTGATGCTCACCAAGGCTGCATTTATTTGATCAAAAAGAATCCAGAGTAAAGAAGTGCAGTACTATTCTGCAAATTATCTCTATCTTTTATTGAGTAACATATGGTTATAATGTAATGGTGGACGATTACTGTGCGGAAGAGGGTAACGGGCGACTGCCCATGTGCAGACCCATCTCCATGAGAACCATCAGTTCTGGCGCATGTTGTCAAAGGATCTTGTCAGAAATCATTCTAAGCTGCTGAGGGTGCGTGCAAGAGGAAATGAAAAAATTTCCTTATCATACAATACGGATTGAAAAACAGTTGTGCCACTATATATGTGGGGAAATCGTGATACATTGGGTTTGCTTCTGCCTCTAATGTACTGAGATTAAATAGAAAGTCAGAAGGAGGCATACAGCGCATTTATATGAAACAGAAATCTTTTATATCAATACAATGAGTCTTTACGTCTCACTTTAACAAATAATGAAGACGTTTTCTGAATAAAAGCATACTAAGTGTTACTAGCCAAAAAAGGAAAGATCGTACTGACCCCACACATTTGAAATGCAGTGTGTAATAGTGATAAAGTTGGATGAGGCAGCTAGAAAAATGGTCGTATACATTGAGAAACATTGAGGGGGTGAACGGGTGACCAGAAAGGGTGACAGTTGTAGCGAATGAAAAAGTAAAATGGCAAACTTTCTTTTCCTTCATAACGTGCATTGATGCATTTTGCTTAATAAGACCAGGAACATGTATGAAGGACATAAACAGGATCATTATGTTTACATAGTTACTAGGCTTTGTCTGTCTTTTCTGTAACCTGTTTCACTAATCTTTAAATTTTTTGATTAGGAAACTATGGAGGACATTGATAAGAATGGTGATGGTTTTATTGGCCTGGAGGAGTATATTGGTGAGTGAACTACAGTATTAGATAGGTTTTAAATTGGAAACTCTCTTACAAAATCTTTTAAAAGCTTTAATGGGAGTCAGTGTGCATTGCATAAAAATTTACATTTGTCAGTATAGCTCAACATCGGTTGAATTTTCTTGAATATCAGGCGACATGTACAACCACGAGGATGAAATGGATGAGCCAGAATGGGTGGCAACAGAGCGAGAGCAGTTTTCAGAGTTTAGAGACAAGAACAAGGATGGGAAGATGGACAAAGAGGAGACCATGGACTGGATCCTGCCGGCCGACTATGACCACGCAGAAGCCGAAGCGAAGCATCTGGTATATGAGTCTGACACGAACAAGGTGAGCCAACTTTAAAAACTTAATTTGTCAGATTTTCGTTGTAATTGAAATCATTTCAACTGAGTCTGTCACACTGTCTTTCAGGATGGCAAACTCACCAAAGAGGAAATACTCAACAAGTATGATTTGTTTGTCGGAAGTCAAGCGACTGACTTTGGTGAGGCTTTAGTTCGACATGAGGAGTTTTAATTCTTTTTTTTTTCTAGTATAATAGATAATTACTTTTTAACTTGTTTTGGTAAAAGAATATAATTTATTTTATATTGCTTCATCATAATACAACACTAATTCCTGAGATTTAGTTCACTTGATAGATTGTTTTCCCTTTTTGCACACGGAAATGCATTCATGACTCTACTTAAGATTTTATTTTTTATTTTTACTGTAAAGTGTGTTAGCAGTGTTTTTTTGATCCATCTTTGGAATCGTGGTCCATGTACAGCATTATTATCATTTCAATAACTGTGATACATGTGACCTGGAAACCACACAGCGGACACGCACAGAGACAGCTGTAGTCGCTGGGGTATATTTGTAGCAACTGAGAGAGAGACAAAAGAAAGTCAGATGTATTGGGGTCAACATTAATGAGACGGAGTTGTTGTTCTTTTATGCCAAAAATCATACGGGATATTAGTAAAGATATGTTCACATGAAGCTATTTTGTAAATTTCCCCCCCCCCCCCCCCCCCCCCCCCCCCCCATACCGTTAATATATCAAAACTAATATTTGATTAGTAATGTGCATTGCTAAGAATTTCATTTGGACAAGTTTAAAGGCGATTTTCTCAATATTTCGATTTCTTTTTTTTTTTGCACCAGAGAGAGGGGGATTCCAGATTTCAAATAGTTGTATCTCGGCCAAAAAATGTCCTATCATAACAAACCATACATCAACGAAAAGCTTATTTATTCAGATGATGTATAAATCTCATTCAGAAAATTGCCCCTTATGACTGAAGGTTTTGTGGTCCAGGGTCACATATTGGTTTGGAATGACATGAGAGTTTTAGCAGGGAAGCTAGAGTCGAAAGCCCGTTTAACCTGTTGTCAGAGTTTACTGATCTTGGGAAGAGACAGCTCCCCCACCTGATGTCACAGTCCGCTCATTAGGATGGAACTGGAAGTAGGGGAACAGAAAATCCAGAGAAGGAGAAAGGGCTTCTTCTGAGGGATTATACAGATAGGTATAAAATGCATGTATATATTCACACATGTATATGTGAATATGTATATAGTTTTATACATATAACCACATTATAAACTCACACAGTGTGTAATTCCTTGGCCACAGCTTTGATTTCTAGAGTCCATAGGTCATGATCCTCTCAAGGCAATATCCTTTTTTTCTTTCAATATTTATTTAGAAAAAAACCCTTGTCTTATTCAGTCACACATCCATGAATTTTTTTATTGATAATAAGATGTTTGTTTTCTTTAATAGACACTCTCATTGTGCCTTTCACTGAATTTTTTATTTGATTTGGATATTTAGATTAGGGCTATATGGCTAAAACCTCAAATTGTTTTGGTTTGTAGGGTCCAATCGAACATTTTACTGAATAGTTTGTTGCTTTCAGCTTCATTATTTGATGTTTGCAATATGTTTGTAACGTACTTTGTGGTCCATTAGTCTTTTGAATGCATTTTATTTTTTCTTTATAAAATGTTTTGGCACCCAGTGGCTTCAGGTGACTTCCTTCAAGTGGTGCCATTTCAGCACCTACAAATTGTATCTTGAAAACAACAAATTGTCAATAAAACAAAATTATGACTGAAATTTTAATAATTTTCATGTCGGTATTTTACAATAATAATTTATTTGGTTTAGTTTTATCCCAGATGCAAAGTAAATTTTGCTTATGTACCTATTCTACTTACTTATTGTAAGTTAGAGTAAATATAATTTCAAAGTAATATGTATTATGTTTAAATCTATCATCCTGGATCAGTAGCCTTTATCAGTGTTTAGTGTCATTGATATACTATTACAATTTTTATTAATATTTTGAATTCAGTTTAATTTTTATATTTTCTTACTTTTAATTTTAATTAAAGTTTTAGTAATTTTGATGTGTGGTTTTGTCATTTTTATTAGTTTTAGTTATTTTAGAACTTATATATGTTTTATTTCGTTTGCAGCTTTAGATATTTAGTACATAATGCATTGGCGACAAGCTGAAATAAAAAGATATTTTGTATCAAAATTGCGTATTTCAGTTCATTTTTATTTTATTTCAAGTAACAAAAAAGTTTTTTTTTTATGGTTTTTAGTTGTAATTTAACAAGATTATGTAATTAGTTAATGATTATAGCCCTGGAATTTATCAACCGACTTTTCATTTACTGACTAATTACCATTTAATGATGAAACAATGTTGATCTTCCCACCGATGGGATAAAGGCTATTTAGATTGATTAATAGAAATGAACAGGTAGAAGAAAACCAAAAAAGAAAAAATGCATCAAACAATATAAATCTTTATCTATTCTAAAATCCGGGCACATGTACAAATTCATGCACACTGTGTGTCTACTTACAACAAAACATGTACAGAAGTAATATAGATACAGATATTTGAGATCCAATGTCATGAAGCCAGTGATTGGACAAAAGCTGTCGCTCATGATTTGTTACCATCAAACTTCCAGTGAACGGATCCTCCGCTGCAAACAAGCAGATAGACTTGGATAATTCCCTTGTGATCTTGCATATCTTGGCTAATCCAGCCAGAAAGCTGGGCTTTAGTAAGTTCTTTAGAGAAGACGAGAGTAAACTGCTTAGTTATGCTGTGCTGTTTTGTCGAAGCAAGCCGTTTTGATTGGTATGGGCTTTTAGGTTACTACTAGTTTACTGAAGATCTCATTGTGATAGAATAAATGCTACTATTGAAAATGTAGTCAAAGAGAATTTTTAAAAACAAAATCCATTTTCCATTTTCAGTTTGCACAAGTCTCATCTTTATTTATTTAATTTTTATTCTTTTAGATTTTCTTGTGAAAGTTGAAAATTAAATATTCTACTTCATCGTCAATGCATAATGCATTGTTTTAACATGAAATCGCAATGTTTTTTCATTACAAAAAAATGAAATCGTAGTATTTGAAGGTGTACCAGTTCTGCACAGAAAGGATGGTAGGATAACGCCCTCCAGTTTGGCCATCCAGCGGACTGTATCTTTGGGACAAAGGAATTCCCTCGACCCTTGTCAAGATGTAAAGGTGCAGGATTTGAACAATCAGAGGGAGGATAACAAGAAAACAGGTCCAGAAAAGTTGTAAATGGGGTGTGGAATAATTTATGCGGACACAGAAGAGGTTTCGGTCTTGCTGGAAACCTCTGAGCACTCATCAATCTTCTTGCCCAATACAGTCTCCATGATGCAGGCATTGAACTGGAACACAAAATGACCGAGTATTAGCGTCTGTCTGCATGTGTAGTGTTGTTATTCAATGCATATGTGTTGTCCATCTCACCTGTTTGTTCAAGAAGGCATAGATTAGCGGGTTGTACATGCAGGAGCTCTTTAAAACAAAGCAGGGATGGCTACCAGACGGTAATCCTTGTTCGCATCATCAGCATAGGCTAAGCACATGGCTCTGATGGCATAAGGGCCATAGCAAACTATATAAGAGCCAACCATCACAATAACCACTCTGGACACTTCCTTCTCTGCCTTTTGGGTGGAGGCTGACTCAGCCTGCTGGCCTGCAATCTGTGGGTAAATTCTAAAACAACTTAAGCTTGTGAAATATATTTTTATTCCGATAAAGCATTCACACATATTCTACTTTCAGTCCTGAAAGTCCTACAAATTTTAAAAGTGTGATTTCTGGGAATGTTAAAGTCATATATATTACATATATAGTCATGTATATTACACACACACACGCATATTATATATGCATTAAAGTTTAAAATAATACTGAATTTAATTACTAATTATATATTTAATTATTTTAAAGCAATACTGAAAATTCAAAGTAATTAAAATCATAAGAGCTCATGGAAAAATCATGGTCATTTCTAAAGTAAATATAAATTTCTCTAGTTTTGCTTCATTTTCAAATATTTTATCTTCTAGATTTTTCTGTGTGAACATGATTGCTAAAAAGAAGCATTTTAAAAATCTGTATCCAATTGGAAAAGTAATGAAAACAAATGGAAATGTATTGGCTAGAAATTGTGAGATCCCTGAGGAAATATTTGACAAAATTGCCAACATTGCCAACCATTTGTGCTCATGGAATTGGAATCAAAGAACTAAAGTAGCTGATGTAATTAGTTAAGCATGCGCTGAAATTGAAATCAAAAGCCAAAAAATTTTATTATTTTTATTCAATAATATGTAGCCTATAATATTATGATAATCCTAAATAATATTGCCTGAATACACGCAATAAAGTAAATCAAATATTTATTTGAGAAAAAAAAATATCTACAAATGTTTATCTACATTTGTCCACAAGGGTGTATAAAAGCAAAAAGTTGGGATACTTACAGAACTTTTTCTTAGTGTGAAGAACATTTTAAAAATGTAAAGAACCTTTTTACACTATAAAGAACATTTTGTGGCTTGTGGAAATGTTCCATGGATGTCAAACATTCCTCATGGAACCATAGATGCCATTAAAAATGTCATTTTTAAGAGTGTCACGTCTATGCCATTCAAAGTTTGTCGACTCTCCGTCTTACCCGCAATTGATCCCATAGCCGATTCCATCGCACACAACGTATGACCAAGGAAGTAAGAGGAATACTTGGCTTACGGAGAAAGTGTCAAAAATGAAGCCTGCTATAGGGAGATGTTCACCAGAATGTAATTGAGAGGCTGTCAGAGTTTCTTGTCGCGATAGAGTAACAAAAATGACAATGGTGTTCAGAGGCACACCCACGAAAAATACAAAGCCCATGAAAGCTGCCTGCAGGTAGAAAGCCCACTTGGGGGCCAGATGGTACTGTGGGCCCTCGAAGGGGCTGACTTTGGAGAGGTTCATAATTTAAAAGGCCCACACATCCATGGTTGCGCCTTTAGTGGCCTTGTTCTTGCACGGTGTCCTGGTGGAGTCAATGAGCAGCCTGACTGGCCAAATACTGATGGGATGGCCTTTTATAAAATCCTCAAAGTCTTGCCTGGTGTGAAAAGTTGGGGGTAAATGGAGATGAAAAGGAAGATCATCCTCTGGGTGATCTTCCGGACATGTTGTTGGGATAATCTGTCCTGTCCATGCAAATTATGCTCAACATCCCCTAGAATCTCTAAGCACATGATTAGGCAACACATGTTGCTCTACAAATGCAGAATATCATATGTTTTAGATTGTATTTGAGCATAAACAACAGGGTGCATGCAGCATGTTTAACATCTAGAAAGACACTTCTAAAAGGCCATTAATATTCAGTGATATTATCTTGAACTGGTATTAAGCTTGAACTGAATTGAGCTATTGTCTTCAGGAGAGAAGTCAAATTTATTTCTTAATCGACAATCTTCGCAACATTGACACAACTGAACAGAATTTAATAAATATTGAACTGACTTGAGCTGAAAACGAGATTATTGTATTTCCTAGCTGCTGTCAGTGGTTTAGCATTTAACTTACATAGTAAAAACCCAATGGCCAACAATTGGTTAACAATTTGAACTGATTTGTGCTTTCCAATAGCTTAAAATGAAGGTTTCAGATGGTTAAAGAATCAATGAATCAAAACTATATTGAAAAGCTAAGTGAAGGGTTTTCTATGTGAAGTGTGAGCTGGACCAGATATGAGGACGTCTGGTGACTTTGGTGATTGCAAATAATGAGAACTAAGAAAAGAAGGATAAAAGAAGGGAGGTGGCAAGGAGAACTGTGGGGCAAAGAACGGAGGCTCCGTGAGATTAGAAGGTTAAAGGAAGAGCCACAAGCAACAAATAGAGCGAGGGGGAAAACAGCAGAATTACATTGTCGTTTTTCCTTTTTTGGAAACTTATGTGAAGCAGGTGGAAAGTAAAGGTTATAGAACGATTTAAGAACGGCTTAAAAGTACAAAATATTGGATACGTGTCTAGTCAACCATGCTATAGTGAAAAATTCACAACTTGCAAATTCACTGGTAATCTTGAGCCTATGATAAAGGGACACCGTTTTTGGGTGATGGATCGATGATATAGTGATCTAATTTTGAAATATCTGCCTGGATTTATTAAGTCTGTATGGTAATGCAACACAAGTTGTCAAGTTGTTTTGCAGGGAGGTACGATTCTGTTGAATGCTTGATAGACCATTCGCCTGAGTTTTTCGATGAGGCGTTTTATTGTATGATAAGAATGTCCACCGTTCCGTTCTGTCCCTTTTGCATTGGTACTGCTTACCGACCTTTGTTGCCGTTTGTTTGCACTTTCCCGCTACCCGAATCTCTCGTCCTTGGTCTCCCCCACCTTCCTAATTCCCCTGGAACCCCTAATTGCCGGTCCGCAGCAAGGACGTGTTAACTTGGGTCTAAGGTTCACCACGATGCGTTGTGGCGCGACCTACGACAGCGTATACGGGCCCGGTTGTTACCGTTCTGGCTCCATTGGTATGAGCGCGGGGGTTTTTAAGTATAAGTCGTGTGTTGCACACCGTCACACTACACAGAAACTGTGTACACTCCCGTGTAATCCGGGTCACCTTTTAAGCACAAGGTGTAGCAGCACCGCCTAATCTGGAAAATATCGATTTACTTAACACAATGACACTGCTGTGTGTGTTGTTACAAAATCCCACTTGATAGAGTGCACGCTGACTATTGCTCCGATCCGTGGCGGAGGGTGTCATGCCTGTACGGGCCTCCAACAATGGCAGTTTCCTGCCTAGTTCGTTCTGGTACGCCTGATTGTGGCGTTCAAACTTTTGTGGAGGATGTACTGTGGGGGATGCAGACGATCTCTAGTAAGTTGCGTCGTACTAGGCGTACGTTGTGTAATCCTCATTCATGCAACCGGACGCGCCCAGTTCCCTCTGTGTTGTGCACCGGAATCGATGACAGTTACTAGTCGTCACACTGTCACTTTCTTACACACAAAGGCCGAAAGGACGAGGGACCTTCACACCGTTCCACGCCTGCATTCTCTGTCGGTTACATTTCCCATTTATGTCTTACGGCCTGCGAGTAAGATATCATATAGTCGTCTGACCGGCCCCATGACGCGTGACCTGGCTTCCTGCACATAACCGAGTGAACGACCGTTGAGACACTGGGCCCTACCATCCCCCCTAACCACGTCCGGAACTCCTGAATTCCTGTTGGTCCTGATGTAGCACCGCACCTCCCTGTTGGATACCAGTGCCCATGTCCTTGCACACCCTACGCTGTACTTGGCGCACCGTGCCCCCATTTTGGCCGTAGTGACGGTCAGCTTGTCGCTTGGTTTCTTCGCTCCGCGCAGCCCCAGTCCTTGGACTCTGCAGCCGGTGTACTTTTGACCTTGTCAGACCCACCCTTGCTACCGGATGTCTCGTGCACACCGGGTATGTCGTTGCCCTTGTGCTGGTGTTCCTGTTGATCGGGTGTGTCGGGCGTTACATAGCGCATATGACTACACTCGCACTGGTCCGCCATGCACATCTGATAAATTACACACCACCACCTTCCCATCCTAAACCACTCTGATTCCGTTCATCATACACGCCACCACAAGCCCACATCCTTTTACTTACTCCCTGGACCCTGTCCCCCACCCCCATTCACCCCCCACCCATAACATTAGCGGATTACACTATTCTTGACCTAGCACCCTGCCGCATGCTGTGAGTATCCCCCATTACGATGTACCAGCTAGAGTAGTGGCGCTTTCTTTCACCCCGACCATCTCACACCACCTCACCCCCCCATTGGATCTGTGTGCTTGTGCCCCCTATCTCCACTCCTGTGTCGTCCAACTTAGAGTCACAAGCAAAGATATGCCATTGACCACCCTGTGCTGTGCCGCGACCCCACTCATTGACGTGACGAGCAGTCTTGATAAAGCCTTTCTTTCAACGCCGTATCCTTAGCCTTGTGGTGCAACCCCACTTTGGTGGCACCAGTCCCTTCAGACCACCTGTGTCCTCTCCTCCCGCCGCCCATATGCTTTACATCCAATGTAAAGCTGCGCAAATCGCCGCCCCACACCAATTCGCAACCGTGCGTTCGCGCACCGTTGTACCCACCCATCAACCGTCTCGCTCTCACTCAGATGTTGCTCACGACCATCAACGGCGTCGCCATGATGAGAGGATCCTTGGGTTGCACCCACCATCTGGAATATCGACGGGCCCCTTCCGCTGAAGCCCAACTAGGGTGATTCCATCTCCCCACATCTAACTTGCATCTTCTATGTCCTTTACCCGTGCTACCTGAGCCTGTAATGCATCGGTTCCACTCCAGCCAAACTTGTGACCGTGACACTCGGAGAATGTAAGCCCACGCCCCGCGACGATATCCCCCCGAACGCTGGGTGGATCCATCGACCTTCTCCGGTGCGCCGCTGGTTGCTGTCTTCCGCCCCCCCCCTTGCCCCCCTGTTCACCGGCCTGTCAGCCCCCGTGCCCCCATAGTGTGATACCAAACCCTCACCTACGATAGCGTGGTGTTGCCTGGGTTCGAGGACCCACACCGCCCACACCCCCCCTAGTATACATTTCTGCTTCGTCCCTACTGTAGTCCCACGCCACAGGGCCCAGATCACTCGTGTGTGTCATTGTGTTTTGTCACCCCCCCTGGTTGGCTGGGGGTTTTATTTGCATATGCGCCCGTTATGTCCACACCTCGCGGCGCGACCCCACGCGAGGAAGCAGACCCCGCCCCCAATTGTGTCGCCCTTAGCGGCACATGGACCACCCCGCACCGCCACGACCTGAGCCTCAACGCAGCCGCTATTCGCTGGGGGTGCGGCCCTCGCGTGGTACCTTGGTGTGTGACGCCCTGACGCCCCTATCACGGAGTATGGGCGTACCCCAACGCGATGTATATTGATCTTTTTTTTCTCTCTGCTATGGCTGTGTATGTGTGGGGTCACGTACCAGTAATCAGCCACCTTGACACGTGCACACAAAAGGCATGTATGTCCACTATTGGTCAGCGTGCAAATCTCCATTCCTGGGCGAGCTTTGTTGGTACTTACCCCTACCGCCCTTCATCATCCGCGGAGTCACACTCTTCCCAAGGTATGAAGCCAGTCTCATGTGAGACCTTTTTAGATCGTAACCAAGCTCAAGCCAAGCCTAACCTATGTTACCTCGCAAAAGCGGGTGCGCCTAGGGCTTCATGCATCCTGCATAGATGCTGCTGGAGGATAGACACTAATCATATATTGTACAAATAGTTTTCCCACCCAGAAAACCGGTGCTCACTGATCTCTTCTAAGTGTAGGGGAGTATTGGACCCTCAAGCTAGTTTAGACATTATCCTTTTACCTCGCACGCCACAGTCAAGCAACCGTGCAATTGCTATATGCAAGTACTAGTGACAAATTGTTGGTAAGTGAATGCGCACGCAGAGGCTATTCAGATATATAGTAGTGCTGCTTCAAGTGGACACGATTTGCCAAGCGCGATGGCATTCCGCCCCCCGTAGCTCGGTTGGTGCCGTGAGAGGATGTACAGAGTTACCCGCCTGGCACCAGAGGCGCGCCTGCGATGCCTGCGGACGGCTTTTGCATGGGCTTGTGCGGTGGACAAATGACGGGTGGTATAATAGCTGAGGCTCAGTTTTTTAAAACACAACAGGGACAACCGGGGTGGTTGGGGTGCGTTGGGACAGCCCCGTTATGATGTTGAAGCGGAGAAGGAGTTGTGGCGCGGCGTACTGAGAGTCCGAGGGCAGCTGTGAGGAGCCTGCACTCTCTCGGTTAGACACGCATTTGAGAAGCACTCCTGCTTCGGGGGCGGCGGGAGCACCGGCTTGACTTTAGGGCTTTCGTCAATTGTGGTTAAATACGTGTTTTTCACAGTACAACTGCGACCATAGGTACATGCGACATCGACCTCGCACGACGAGATGAGACGCGGCCGTGAGATAGCTGCCACACATCGCAGAGGCACAACGCGCCCGATTTGTGCACGAACTGTGTGTGCTGATCCGCCACGACATTACCACGAGCTGTGGAGCCCTGTCTACACTTATGAGACGTACCGTTGTGTGTATATGAAGCATTCAACACTTATAGTCTGTGATCCTCATCCCATAGTACTTCTTTCATCGCCTCTCTATTCTTGCCCTAATCCCCAATCAGCCGCGCCCATATCATCATACACCACCCGGTGCCGGCCGGTGAAATGTGATTTTGTCTAGACATAGGTGACGTACTACCATTTCGGTTGCCACTCGGCCTTATTTTCTCCGGCCTATAGTGCATACACATCAAGCCCCCCTCCCCACCCCCCCACCGAACTTCCATTAGACCTTATCTTTGTTATCACGCATTCGCTTTAGTCGGTGATGGACTTGGATAGTGCACCATGACTGGTCGTGTACACATTGACCACACTGATGCCACCCACAGTGTGTGCCCCGCGATCCAGTCCCTTGCCATGAGAGTGTGGGGTAGTGTGTGTGGTGGTGTGTCACTGTGGATAATGTGCTAGGGACGCTGTATGCCGAGTTCATTGTAGAGTCGGCCAACTCCGCGTGCTTGGGTGTGTGTGTGCTATTTCTTCATATGTTATATTACCATTATAAATCAAGAATATAGACAGCGTGTTATCGAAAAGGTGGTACACGGTCACATCAATGGAGTTTGATATATTGTAGAAACCTACTTCTTTGTATATATGCATACGGTATAGTATTGATTTATAACGTGAGTGCTTGAACAATGGACCACACTAACTGACCCAACCACGCATTCGGTTGCGCTACCCACCACGCATGGAAGGACAGGTGCATTAACTGGACAGAAGCAAGATGATGTGGTTGCACACCATGCGCGAGAGCGCGATAGAATATATACGGCACAGACCTTGTAAACGGAAGGTTCGACATGAGTGTTTAAGAGAATACCTTGTTGTGCCGAGCGTTCGTATCTATTATTTCAGGTTCGTGTGACTTTATGAATTGCGAATGGGATGTGGCACAAACCAAATTTTGAAATGCCCCTCTCGCGCCCGTCAGTCGGGGCCAATTGTGGAATTTGGATGTAATTCAGTGGGCAGCTGTCTCCTTAATTTACCGCGTGGTTTATATACATGCTGTGCTGATTGGGGGGGGGGGGGGGGGAAAACATGTTTAACACACCCTTAATTAAACAAGAGAAACAACGGCATCTCAAACCCGTGCACCCGTTTCAGAAACATGTCGTTCAAACTGGAAACCGTAGCAAAACATTGCGCACCTGTTTGAGTTTGAACTTGCCCCCTTGTGTTGTTAATTTAGAAATCACGTGGCCAGTGACAAACGAAACCTTACTTTCTGTCGAATCACGTGGGTGTCGGAATGTTCAAATCCCCAGGTCTTACTTTACGAGCAAGTGTTCATTCAGACTTATGCAGTTACAGTTTAAATACCCAGTCATACAAGTAATATGAAGAATACAAATTATTTCAGGAAAATAACATATTTGCCATTTATGCAATTCATATATGCCTACATTATTATGCTATTACATCATATTGATATTCGTACTGGAATTTAATGCCACAGTTTAATGTGTAAATTATTTGATCAGAGAGAGAAATTCAACAAATAAACACACACACTGTTAGTTTTTATTTTTTGGAAATATGTGGTGGCTCTTCGTCCTACGCAGCTTTTCATAAGGCTTTTGGCTGCTTTATTTTTACTAACCACCAGATAACGTTTTTTCCCGACACTCTCAAAGCTTTGAATCTTTTCCCAGAACAGTCTTCAGTTTTGCCCATCACTACAGATTAGTGTTCAACATCTATGATTTGTTCAGGGACTGATTCGTATGTGCAACTTGTACAGCAGAAATGTAGGTCATAAAGTAAAAATAGCCTATTGATAAATGTAGGGTTAGTAACGTAATAAAATATGCTATTAAACCATTGTTTGTCGAACAATAAATGTAATCGATAAAGTGTAAATTACTAGTCATATAATATAGATAATAACAACAGCACAGCAATACTGAAATACACGAATTTTTATTATTTTTATTATTAATAAAAATGTAATTTTATTATTCAGTTCTTTTGGTGAATCGACATTCAGGACGACCGGTGTGGTCCGATTCCCTCACGAATGACTCTTCTGAACCGGTTCTTTTTAGTGAATCAAAGCAGTTCAGTCGGGGCGGGTACTGACTCAGTTGAATTCTAACAAGTAAAAGATATTTTCCCATATCTGACTTGAAATGAACCAGAACTTCTACTGTGTTATGCTAGGTGTGGCTAATGAAGACTTAAATCAGACACTTGACTGACTGTTTAAATAAAACGTAGTATTTGATTGTAATCGGTGGTATTTTATTGAATAAATAAATCTCACTTTTTTTGGTTTAATATTTTAGGCAACATATACTTTGGGACTAATTAGCAGGACTGCATTTTAAAAAAAAAGTGTAAACATACCTTTTGAAAACCTTTGTATTTCATTAAATTAATTTCTGTATTTTTTTTTTTTTTTTTTTTTTTTTTTTTTACTTCTGTTCGCTGATTGCAGTAAATTAAATAAGTGCCTTTCCCCCTAAAAGTATTTCTTCCTTGAAAATCCTAAAAGAATCGAAGTGTTAATGATTATGAATCCGTCACCTTTTCATGAGAGTGACCCTTAAATAGCTGTGTCTCATTTAGAAGGCTGCACCCTCCGGAGGTTGCATTTCGAAGGCTGCATACGTCATCGAGGATGTCTCATTTCAGAAAAGCAAGTAGGACACTCCGAAGGCGACCTTCGAATGCGACCTTCTTTCAAAGGAATTCGGAGGATGCATGAGGTGTATCCTTCGCTGCTACAGATAACCCACAATTCTTTGCGGCGCCTTGAACAACCGTTGTTAATTTGAAAAATGTCGGGCGCCGGCAGATGTAACGTACACACAAGCGCAGATGTGGTGTTTACAACTTACCTTAATTCGCCTCGGTAAAAACGGATAAACTTTGTTTTTAATATCCTCCTCTTTTTTTCTCTAATAGATGCCTGCTGTAGGTACGCTGCAGCTCCTCAAAAATTGAACAAAATAAAACAAGTAAAACAATTTTTTTTCAATTACTTTCCAAATTTAGAAATAATTCTCCTTCATTTAATTAGTGTGAGAGCGCAACGATGCTCTAAATTTGTTGGCATAGCAACGTGATACTTCCTTTCCGCCTGTCCTACGAAGGCCTTCTCGTTTAATTCTAGGTTGAGGACACTTCGTATATGCATCCTACAGAGGATGCGACCTCCAGAGGATTCGACCTCCGGAGGGTGCAGCCTTCTAAATGAGACACAGCTATAGTGTGCAGCAGTGGGTGTGTCTCTAATGAAATGATCCACGTAACAAGTATACCTCTGCATATACTCAAATCACAAACGTTAAAATACGTTCGTTCCAACCTGTTCCTGTTCAGAAGAGGATATATTTCCAAGAACTGCACGAATAGCGCGTTATTATTATAAAACCGCTGTAGTCCGGACTCATTTTAGTTCCTGTGCCGCGGTTTCCACACGGACTTGTTTGACAGGAGCGCCATATGTCTGCTTGAGATGGCGGCCAGATCGGAGAACGCGAGGGCCCAATAAACAGTCAACCTGCGCGTCTACAACCTTCCGAGAAGCGCAAGCCGTGTTATTTACCTCATATCTACACCCTCTAGGAACAGAAGAACGCTATGGAAGGCGGGAAACCCAATCTGCCGCTGGTTTACCAGGCCGTGCAGGCGCTGTATCACGACCCGGACCCTGCCGGCAAGGAGCGCGCCTCGGTCTGGCTGGGAGAGCTGCAGAGATCGGTGCGTTCATGAGCGGGCCTACTGCGCCACAGCACCTTCGCCCACTAATAAACTTTAACAATATGTACTGCATTGCAAATAGTGTCCGTTAAGGCCGCAGTGAAGCTTTAAGAACCATAAACAGCAGCTGTGTTGGGAAGTGGCGGTGGTCACATGTGTTTGGACTGTTGTCGGGGTTTATTTGTATCCATTGCTGAATCCATTCAGCGGTGGTTTGATGGCTTTAGATCGAGTTTTGGGTAGATTTAAGCAGCAAGTTTAGCAGAAAATAGGGTTTATCATCTAGACCACCTTGTTAGTAAGCTGATGACTGTGTTTTAAACATGTTAGCTAGTTCCTTGTAGCTGGTTGACCATGTTCCAAAAACCAGCTTGTCCACCGTATAAACCGGAATAACCAACTAGTAGCTATTATTTGCTGGTTTAAGATGTTTTACCATTCTAGACTAGCTGGAAACCAGCTACTGTTTCAAAACCCATCTAGTTTAAGCTGGGTTTACCAGCAGGGTAGGTTGAATTCAGACATGACTGATTTGGATATACAGTTTTTTTTTTATAGCATCATTAGACATATTTTAAATATTGATATTATAACATCAACACCGCAATTGTAATTCCAGTGTAGATGCATTTATGTTGCCTCTGCTGTTTTGCCCTTTGAGTTACTGGTTCTTCACTTAGTTCCACTTCAGCAAAGTGTAAGATTAGTGATAAGGAAGGTGTTAAGATTGTTGGGGTTAAGAACTACGCATTTGTTGCTTATTGCAGAACTAAGTGGCGCAATATTATGTTAATAGTGTGAATTGCATGGCTTCACAAATGACACTTAAAGGGATAGTTCACCAAAAAGTTGTGTGTACACCTGTTGTTTACTCACCCTCATCTTGTTTAAAACCTGTATGAATTCTTTCTTTCTGACACACACAAGAAGTATTTGCAAGGTAACCAAACAGTTGATGGTGGCCATTGAGTTCCATAGTATGGATTAAGGCAGAGTAAGTGATTTCTGTTAGCCAATGTTGATATTTGAAATCACAAAAACAAACACGCCCCTAACCCAAAAGGGTCTCGACCCTATTTTGATAGCTCCGCCCCACATATACGTACGCAACCCAGGCAATGATTAGTTCTGTGAAACAAAGCAAAACCAATGTTACACCGTGTCTACGGATGTGAGCGGCGCGGAGCAACAAATCCCCGACAGAAAACTGCTGCCGGGTTCTATTTATGACGTGCTGACACAAATTTCCAATGGTTTTCAACGGTCGCTTTATCGCGTCCAGTGTAGGCAGACTTTAGTTGTTGTAGACACGGTGTTACTCACCTATCGAGAAGAAAAAAAGCAACCTCTGTGTCCGATCGCAGGCCTTCCGCTCCTTGAGTTCTCTCCAGCGCTGGAAAGCTGATCCGATATTTACACGGGTCCTACTTCTTGCCTTATCGTTCCGCAGACGTTTTCCCCTCTTGTTTTTTATCCGCCATCTCTATCTTTCTGTCGCTCGGCTTGCTAATGTCCGTCCCATGCACTGAACGCGCTCTCCTTCACATCATGAGTAGACACGCCCCTTATTGCTGATTGGCTACAAGTTTGTTTTGCGATTCGGCCCGATTCAGTTTTCTAAAGTGTTTTTGAAAAATCATTTACTCTGCCTTTAATACTATGGAAGTCATTGGGTTCTTGTTGATAAGTGAATGATGACAGAATTTAAATTTTTGGGTGAACTATCCTTTAAGTTAACTGTCTTGTCGGTACCAAGACTGTCTGTCTAATTCATATATAGATATATAGACAGACAGACGATAGATAGATAGCTAGATAGATAGATAGATAGATAGATAGATAGATAGATAGATAGATATATATCTATCTATCTATAATAAAAATTGTTTAATATTTTCATGAAATAAACCCGGGGACCAATTAATTGGATTACATTTATCCAGACTCCCAGTAAGTCTAAATGTCAGTTTGTGAGTATTGTATTAAATTAATTTCTAATTTCTGTTCTGTTGAAATCTGAAATGACCCTATAATTTGACAAAAGAGTCGAGACTGCTGAATGCAGTAAATTCAATACGAATTGCCTTTTTCCCTAAAATGCGGTGCAATATTATGATGTCAACAGTATGAATTACATGGCTTCACCTTAAGACACTTAAGTTGATCTATCCTGACAGTCTGTATTTTCAGGTTGTGTAGTGAAAGCTACACATGATATGTTCCTGGTTCCTGATGCTGCTATTTATTTGCATTAGCAATATTTATGTTTGTGTGATGCGATCTGATGTAGAAGTGTTTCTTTTTTTGCTTTTCCTTATTTATGCAAAATACAACTGGTCCAACTTGATGTTCAGTGGCTGATAGTGATATCTAGAGAGTGGAGTGACTGATATAATGCTGATTATCTATGTGAAATGAGAGAATACCGTTTATTTAAAGGCAGGTAGGTGATTTGGTTTAAAGACATATTTTGTGATTCTGGTTGAAAGTCTCTTCACATCCCGATGGCAATCACTGTATTTATATGCGTTTTTATCGCCTGTGGAAGGCGTAGGACCATAAAATGCTCGTCCAATCATATCCCTCGGTCCGAGAACTACAATAGGCTCTCCAACCTGCCTGTCAATGTATGTATTTGCACCCTGTTCGCGCAGACATGATAAGTCATCAGTGTGTTCCATTACACTATTGCAGACCGAGCGAGAATGGAAAGCGTTATTATTGTAATATTATGCACTTTGCACTGTAATGTTTTCTCACTGGTGAATAAGACATGAGGTAATCTGACAGCATTGCGTTCAACCCTCCACCAACGGCGTCTCTCATTGTGTCGCTGGTCAGCCAGTTTGCATTCATGTGTTTTGGAGGAGGCGTGGCTTTGGAGAGTGATTTGCAGGGAGGGTGGGATCTTATGCTTTCAAAGCTACCTTGCTATTGCTAGCCTCTGAAATCGCCTACCCTACCTTTTAAGGCTACTGAGGTGAAGTGAACCTTAAATATTTTCGCATTGTTGATCATTTTGCTGTGGTGACCTTTAATGGGGGCACTTCCTCATTGAAGTTGTTTTCCTGTGCAGATGTACGCGTGGGAGATCTCGGATCAGCTCCTGCAGCTGAAGCAGGACGTGGAATCGTGTTACTTCGCAGCCCAGACAATGAAGATGAAGATCCAGACATCGTTCTATGAGCTTCCCCCAGAGACCCACACCGCACTGAGAGATTCACTCCTGTCTCACATCCAGAACCTCAAAGACCTGTCTCCCATCATCGTCACACAGGTAACGTCCCATCGTCTGTTTGAACTCGGGTTGTATCTGCTAAACGTGACATGATTTGTGTCCTGAATCCAAATGAAAATCAGTGGTGTTGATCTCAAACATCTGGCATTCATGATTGTTTTTTGGACATGTAGTGTGACTGTGAGGTGTTTACAGGGACTGTCCATCTCGACCACACTGCAGTGCTACATATTGAGAACTGTTAAGAAAGTGTCACTGGTGTTTTAATGTCATTCTCTTTCCCAGCTTGCGTTGGCAATCGCAGATCTGGCTCTTCAGATGGCCTCGTGGAAAGGCTGTGTTCAAACCCTGATAGAAAAGTAAGAATCCACTCCAGACTTTTTCATTTGCATGTTATTGATATGTTCCTTATCCGTGACCCTGTTTACAATTAATATTGAAGGAATACTCCAAAATGGATATTACAGATAATGAAAGTAAGTTAGGATTGCTTGGCTGCAAAAGCGACTTTATGAGCTCAAAAATTACATGTGTAATAATTCTAAAATAATTAAAGTAGTTGGTGTCACCTTGAAACTTCATAATCTACCCAACGCTCTGTTACGCTTCTTCCAGATACAGTAATGATGTGTCCTCCATGCCGTTCCTGATTGAGATACTCACCGTTCTGCCGGAGGAGGTGCATAGTCGCTCTCTAAGGATCGGAGCCAATCGACGGACGGAGATCATTGAGGATCTGGCCTACTACTCTACCACAGTGGTCACGCTTCTGGTATAACACGGTTATATCTGCACAACAATTCCTATCATCAAATAAGATGCCTAGCCTGTCGTTCCAAAGTTTAATGGTTATCACACATACTCCAGACACTTAAAGCATGCAAGAGACATTAATTTCCATGCAGGTATTGATAATTATCATTATGATTATATTATTATTGATTAAAAGTTGGTAATTTTTTTTATTGTAGTTTAGTTGTAAATTGTAATCGTGTTTAAAATATATTTACATTTGTTTATTAAATGTTTATAAAAAAATTGGAAATCTTATATATTACAATTTGTACGTTTTTATATATATACATATAGAGATATAGATATATTACGAAAAAAAAAAGTAATTCTAGCGATTGCTTTTGGAATTTGGACATTATCTTTACTAGCCAACTAGATTTATCTTATTTAAATCAGCAAAATTCACACAATGAAGTTTGTCAGGCATAAAAACACATCTCTTCCTCTATGGGACCATTGTCTGTTGCTTTTATCTTGCTAATTCTGTGCCATCAATCCATCCATGCAAATCATTTTAGTGGTTTAGGCCCTGCATAAACATTTAAATAATGGTTTATGATTCTGAGCTTGGATGTTGTTGTATTTCCATGATCAGGTGACATGTGCAGAGAAGTCTGGACATGATGAGAAGATGCTTATCAAGGTGTTCCGGTGTTTGGGGAGCTGGTTTAATTTAGGAGTGCTGGACAACAACTTCATGGCTAACAATCAACTGCTGATGATTCTCTTCCAAGTGCTGGTAAGGTCAGACAATGTAGTCGGGTGTTCACTTAGCTCCCACTTTCTCTTACTTTAAAAATATCTTTTTTTTTCCCCCAAACTTCATTACAGCAGAGGGATGAGACGTCCACAAACCTGCACGAGGCGGCGTCAGACTGCGTGTGCTCCGCACTGTACGCGATCGAGAATGTGGCTGTACACATGCCTCTGGCCATGCAGCTCTTCCAGGGAGTCCTCTCTCTAGAAACAGCCTACCACATGGCCGTAGCCCGAGAGGACCTTGATAAGTACGTTTGGCATCATTTGTGATCAATGTACGCAGGTCATGCAGGCTCTGTTCTGATACCCAGTCGGATGCCATAAGACAGCATCTTAAGTCTCATGGGACCATATAAGTGGCAGTTGGAATAGTCTACATGGGTAGCTAAAACAAAATCGCGCTTGTCATGCTAAGCGAACAGGAGACTGGACTCTTGGGTGATTTCTGTTGAGTTTGATGTTAGCATGCTGCAAAGATAAAACCTCAAATTGTGCAATACTCTAAATGAGAGACTCGAGCCACAATTGATTTCAGTAGAGTTAAGATTTTGATACAGTGAAGGACCAAATTGCGCAATACTATAAATGAGAGACTCTTCTCACAAATGATTTCATTTCATTTGCTGTTTCCACCATGATGGATTTGTTTTTCACATGGGTTTGCATTCCTATTGAAAGAAAATTCACTAATCCTTATAATTTGAAAAAGGCAGCTTATTCATACTCTATCAGGAAGCTCTTTAGGTTTTGGGACCGAGCAAGAGATCTGTGTTGAAAACGGTTGTAAACTGCATGTTTTTTATGTCTTTCTTTTTTTCCCCCCCTTTTCTTGCTTTTCCACCACAGGGTGCTAAATTATTGCCGGATATTTACGGAATTGTGCGAGACGTTTTTGGAGATGACAGTAAGGACTCCTGGCCTGGGAATGGGAGATCTACGCATCCTAGAGTTACTGCTTATTTGTGCCGGACATCCCCAGTATGAGGTGAGAGTGAAAGCTGACACATTCACACATAATGATAAGTGAAAGTGACTGAGATTTTGAAGCATCCTCTTAACTCTCTGTTGGGAATCTTTGTCCTCCTTCAGGTGGTTGAAATCTCATTCAACTTCTGGTATCGTCTGGGAGAACATCTTTATAAAATGAACGATCCGGCTCTCCACAGAGTGTTCAAGCCGTACATACAGAGACTACTGCACAGTCTCGCCCGCCACTGCCAGCTCGACCCAGATCATGTGAGCATCCTTCCCTTCCCTTATCTTTCTCTTCCTTCTTCACAGGAAATACTTGAATCATTCAAATACAAGCCACTTCTTTCCAGTACTTATTGCTTTTGTGCAACAAAATTGAATAAGCTTCATGATTTCATGATTTGTTTTTCTTCATCACTTATTGTGTGTTTCTTGTACAGGAAGGAGTCCCAGAGGACACGGATGATTTCGGCGAGTTCAGGATGAGAGTGTCTGATCTTGTGAAAGATGTCATTTTCCTAGTCGGCTCCATGGAGTGTTTCTCACAGGTAGAATTTATACTAATAGAAACATGAACTGAAAGTGATTTGAGGAAACGGCCTCAAAATGACATTAAAATTTAGGGTGATTTACTGAGACGCGAAAGGGAATATTCAACCTTACTATAAATGCTTTGTGTCCTCTTATCAGCTGTATTCGACTCTGAAGGAGGGAAACCCCCCATGGGAAGTAACTGAGGCCGTTTTGTTCATCATGGCTTCAATTGCTAAGAGTATCGATCCGTAAGTATCACTTTCAGTCATGACAAAACAGCTGCATATTCAAGACTCAAATTCACACCTGTGGCTGGGGTAGTGCAAACTTTTTGAGTCATACTATTGCAGATTATATACATTTCATTATCTTATTGTCCTGTGTTTTGAGACTTAAAAGGCTCAAACTTCTTTGTAATGTTTAATGATACAGTTATCATTTGTAAACTGAAGGATTTTATGTAGTTATTTATTAGAATTAAATTTTGTAAGGTTTACTGTATATTGTCTATTTTTAATTTTGCTATGAATATAGACTTTGATGCTGATATGGCTTTAAAAATATATATATTTCAGAAATTTTGTATAGCCCTGGTTATTGATGCAGAATTTCAGATTTATTTAGATTCTGATTCACAAGCTCTCGATTTGATTCTTATCTGATTTGGTTCTGATTCTTTTGGATATTGTTCAGTCCGTTTTGGTTAAATATGAAAAATTCTCTTTCTGCTAATACTGTGATTAATTATATAGGGCAGTGTTTCAGATTGATTAACTCATCTTTTTTTTTTTTTTAAGCTATTTTACACAAAAGACATTAATCATAAAATCTCTATTTTTAAGACCCAGGTATACTTCACTTTCTGCGTTCCTTTTCGTCTCGCGCACAACTGTGTCAGCACAGCTTTCAAAGTATACTCAACTAGTATGGACTAGATGGACGAGCTCGGCACATACTCAGTACCATCTACTTGACTCGTTCTGTCTCAACATTAACCTCGCACTGTTTTACGCAGACCGTCTGCGCAGTCGCAAAAGTTGGACACTTCTGATGACGAAAATTGTGTCACAAGGACAGTGCGTGGACGGCTGAAGTATACTTTGGACTTTACCCATCCCTAGGCATTTGTCAAAAACACTGGTGATTCTGTAGCACATATAGCTTTTTGTTTGTAACTGTAAATTGTCTCCCTCTCCCTTTGCTGGTTCCTAGTGAGAATAATCCCACACTAACGGAGGTGCTGGAGCAGATAGTGTTGCTTCCCGAGACGGTCCACCTTGCTGTTCGCTACACCAGCATCGAGCTGGTTGGCGAGATGAGCGAAGTGATCGACCGGAACCCTTGCATGTTAGGTGACTGTCACAATCTGGTTTATTACATGATACATGATCTTCACTCATAAGATGTTTTGTTTCTCTGTGTGTATTCATGATGTCTGTATTGGGTTGGTAGATCCTGTTTTGAATTTCCTGATGAAGGGTTTGCGGGAGAAGCCGTTGGCCTCTGTGGCAGCTAAAGCCATTCACAACATCTGCTCAGTGTGTCGAGATCACATGGCACAGCACTTCCAGGGCCTGCTGAACATCGCCCGCTTGCTTGACTCTTTTGCCCTGTCAACGGATGCTGCGGTTGGCTTACTGAAAGGTGTGTTGGGGATCCATGTTAATTTTTATTTTTTTTATATATATAAATCTCAACACGTATCTGGTTGATCTTAGTCATGCCTTTGTCGTATGGCTGGTTTTGTTTAAGTAGTGTGATTGGTTTATCTCAGGCACAGCGTTGGTGTTGGCCCGCCTCCCCCTGGAGAAGATCGCGGAGTGTCTGAACGATCTGTGTGCGGTTCAGGTCATGGCACTGAGGAAGGTTAGATACTCGTTACTGTGTGATCTGTATTTCTCACTGACGGTGATTAACTCAATAAAGTAATGTGTTGTCTTTGTGTCCAGCTGCTGGCTCAGGACTCCAGTAGTGGGAAGTCATCAGACCCCACTGTGTGGCTGGACAGACTGGCTGTTATCTTCAGGTGAGACTCAACATCACCACCTTTTCACTTCAAGCGCAATATTGTGAAACATTTTATTGGCCTGAATATTTCTAGTCCTTTGAGAAAGTCCTTTTTTTTTCCAACTGACACTCTTGAAAAGGATTTTAAAGTAATTTCTGGGAAGGTGTTAGTAGTTTAATGTATTAATACGTATACATGGAATGTTCATTAAATAATAGTTTGATAATTTATAGATTTTTGTTTTTAGTTCATTTATTTATTGGTTTGGTCATTTATTATTTTAGTTTTTGTTTAAATTAATTTTTAACATTAATATTATTTTAATATGGATTTTCCATAGCCATAGAAGTTGGCATAGTGGTTCCAATCTAAACAAAAACACCCTTTTTTTTTAAATGGCTTTGAGACTTAAGAAAATTTTAAAATCGAGTATAGAATTTGGCCTCCTAGTTTTGAAACTGTTTAAAGTTTTGAAATGTTTGTGAAAATAATTACTAAGTATAGATAACAAATGATATTAAATAACATTTAATCTGAATTCTACACCATATTCTCTTGCTTGTAAAGTTCACAATCTGCATGTTATTGTTAAAAAAGTCTTTAAATAGCATTAATTAATAAACGAAGGCCTTTTCTGCAAGTGTGTATATAATATTTCACAATCCAGTCAAATTGAATTCCTCCCCCCATTATCTCTCATTAAATCTTCATTTCACAAAAATGTCACCGTTAAGTGTGTGCTGTTTCAGTTCATGCTGTTTTTAAAGGGTTGAAATTTTGTCTCTATTAGACACACAAACCCCATAGTAGAGAATGGACAGACACACCCCTGCCAGAAAGTCATTCAAGAGGTATGTTTAGCTGTGTGTTGAATGACACAGTATTTGTCTGTAAATGTGTTTCTTTCTGATCATCACTGTTCTTTGTTGTAGATCTGGCCGGTGTTGTCTGAGACGTTAAACGCCCACCAGAATGATAACCGGATAGTGGAGCGCTGCTGCCGCTGCCTGAGATTTGCAGTGCGTTGCGTAGGCAAAGGCTCTGCTTCCCTATTACAGCCACTTGTTACTCAGGTTTGTCTTTGTGCCTTAAAAATGCACATCCACTGATCGGAGAGTGTGTTTCTGAAATAGAACAAACTGTAGATCTCAAAAATGTATTTGTGTTTCAGATGGTGAGTGTGTACCAGGTGTACCCTCACTCCTGTTTCCTGTACCTGGGCAGCATTCTAGTGGACGAGTACGGCATGGAGGAAGGATGCAGACAAGGCCTGTTGGATATGCTACAGGTACGCCTAAAACACACCAGCATACTCCAGTCTCATGTAGATAGACTTCAGACATCATACATATATGTAATATTTTTATATTAAACTTGAACTTGGTATGAAAGTTTTTCAAAAAATTATGAAGCCAACATTAATACAGAAAGTACTTATTTTAGTTTTTTTTTCTTCTCATGTCACTGACCCCCTTACAAAGTTATTTCATTTGAATCTTGTGCCGCGTTGAGTTGATTATGATTGATGATGATGACCTAAGTGTTATTGATCAGTAGCTGTATCTTTCACTCTTGCAGGCTCTCTGTATGCCGACCTTCCAGCTGTTAGAGCAGCCTAATGGACTGCGCAATCACCCCGACACAGTGGACGATCTTTTTAGACTCGTCACAAGGTATCAGTTCTATGTTAGAAAAACAAGCAATCTGATCTGATGAAATGAGTTCAAAATAAGTGACTTGCCACACAAAAATAAAATTCATTAAGATAAGCTATTTCCTCTCGTTATTTCAGGTTTGTCCAGCGCAGTCCCGTCACATTGGTGAACAGCAGTATTATCGTCCACATCATCCAGTGTGCCATCGCTTCTACCACCCTGGACCATCGAGATGCCAACTGCAGCGTCATGAAGTTCATCCGAGACCTTATTCACACCGGGGTCACCAATGATGTAAGCGATGTCGATCAAACTAAACCAATCGAAAGACCTTGTGTATATATACATTTTCATTGTATATAACCGATTTCTTCTCTTTCAGCACGAGGATGACTTTGAGGTGCGAAAGCGTCTGATTGGCCAGGTGATGGAGCAGCACGGGCAGCAGCTAGTGACTCAGCTGATCAACACCTGCTGTTTCTGTCTGCCACCTTACACTCTGCCTGATGTAGCAGAGGTACTCTGGGAGATAATGGTCTTTGATCGGCCGGTTAGTTCAGTGGCTTCTGCTTGTTCATTAAGGCTGAATAATTCCAAACAAACTAGTGTCATTTTGACAGGAAAATACTACAAAGAATATAATTTACATATAGCATCCATTGATACCAATAGGAATAGTGCGCTTTAAAGACAGAGTGACTTATACTCTAAATCTAACAATTTATTAGCCAGTGGCTAAGATAGACATTATTTAGACACCTAGCATGAAAGTTTATAAGTGATTTACTTGCATTGTAGCGGGCTGCATTTTACAGACAAGAGGTATTTTATTTTATTATTTTTTGTTCTTAAAAAAACTTGATAAATTGAATTTTTTTAAACGTTTTTTTAGTTTCTTAATCTTTTTTTTTTCACTTAATTTTTTTTGTGTGATAACCAGTAACTTCTACTAAACACTTTTAATCATTTATACTAACAACCCTCTAAAATGTGAGTAATTCACTCGCATATGTGACTAAATTTCCATGCTAGGTGACCAAACAATGTCTATCGTTAGCCATTGGCTAATATATTGTTAGATTTCACTCGCCAGTGTTTGAGTTAGAGCAGGGGTGCCCAAACTCGGTCCTGGAGGGCTGGTGTCCTGCAGAGTTTAGCTCCAACTTGCCTCAACGCACCTGCCTGGAAGTTTCAAGTATGCCTATAGAGCTTGATAGCTTTTCAGTTTTTTAATTGGGGCGTTGGAGCTACACTCTGCAGGACCACCGGTCCTTCCAGGACCGAGTTTGGGCACCCCTGAGTTAGAGGCTAAGTATAAGTTTAACGCCGATATTTCACTCACCTTGACTCATTTTGAACACTGCGTGCTCAAGCTTTGCTCTCCACACTATTCCAATTCTACTTTAATTACTTTAGTTAGAATGATATATATCATGGTTATGTGTATTTTTTTTTTTTTTTTACAGGTGATCATCAGTCTCAATACCCCACCGTCCTAAGTTCAGTTAAAATGACAAATATGCATTCATACATTTTCATTCATAATGAAGATGAAACTGATTTGGTGGAATCTTTAGTCTGGCGAGTAAACAAAAAAATGTACTAGCCAATGGTGATTTATTGCCAAGGTGTGCATAGAGGGTTGACTAATCTTGTCTTTTAAATACTTTTCAGAGATCTTAAAGAGATGTTCTGTATCAATTTCCTTTCATAAATGAGGCTGTGATGTCAAAATTGTCACATGTTGTGGCTGTCTCGGTGTCTCTAGACATTTTGCCGCTGGCTGGAAACCGCACTGAAGGGTCTTCCAAAAGAAACAGCAGGAGGCGCTCTAACCGTCACACACAAGCAGCTCACCGACTTCCATAAGCAGGTCACAAGGTGAGTTTGTGCCTGCCGTCACCTGAGCTTTCAAAGAAGGCCGTGAACATCGACTGCATTAAGATCATTTCATTATAATTGAATTATACTCCTGAAGAAATGTGCCTGTTCCTTAATTAAAAGTGCTTTTGTCTATAATAAAAAGTAATCGTGCTTATCAGTGTAGATTACAGGCAACATTTGTCTTTTGAGGTATTGCAAGTTGGTGCACGTTCGGTTCTCCTTGTGGTTGGCTTAGTACGGCGTGCATAAACAAGTTCCCATAACCAGTCGTCCAAGAGGGTGAAGTATCTCATACTTTGGCAAGTCTTGACCTGAGGAACGAGGAGCCTCCCAGCATGGTGTTGTGCACAGATGTCAAATGCATATTCTTACAAAGCAGAATGAGTCACAGTGTTGCATGGAAAGTCCAAACCACGCCAGACTGGTTGATGCAGCGCCGTTGTGTTGCTCGCCCATGCTTTTGGCGTGTTTGGAAATTGACCTGTGATTAGTAATAATAGACCAGCTCATTGTTTATTAGCTTGATGAAAAGTGATGCTAATTTGTTCTCTTTTTCTCCATCTATCTATTAATCTGTCACCCTAGTGCAGAGGAATGTAAACAGGTTTGTTGGGCGATAAGAGAGTTTACCAGGCTGTACCGATAGCTGTCTTTTACCTGCTGATGCTGCAAGACCAGGTGACAGAAGTATATTGAACTCTAAATTTGTCATGTTATTGTGCATAACATGGAAACTTTCTCCTCAATGAATGATGTTTATTTAAAGGGATAGTTCACCCAAAAAGTTCCAAACCTGTATGAGTTGCTTTCTTATGTTGAACCCAAAAGAAGATATTTTGAAGATTGCTGGTAATCAAACATTTGGTGGTTGCCATTGACTTCCATAGTATGGACAAAAAAATACTATGGAAGTCAATGGCAACCACAAACTGTTTGATTACCTCAAGACTCAAAATATCTTCTTTTGTGTTCAACATACTAAGCACTTGTACAGGTGGGGAACGACATGAGGGTGATTCGATGACACCGTTTTAAATTTTTGGTGAACTCTCCCTTTAATAAGTCTTATTTTAATTTAGATCAGATAGTTGTTTAAAATGTAATTCTTTTGCTTTCTTTTATTTTTTTTAATAAATCTTTTAACTTTTTATTTTGTCTTAACTGTTCTCTTAAATCATTTTATTAGGAACTTATATGTACCCCTGCAACCACAAAACCGTCTTAAGGTCGCTGGGGTTATTTGTAGCAATCGACCTGAATGCGTCAAAATTATAGATTTTTCTTTTATGTCAAAAATCATTAGGATGTTAAGTAAATATCATGTTCCATGTAGATATTTTGTAAATTTCCTACTGTAAATATATCAACTTAATTTTTGATTAGTAATATGCATTGCTAAGAACTTCATTTGGACAACTTTAAAGGCGATTTTCTTAATATTTTGATTTTTTTGCACTCTCAGATTCCAGGTTTTTTTTTTTTTAATAGTTGTATCTCAGCCAAATATTCGTCCTATCCTAACAAACCATACATCAATGGAAAGCTTAATTATTCAGCTTACAGATGGTATAAATTGAAAAAAATTTACCCTTATGAACGGGTTTTGTGGTCCGGGTCACATATTTAGAATGTAATATTTATTGTTTACAATATCTAATATGGTAAAGATTGAAATAAAAATGTTATGTATTTTTTTTTTAATTTCTTTTAAATATTGTTTTATCATTTCTGGTGCTGAAAAGAAAAAGCATTATACAAGAAAACTGTTTACATGAGATTTTGAAATCATATGTTTTTTGTTTGGTTAGTCCCCAACACTATTTACCGGTGCGCAATCAGGCTTTGCGAAAACTTTAATTTGATATAATCATAAGCAGATTAACTGGTTTACAAGGTTTTACACATCGTAAAAAAAAAACATCCCTTTTTTTTTTAAAGTCAGAAATGACTGGAGAAGTCATAAATTCATTGGTCAAACATGTTGGAATGTAAATATTTCTGAAAAAATTCAGCATTGTAAAATGTTCGTTCTTGTCCTCTGCAGGTCAGATTTTTTGTTTTGCTAACATTTGGAGGAAGTGGCAAAGGGAGCCATGATGACCACTGTTGAGAAACTAAAGGGAACTCTTGCATGAAGGATTTGTGGGACTTGGCACCATGGGAAAGCCGACCAATTGAATTGGAGCTTTGGAATGGCAGGGTTTCAGGAAAAGCAATTTGCCTTGTGGGTGTCAAAAGACTGCAGCCCCATCCCTCCCTTTTACCTCTATGAGCACACTGATGCCAGCCGCACCGAGAGAAGGGGGGGATATTTCGGAAGGGACACCGTTGTCTTGTGGGAGGGGGGCCATCGAATGGACACTGAAACACACACACACACACACACACCCATTCCAAAACATGGATGAACTTCTGCATCGGTCGGATTTCTGGGGGTCCATCAAAAACCAACGACAAATAAGGATGTGCCTGGTTGCAAATCATAATGCATCATTAAAAAAAAGAGAGACTTGTAAGTTTTTAAAAACAAATGGAGATTTATTTTCATGGAAGTGTTTAGAGATCAAGATATGGCTTTGCTGCCAGTGCCATAAAAACGACTACCAAATTAAAGATCGTCACAGCAGCAGCCTGAGCCTGTGGGACATTTGGAAAGGGAGAATCTTGGGAGAGTTGGCGTCACCCTTGATCTTTTTAAAGTTGGCTGGGATTTTATCCGTACAGGTTATGCTGTAAATTATGGACTGGACTGACTGGCAGGGGCTTTTTTTTTTTTGTTTTCTCACCCTATTGGCACATCTCGAGATGCAGAGATCGTCTTCGGCCGATTGTGTGAACAAATAAAACCAACATTGTGAGGAACAAACTAATCTTGGTCTCGTATCATTTCAGATGCACTCGTGTGTTTGAGAAGTGATTTACATTCTCTTGCAGCTCTCAGAACCCGTTTGACCAGGTTTCATTTTAAAGTTACATGGGTCCTTTAGGTCTCGTTTTGTGAGTCAGAGTAAATCGAACCCTCCTCTATCCGAAGGCCCTACAATCATGTGTTTCTCTTAATTGCTCAAGTAAACCCTCAGGCCACCCCTCCCACATCCAATTTGCTGAATGAACTTTATGTAGTCAAGTACATAGTCATATCCGTTCAAGTTCACAGATTCGTGTTACTGGCAGGGACCCTATCAGATGAGGTCAGCAGATATTATCCACCTGCTCTCGTAATGTTTGCAAAGAACTTGCATTAAATATGAGTCTTAAATCTATGAGTGATAGCTTATTTCAGAGTTTTACAGGGTCGGTGTTGTACTAAGGTTGCTCAAACGTTCATGGGACGAATCATACTGTGGTAACCTGATCATGTCAGCAACCATTTAAAATACTGCACTGGTATTTATTGAAATATAACATTTTAAAAGACAAGTTTACATGAAGACAAGAAATGTCAAGTTTGGTCTCCAATGGAAATGTTTTCAGTATGGCATCAGTGAGGGCACCTATATATTCCAGTGTTCCACAGGACCTCCAATTCTGAGCAGGCAATGAACAAGATGGTGTTGCTGATGAAAAAATGGGCTCCTCTTTCAGTTAGTGGATGTTTTGAGCCCAGGTGAGGTGCGCATTTTGACTTTGCAACAGTCTGTGGAGCTCTTTGAACTGCTCCACCGTTTGGTCTTTCAGGTCAGGGTTGGAGATCTGCAACCGAATGCTGTCTGTGGACCACGAAAGCTCGCCTGAAAACATCTCGGTAAGGATTCTTGCAACAACTGGAACAATCTAGATAAAGAAAAAACAGCAAGTTTTAGTATCAGCAGATGCTGTCTATTATTAAGCCAAGTTTATTTTGCTAAAGCAATCTGCAAGTTTTAATCAATGCTAAATTATAAAACAACTGTAGCTCTGGATGCTGATTGGCTAAAATACAACTGTTCATCTAGTTATATTAGTGCTATATTGTGAACAAAATGTTCTTGCTAACACAATTTAACGATGTAACATGATTTGCTAAGTCTAAAGAGTGCTAAAATATATAAAATGCATTATATAATAACAGTTGTGACTTAAAAAGAAATTTGTTCTCCTAGTTATAGCTGTGATATATTGTGAATGCATTTCTTTTCATTTCAGGTTTGCTATATTTAAAATATAGCTCTGGTTTCAGATGCCGATTGGTTAAAATACACAATATAGTAACTTCTTTGACATGAAACAACTGTTCGCCTGGTTATCACTGTGCATCAGTGCTAACAATGCAATATAGCATGGTTTTTCCATTACATTATGAAACCGCTCTGTTTTCAGAAGAGAAATATTGTGCATAGTAACATTGACATGACTAACAATGCAATATAGCATGGTTTGCTAGTTTTGAAGAATGCTAAATTATAAAACAGCTCTGGTTCTTTAAGCTGATTTGCTAAAGTGCACAGTTTAGTAACATTTGATATGAAACATCTGTTTACCAAGTTGTTGCTGTGCTATATTGTTAATATAATGCTGGGAGTCATTGCTAACAACTCAGTTTAGCGATATAGCACAGCCTAACACCTTCTTGCACAAATAAGCAACTAAATAGAGTCTTTGCACTCTAAATTAAACCAATAAACATGGGTTTCATCTCCAAACCTGGACAATGATGAGCTTTTTCTCCTTGGGCTTTCTGTCTGGCCAGTCCTCACCGAAGCAGAAGTAGATCTCAAAGGGTGGTGGAGTGGGCGCCTCTCCTTTCTGATACAAAATGAGACCTGAGAAGAATAAAAAAAATAAAAAAAGTTGACTAAATCTATTACATATCTAATCTACACAATGATCCCATTTACTGTCTCCTAAAAAATGATTGCATGCGAAGTTCAGAAGTGTTTTTTTTATGTATACAGAAGAAAATTGAAGTGTTGGGTAATTTTGTATTTTCTCTTTTTCACTTCCCAGCAAAGACAGGAAGCTTCTTAGTACTAGTGCAACGAAATGAAGAGCAAAGTGTGTTATGTATTTTAATGCCATCGTGCTGCCAGACAGAATAGATTTGAACATTTTGTCGCCTCAAATCGGTTCCGTTTCTGTCAAGTTTTAAAGCTGTTCTTCATTAACAGTACATAAAAAGCATAGATGTGTAAATAAAATAATTCTTCCAAACTCTGAAACTTGAGGTTCAAAGAAAATCCAGTGGTTGCCAGTTCTGAATCCCAACCCTGTCTCATATGTGCTCAATTGTTTGTCAGTGCTGTAATGCAGTCACAATACATTTGGATATTGTGATCACTTAAATTCAAGACCGATTCCTCTTACCCTGGAGGAAGTTGTTCAGACTGAAGACCCTGATCTTCATTTCTCTTTCCATTGGATTGGGCGGACCCTGCTCGGGCACACCTGGCCCAGACCAGAACACTTTACACTGGCACAGCCTAATGGCGTAGATATCTTGTCCCCTGATCTCCAAAATCAGCCCTCGGTCCATCACATCCAGCAGATGATCGGTGTAGAACCTCTGCTTCTCGTTCTGGATCTCAGTGGTTCCCGGGAACAGCACCTGCTGCAGTGTTACCGGACCAAACAGCTCTACTTGCTCTGGTGAGGGCGCCAGATTACCGTAGTAAAGTCTACAACCCTGAGGGTTACTGACAGTCAAAGAATCAGCTGTCCGACCCCTGTACTGGAACTTGATATCTAGATCCGTTACTATAGAAGAGAAAACAAGAAGGAACATTTTATCGTCATTTACTCACCATTGTTTCTTGTTTTTCTTTTATGGAAAACCAAAAGAGATGTTCAGTAGAATGTTGATGCTGCTATTTTCCATACAATGAAAACGAATGGTGATAAAGTGATAGAAAATTACTAAAACACATTATAAAAGTGGTCCATACTAGACTTCTGTAGCTATACAATAAGTTTGTGTGAGAAACAAATCTAAATTTATATTGATCATTGAAAATATTTTTCAAACATTTCAAACAAAATTTCTCTCACCTTTTTGTATCTGGAATATCAAGACATATTAGGCTAGGTTGGACAAATCATGGCAGATGTCAAATATGTCAAATGTCAACGGTTGTCATTTGGACAACTTTTGTGATAATTTTATGATGCTTTTTTGAAAATTTAGAAGTTTTTTTTTTGTTGTAAATTTGGTCACCATTCACTTTTATTGTATGGAAAAGAGCAGCATTAACATACAGCCTAATGTTCTCTTTTTGTGGTCTATGGAATATACATGAGAGTGAATGATGACGGACCATTCATTTTTGGATTAACTTTTTCTATAATAACAGATTACCAGTCTAACAACTGAAATTTTCATAATTTCACAATACAGCTAAGGTGTGCACTATACATAGTTTTTATTGGCTCTATACACACCTCTTGCAAAGTCAATTAACATCAGCATTACTCAAAATGAACCGGTGGGACAAGTTTTTTCTGCAAATTAGTCATGTCTTCATCATAAATCTTTTGCAACATTAATCCAAAAGAACAAGGCATTAGAGGCTTACAGGGCAACATGTGCGGACTGCTCAGCAACTCTGAGATGCAGGGATGAACCTGGTTCTCCTCTTGAACTGGCACCTCTTGCATTGGGCTGTCCACCATGGCTGGAGGGCCTACAGAATGAGTGACTACATCTTGAAGAAGAGGAGGCGGTATTCCCAGACCGTTCAGAAGTCCCCCACAGGGATATGGTGCCTGCTCAACTTTGATTGCACTGTGACTGGGAAATTCAGTCAAAGAACTAGCCGAAGGTCCGGTGCTGGGCTGGGCGAGGTGAGAGGTCATAGGAGCACCTCCACTGGGGTTATTATGGACAACATCTCTTAAGAGGTTCATTGGAGGGTTATGGTGGGTGGGATTATAGCCATCGGCAATAGGAGAGGTGAACGGAACGTCTACTCTAGGAGGGTATGCTGGGTAGCTGGAAGGGTCTGTCAAGCACCATGCAAAAAGTAATTACTGTATGTATAGATTATCAACAGTAATTTATTCTAAACAACATCCACTTCGAAGAAATCTTACCAATGGAGAGTTTGACAAAGTTTTGCAGCTGAAATGGAAAAAAAAAAAAAAAAAAAATCATCAATTACTACTGTACATGAAGACATTGGCGAAAATCATGTTGATTTTACAATTTATTTATTTCGACTTGTAGTTATTCAAGCTATTCTTCTAGGCTCTAGTCTATGCTCTTCAGAACTTACCTCCTCTTCCTCATCGTCTCCAGCATCTAAAATCAACAAAAGAAGGGATCATTTATTGGCTTATCCATCTTTTATCCCTTAAAGACTTCATGGCTTGACTTCTATGGTTTAATTCCGGTGTTGATATTTCCTACTTAAGCAAGAAGTTGTGGTAGGAAATATTGAATGGTCTGAGCTAACCCATTTAGAGCTTAAGAGCAAACAGCATTGTTTCAGCAATTATCCCAAGTAACTGGCCTGTAGGCATGCGTTCCTGGTCCTTACCTCCATTGACTGACTGGTCGCACACCTCATAGATCTTATAAGGCTGGACAGGGGTGTCCTTAGTCCCATCATAGTGGAGTCCGAACTCTCGGCTTTTGTTTAGGGCACAGCGGAGGTTGGCCTTCCATTTTGCTGGATCTGGCTCATCAACTCCTTCCTGATACTTGCCTGTTTCGAGAGCCCAAGCCTGCAGAGCAAAAGGAGTAAGGGACTGGAGGAATGCTTGTGGGAAATATGTAGACACATGACTTGTCCCTTTCTTTTTTAAATAGACAATGAGCTTTAGTTATGTCACAGTCTATTTCAAGTATCATCTGGAGGGTGAGACATTCCTATTCTAGTATTTGATTGGACAAAAATAAGTCGTCAGGATAAGTCGTCAATATATTTGATGCATTTTTCTGAAAATGAAAAACTCAATTTTAAAGCATACCTCTGCTAAATGTGAAGTCTGTTAATGTACACTTGCTTAAAAATGCCTCAAAGGAGTTCTAAAACTAATTTTGAATCCGCAAGGTCTTTAACCTCATGGTTCTATACTTTTCTTGACTTCCTCTTAAAATCTTGCCACAGTTAAGTCAAGAGGAATTGAAACTCCATTTTTAGTTCTCCAAAGTTGGTTGCAAAAGTACTAAAAAGATGAACCTTAAACACATCACTAGATCTTGTAAATACAGACATGCAATGGCTCAGTTTACTGCAAAAATACTGATTTTAAAAGAGCATGTGAGGACAGTGGTTTGCTTTCCAATCATTTTCTGTTATTTGAATACATAAATACTGAAGAGTGAAACTACTAGGCATTTCAGTACCCCCAAAAATTCCCATTAGTGCTAACTTTAGAACAGAATAAGTACAGAGTGAAAAATAGACAGGAGGCTTAGGTTGATGTTGAATTTAAGATATTATATAAGGAAATACCACTTCAATATCTACAAAACATTTTACAAAAACAGCATGGGTGATTCAAATACCATATTACTCACCTTAAATACAGTGTTCTCCTCCTCCAGGGTAGGCATATGGCGGGTGGCATGTCTCCATGGGATCCGGAACAGTCTGCGCTCTTGATTGAGCCAGTGCAGTCCGGGGTATTTCCCACTATTAATCTGGCAGTGTGAGAAATGTTTACTTTAGGCATGTAGAACAAGCTTAGGACGTCCAGATTTCAAATGAATTTCCTCTACTAGTTTTGCTTCCATTTTAGATGCTGATATCTGGAGGTGCTGCATGGATGAAAGCAAGACGGCAACTGGACACTGATATTTTTCTGTTTGAAGATCGAAGTATTGATGAAGAGGTAAAGATCAATTCAAGGGTTTAAAACAGGGTTTGACATCTCCAGTGTGCTTTTATGCATTTCTTAGAAGGTTCGGAAATAAATCTGACAAGGTTATACTACTGAAGTCAGATAAGATTAAAACTATTCTGTACTGTAGTCAGTTTTGTCATTGTTTACTCATCTTTATATAAACTCACTTTCTTCTGTTACATTGAAAGTATACAGTGACCAGAGGCTATTCAAGCTCCATTAATGAGAGAGAGAAAAAAAAAAAGCCAATTTAAAAAAAAAAATAGGGTCAATTTTCTATTGTCCAAAGTGTAGCGACATAAATCACAACTCACACAGCAGTCACTTTCAAACCAAGCAGCTTTCTGTTGGTCAACACAGCAAATTCAAGTGACCAACTTGAACCCGTCGAAAAATCTATGTTGGAAAATCTTTAGTCCTCATGCAACATTCCCAATTGGGTGGTTTCCTGTTGAAATCACTGGATTTCACCCACAAAAATTCTGCAATGGTAGATGTACAACTTTAAAGTAACTTAAAAATATCATAAAAGTAGTCTATCCAACCTTTGTGCTATATTCCAAGTATTCTGATGGTCATCTGAGGTAAAGACTGAAATTCAAGTCGTTATTCGCGGAAGAACTTCCTATCTGATGAAGCACTCAGTATCATTTGCATATGCACATATTTAAAAAATGCTGTGTCATGGTTTGGTTCATCATCCTGATGTGAGAATCAATGCATGTGGCATAATCAAGGTCATAAAACTGCTTTTATGGTGCTTTTTGATCATTTATACAGCTCGACAGCACATGGTCATCATTCACTTTCACTTGGAACGTCATGAGGGCGAGTAAAATTTCAATCGTGGGTGAATGATCTCTTTAAATGTCCATTGTTTTTAGTCTTTTCTTTAGAAAAGTTCTTTGAAATTACAATGTGCATAGTAAATCACAATTCACCTGTGCCAGCAGCCATGGCTTCAGACGGATCCTCCGTGCTTGACCACTCATGGTGCTGGAAAAGGAAGTAGTAATGGTGAACACTGTTCTTTTGGTCAGCTGTTATCATAATGGGGCAAAAAAGAGGAATAGTTACATTGTTGACAGACAATGTTAGTCTGGAGGTTGGCAACTATCAGAGAGGAACATAATTAAAAGCTGTATCTGCAAAGTCTAGCCAAAGAGAGGCTGGAAAAAAAAAACCATTAAAAGTATCACGCCACACAATTTTAAGGCACACGACTGAATAAATCTAAAACACAAAAGCAGCACAATGACAAATGTGACGAGATGTGAGCCTTCAGGCCTCTGCCAAGTCCTTAAATAGCTGCTATCAAAGCAGGTGCTCATGGAAAAATAGAAAGCATGTGGGTATTCAGTTTAAAAAGCTTAGTAGCACTGAGGTCATGTTACCTCTGTAAATAAATGACAACATGACGGAGCACAATGACGGCCAAGCGCGAATGCCACCATTAGCGCTGTCTGCACTAAAAAGACATTTTAAAGTTGTTTTCATGACGGCTGTGACTTATACAGAAATGAAAAATAGGCAGTGAAACTTTCAAGGTCACTTCTTCTGATTAAACGTTAGTCAAGAGACTTTGTGTACATTTTTCAATGAGTTTTAAACAGGGGTCCCCAAACTCTGTCCTGGAGGGCTGGTGTCCTGCAGTGTTTAGCTCCAACTTGCCTCAACCCACCTGCCTGGAAGTTTCAAGTATACCTAGTAAGACCGTGATTA
Organism: Sinocyclocheilus anophthalmus; assembly: GCA_018155175.1. NCBI lineage: Eukaryota > Metazoa > Chordata > Actinopteri > Cypriniformes > Cyprinidae > Sinocyclocheilus > Sinocyclocheilus anophthalmus. Next base: position 133,706 of record JADLZN010002473.1, on the reverse strand, counting down.
GCTGGTTCAGGTGTGTTTGATTAGGGTTGGAGCTAAACTCTGCAAGACACTGGCCCTCCAGGACCGAGTTTGGTGGCCCTTGGTTTTAAATGCCATCTTGATATTGCACTCCCATAAAGGAAGTTCTAAATACTACTAAATTCATTATGAATCAACAAGAGGAACAATATTAACCAAATGCTAAAGTGTTTTTGATTTGGTTTACGATAGAGAAGTAGGCAGGGTACCTAAATAACGATTATGTTTGGTGTTCTCTTATTTAGTTCCTTTAACCAAGTTATCTTTAGGTAACAAACTCAGTTCATCACTTTCCAAACATATGCATATGATATTGTTAATAGTGAAGGGTTGGCATTGTGCATGTGTGAAGGTCCCCAGAAAAGCTATTTTTATTTTTGTTTCACCCATTAAAAATGGTTACGTAGAGTCATATAAATTATGTTTTGAGAAACTTCTGGAAAAACAGGACTTTATTTATTTATCATTTTTATTTGATCCATTTCATCCATTTTATTTATTTGATGCATTATTGGTATATACCGTTTTTTTTTAGGATTTACTGAACATTTAAGTTAAATTAAGGTAAAAAGTTAAAAACAAATAAGATAATTCTATTATATAATGTCGACAGTTAGTTATTTGTTAGAATTCTGACATTAAGCACCCAATTCCTCTTCAGATACTTAAATAAATAATAATTTTCATTATTAATTCTTTATAATAGATCATATATAAATATATATATATATAAAATTTACATTTAATAGTTTTGTTTTAGATTTTAGTATTGAGGTCAAATGTATGCAAAAAATGAACTTTTTTTAAAAACATTGATTTCAAAATACAAAGAATTGAGGGTTGCATTGTTAGATAGACACATTTTTTTAAATTTAGTAACATGCAAATACACATAAACATTGCCTGTTACTCAAGAAGCCACAATGTAGCCAAAACGCCCGTTTAATTCCCACCTGTCCGTAAATAACACGCGCCTAAAGCTTCCGAAGCCAAGTTAATACGACATAACCCTCAAGATTTCACGCTCCGAGACTGCTGCAAAGGGTTTAGCGAACTTAAAATCACTCACCTGCACTGAAAAGTGAGAAGTGTCCAAACGGTGACTCGGGCTCGGTTCAGCGTCTACCTGACGGCGCATATAGACCAGGTGAGGTTTAGATCTGCGTCGGTACGTCCTTTCAGCTCCAGCAGATCAAACGGCCGAGGACCGACTGACCACGGCTGTCCAGGAGCACTCGCTCATATCCATGTTGTTGTTTTTTACAGGCATGAGACGACAGAAGACGTATTTGCAGAAGTTGAACAGGTACCACCCTTCCGGATGACAGGGGCTAATGTAAACGGAAGTGGTGTGTGTTTCATTTTTTATACATGCACTGTGACCCATCTACGCTGTCTGTGTTACTGTTGAACACTAACCCTAACCCACTTAAGAAAATGTCAGTGCATTTTATTAGACTAAATAAGGCAGTTAAAGCCTATTTTTATTGGTTAGATTGTACTGTTTTGATTGTGAAATTTGATGGTCTGTATCACATTTGGATTAATTTTCTGAACCATAAACATTCTTCAAATATCCTATTTGACATGAATACAGGAGGCAACCATATTTAGTATTCATAGAGTTATTTAGACGTTTATTTATTCACTAGAATTCTGTCGCTTTTGGTATTTGTAGCTGCACACCATGTGTTAGACTAGCATTACCGTATGAGACTAGTAGTATACTTTGTTTTGCTATCAAGACTGAACAGCTTTGTTATTATTATTATTTTGCATTCAGTTTTATGGCTTAATGTTATTTTAAAAACTATTTTTCTTTTACAGTTTATTTAAAGACTGTTTAAAATGAACACAAAGTGAAAAAGTTATTAATAATGTCATTACATAATGCGGCGTCAATTCCAAAGTTGCGCAACGACGTCGTGCGTGACCTGCCGGGGTTTCCAGGGCAACGTGACTTGTTTTAGAACTACGGCGCGGAGACGGAACTATTCGGTCGATTTATTGCATTCGATAATTATAATTTTTTTTTTAAAAGGTCTTGCTTTTGATGTTCAAATGATCGTACGCAATAGCCTAGGTAAAAACAGTGCTTTTAAATTCTCTGCACTTTATTTTTTAAAGTTTACTCTGTGTACTGTTGTGACATAAATCAGGTCACATTCACTAAAGTGTGGTGATGTTGATTTGCACCAGGTTTCAACTTGAAAAGACTGTCGCATCTTATTAGGACTTTATTTTTTGCACCTTAAATGTTGCTGAATGGATGCAAAAAAAAAAATTTTAATTACTATTTGGCTTGAGTAGGCTTTTAAAGCGCAGCTAATTTAATTAAATAGCTTAATGCATAAGACTGCAAGACATTTCTGTATTGCATAGTCTTAAACATCATTGTTATGAGAATGACTGGGGAAATAACAAGCACACACAGGTTCCTGAGCACATCAAGTGTGAGGACCTCCAAATGATGAAAACCTCTGTCACTACTCTGCCACATGGACCTCAGTGTTAACAGGATGACAGGTTAGTGCTTTTTTTTTTTTTACCAAGCTAGATAATTCACTCTTGAAGTTTTGACATAAATATTATATTGCTGATTTATAAATTCATTCTCAGACAGATCAAAGGAGGTGAGATCAGAGTCTTCAGCTTATAAGAAGGGTAAAAGCACTCCAACCTCTTTGACACAGTTGTGCAAACAGCTGGAGGAGAGAATCACTCGGAAATCACAGCGCTACCCCATCCACCATGAAGACTGTCAGTCTCTGGTCAGTCTCAGACAGATGCTTTAAATAAATATTTCAAACATCGTCTGAAGCCTTTTGTACAATAACAAGTCAAGTCAAGTCACCTTTATTTATATAGCGCTTTTAACTATACAGATTGTGTCAAAGCAACTGAACAGCATTAATTAGGAATAGTGTCAATAATGCAAAATGACAATAGTAAACAAATTTTTCAGTTAAAGACAGTTCATCATTGAATTCAGTGATGTCAACATCCAGCTCAGTTTAAATAATATCTTTGCAATCATGTCAACGATAACGCTGGAAATGAAGTGTCCCCAACTAAACAAGCCAGAGGCGACAGCGGCAAGGAACCAAACTCCATCGGTGACAGAATGGAGAAAAAACCTTGGGAGAAACCAGGCTCAGTCGGGGGGCCAGTTCTCCTCTGACCAGACGAACCAGCATAACGGAAAAATCAATTTAAGACGTAATAAACAGACGATGAATAATATTAACAGCAATTATTATATGATGCAATCAAACTTATAGCAAAATGTGGTAGTTCTGTAAGTTGTCTCAGGGTTGGCATCATCTGAGGTCCTCTGAGGGGTTGCATCATCTCTTCTCAGGTGTTCTGATAACACAGATCAAGTATTTTATTACATTAGATTGGATTCTCCTAATCCGCAAAAAAAGAAGCCTAGGTGTTGTCATGTTGTTTTTTGATCTATAGAAGATAAAATACACAATTAGAAGGTCAAAATGATACTGTATACATGTTGCATTTGCCTTGGGCTATATATACTATATATATATATATATACACTCACACTAATGTCAAAGTTTTGGTCTGTAAGATGAAATATTCTCTAATTCTCCCTGTTTACTCATTCACTATCAATCAAAAATACAGTAAAAAAATTTAATATTGTGAAATATTATACAACTTAAAATGGCGTTTTAAAATATTTCAAAATTAGGAGTTTTTTAATTTATTCCTGAATTTTCAGCAGTCATTACTACAGTCTACAGTATCACCTGGTCCTTCAGAAATCATTCTAATATGCTGATTAATAATAATTAATCACAGAATTATTTATTATATTTTCTTAGTCCTTATTTAAATATCTTCTATCTTGTGTCATAATGTATGTATGTATGATGTATGTACCGAGAGCCACTTAAAAACCACACAATTCCTTGTGTGTTTGCGCACACTGGTGAATAAGCTCATTCTGTTTCTGATTTTATGCTCAAAAATATTTCTTATTAATACAATGTTGAAAACGTTGTTTCTGCTTCAATTTCTTTTTGTTGAAACTTTTAAACGAACAGCATTTTATTTTGACATTTCATTTATTAAAAAAATCTCGATGATATACATACTACAGCGACATATTATATTATATATATATTCAAAACATGAATATATGTATATATATAAAGCCAAATCAAACATTTTGAGTTGTACAGTTGTACAGTATATGTTTTTGCAGTCAATAGCAAACTTAAAATACTCTCAGAAGTATGAATTGATTTCTGAATGAGTTTACATGATATATGCCTTTTCTTTTTGCTTTTGACATTCAGACTGCAGTGTTGATCTCTGAGCTGGGTCTGATCTGGCAGGACCTGAAAACCCCGCCTGTGGACACCACACTCACCCAGGAAGAGAAAGTGCAGCTGCACTGCCAGACATTCAGTGAGGTGCTGCACATCTGTGAGCAGCTATTTCTGCACTCCCTGCAACTGACGGAGACTCTACGGAGGCGAGGTGTCTTCAGCGACCATGTCAACCGCAGCAGGGTGGCAGCTCAGCTCGCTATTGACTGCACCAGTCTGTGAGTGTGATTCTTTTGACCTAGATTGCATTGACATAAACAGGCTTTGATAACACAATATGGTGATATATAGCATGATATTACTTATTCACAGCAGATTGTGACTATTTCTGTTTACAGCTTGAATGTCCGATCCATAAGATGCAGGATTGTCACAGGAATCAAGAATGCACGGAGGGTCAGACAAAGTGCTGTTACACACGCACTACATATGCGCTCTCATAACAATGAGAGGTCCATGACGGCCACACCATGGGAAAAAGCTGTGGAGGATGACCTCAAGGAGGTGTGTTTGTGTTTGTGTGTGGGCATGTTGTAAAGAGAGCCAGTGAGGTTATATTAATGAATTTCTGTGTGTCCAGATTCAGGAGAAAATTGGAGAGCTGGATCTGCAACGTGTGTATGACCTCCTGCCCTGTAACATGGAGCCAATTACCTACAAGACAGACACACATTGTATGGCAAGATACACAGATAGTTTACCCAAAAGTGAAAATTCTGTCATTGTATACTCACCCTCATGTTGTTTCAAACCTGTATGGAACACAAAAGAAGATATATATAATAAAACAAGTTTCAGTGTTTGTTTTTTTTCTTCATCCAGGCTCATGTGCAAAGTATGCTTTGGACCCCATTAACTTTCATTGTACGGAAAACCAGTGCTGGTAGTCGTACCAATTGTATCTTACGAATACAAAGTATACATCATATATTGGCTTATTACCATAATAATTACATTGAACCTTTTTAGGTATGTTAAGCGGACTAGTTTTTGATTAACTGTGATTACTTTTGACCTAACTTGTTTATCATATTGATTTGAGTAGAATAATCTTCTTTGATAATCTTTTATATAAATACAATATAAAGAAATAAAGAAAAAATACAATACAAAAATACTAAATAAAGAAATGTATTTTATTCTTTGTTAGCAACAGCGTGAAGTGCATTAAACTTTGCATTAAAATATTTTATTTGTACTGTATATGCTGTGTGGAATTTTGTATATATTAAGTAATCATGTAATCAATAAAAAAGTAACTAGTCTGTTTATTAGTATTTTAAAACGTAATATAATCTAATTACAAATATTTAGCTTTTGGAATCTGATTACATAATCCATATTACATATGGATCAAGTACTACCCAGAAATGTGGAAAACAGTAGCAATATTTTTTTTAAATATCTTATTTGTGTTTCACAGAAGAAAGAAAGTCATACAGGTTTGGATTGACATGAGGGTCAGTAAATGACAGAATATTTATTTTTGGGTGAACTATCCCTTTAAAGTGATGGGTTATAATTCAGGATGTGACATCAGGACACTTTAATTTGTGCATGTGCCCAGGTTCTAAAACCAGTATGTCTAATATACTGAAACAAGAGCTGGATCAGAGTCCCCGTCAAAACCCGTTGGTCGGAATAAAGGTGACCAGGGAGTTTTTGATCAATTCCAATGCACAAATTCCAAATTGCAAGTTTTCAAACATTTACATGTAGGCATTATATCATCCTTAATGATTTCTCCTTCTGCCCTCTCAGGGATGCCATTCCATGCCTGACCTACAGAGGGAGACACTGCTGGAGGAGCTGGAGATAACGCTGCTTGAGCGGCCTCCAACCCCATTAGTCCCACTGTCCACAGATCCTCCCTCCAGTCTGGAGAAGCACATCAGTCCCGGGGAGGATCTGAAGAGGTTGGGCTGTTACAAAGTACCCTTACAACATACCAATTACAGTGTCTATGTGCAAGAGTAATAGGAACTGAAACTCATTTGTGTATTTAGATTATTACAGGAGAGTGAATACGAGGATGACGGTAACTGTGAGACAGATCTTTGCTCGCTTATAGAATCCCTGACCTGCTATAGTTCCAGCAGATTCCAAAGGCTCAAGCAAAAACTACAGGTACAGGAATAAACTCACTGCAGACAGAATTATGTGCAAGACCTATGATGCCTGGAAATCAAACTTTAAAGATGGGTGTTTCTTATTAGAAAATGATGGAGGAAGATGAGGAAATGAAGAAGCACAAAGTTCTTGTGAAGAAACCTCTGCACCCACAAGGAGATGTGGTCAGTGTGGGGTTTTCTCCTCAAATCATCATGCGCACAGCAGTGGCCCGAGTGTCCGATAGAGTTCTCCCAGAGGCCATCAAAGTCAGCATGTACCCACCAGTCTACAATGACCTCACTAAAGAGGTGGTACTCTGATGTCAACAGTGATATTTTAGTGTTATTTATATACTGGTTTAGTCATTTTTATAAATAGTTTTGAATCGCTATATATAATATATCTATTTACATATATATATAATTATTATTATTAGTATTTATATATTATTTTTTTTTTGTTTAAGTTTTAGTATTTGTTTTGCCGTTTACTTTTTTGTATTTTTTTTTATTTTCTAATTTGTTTTGTTTGTCATTTTATTAACATTTAGTGTTTTTTTTAATAATTTGAGTAATTTAGTGTTATTTTATCTTTCAGTGTATCGCCAAGGCACTTTTTCTAATTTTTTAGTTTTTCCTTTACTTTTTTATTTTATTTCAGTTTATTTTTTACAACACTTTATCCATATATATACAGTGGGGCAAATAAGTATTTGATACACTGCCGATTTTTCAAGTTTTCCCACTTACAAAGAATGGAGAGATCTGTAAATTTCATCGTAGGTACACCTCAACTGTCAGAGACCGAATCAAAAAATTCTGTCTGTCAATCTCCCTCGGACTGGGGCTTCATGCAAGATCTCGCCTCGTGGAGTATCAATGGTCCTGAGAAAGGTGAGGGATCAGCCTATAACTACACGGGAGGACCTGGTCAATGGCCTGAAGAGAGCTGGGACCACAGTCTCAAAGGTTACCATTAGTAACACACTACACCATCATGGATTAAAATCCTGCATTGTGGGCAAGGTCCCCCTGCTCAAGCCAGCACATGTCCAGGCCCGTCTGAAGTTTGCCAAAGACCATCTGGATGATCCAGAGGAGGCATGGGAGAAGGTCATGTGGTCAGAAGAGACCAAAATAGAAGTTTTTGGTATAAAATCCACTCGACGTGTTTGGAGGAAGAAGAAAAATTAGTATAATCCCAAGACCAAACCACCCCAACCGTGAGCATGGGTTGGAAACATCAGCGTTGTTGGGGTTTCTTTTCTGCAAATGTACCGGACGCTTGGTAACCGTTGAGACTGTGGTCCCAGCTCTCTTCAAGTCATTGACCAGGTCCTCCCGTGTAGATCTAGGCTGATCCCTCACCTTTCTCATGATCATTGATACGGCCACGAGGCGAGATCTTGCATTGGAGCCCCATTCCGAGAATTGACATACAGAATTTTTTTTATTCTGTCTCTCACAGTTGAGGTGTACCTACGATGAAATTTACAGATCTCTCCATTCTTTGTAAGTGGGAAAACGTGAAAAATCAGCAGTGTATCAAATACTTATTGCCCCACTGGATATATATATATATATATATATATATATATTATATTATATATATATATACAGTATATAGAACAGACGATCCGTTATTTATACAATTAACTATTAATATCATTAATTATCCATTATAATATATTTTTATATGTTTATAGATTTTATCCAGACCTCATTTATAAACTAAACCCTGAAATATAATTTGGCTTATATTGAACTTACCTATATTCTAAAACTCTAGATTGATTCAGCATCGGTCGCTCTGATGGATCAGAATTTGGTTGAAGAAAATATGGCAATAAGCAAAGTCTTTGAAGAATTATCCAAAAGTATTTCAACAAAGTATTTCAACTTTGATGAGGTAAGTTGATTAAGAGCTTGAGGATTAGCTGTAGTATTTTCAAATGTAGATGTTTTATGGGTGAAGTTTCACAGCATCCTCATATTATGAAGTTAATAAGAATATTAAAAGCCGCTTTCGATCTTTTGAAGGACCCCCGGATTGAGCCTGCCCTGACAAATGCCACATGCTGCCCAAAAAGTGTAATTAACAACAAACTAATCAACCCATCACTCAGAAGGCCAAACCCATACGGCATATCCCACAGGTGCTCTCTTCTTTCTTATTATATGTGTATTTGTGGTTCTTTCACACCACAAAATTATATAAAATCTGTAATTGATTTGCATAAATGCAGAGAGAGAACAGATAGGGCTGTGAACAGGAAGAGGCCTGCGAATGCAACTGCTCGAACATACAGAGCCTGGTTTCAGTGGTGGAGGTGTCAACTATCAATGGATGATTATCTTGACTACATTTCCAGCCAGGCAAGTTTATAATAGGAGTGTGTGTTTATGGGTAATAAATGCTAGATATATTCAGGATTTGTGGACTTTAACAGTTGTGCTTGTGTTATATGTGCCCTGGTTTTGAAGGACTCCGATTATCTGTCAGTGCTGTTTCACTTGTATGACAGTGATGATGATGAAGAGGCAGAGAGACACAAGCTGGCTCAGCTGCAGCGAGACGAGAGGAGAAGGTCTGGAATTGTTTTTTTTTTTAGTTTATCCTCCCACATTTACTCTGAGAATGATGCATGATGACTTGCACTTGGTTAGTCTCTATAACTGATGTCAAATGTTGAACATCCATGAAACATCCCTTCGACTTCTTACACTGTGACCATCAACAAATGGCTAAACACCAACATTTTAATTATTGTATATTGTTATATTGTTATTTTATTGATATAAAGTTAAGCTAATTTTATCTGATCATCACCTCTTTCAGAAGGCAACAGGAAAGGATCAGTTCACTTAGGAGACAGAAACAAGAATTTGTTCCTGGATTCTGGAACATCAACACCATAGAGATGGGAGGATTGGGAAGGGAACCAGAACTGGATGGCATGTTGTAGTTTTCTTTAAAAAAAAAAAAATACTGGTACATTTATGAAAATGCATTATTTAGTGTCAAAAACGACATGAATGAATGTAGAAATATCTGTGTTTCAGAGAAAAATCCAGAAGAGGAAATACAAGATGCAGTGAGTTCATGTTCCTTTCCTCATAATATAACACAGCACTTCTGTTTTCCACTGATTACTCCTTCGTCTATCATTTCATGTCGCTATTATTTTTAGTACAGGCTTCTGTTTAGCAGAAAGAAGTACAGTCACTTTTTTTGTATAATAGATAGGTAGGTAGACAGAAAGAGAGATAGACAGACTGGCAGGTAGATGATAGCTAGGTAGACAGACTGACTGATTGATTGATGTTCTTCAGTCTGAGGGAGAGGAAGGTGAAGGTGCTGGACTGCTGGATGGAGAACAGATGCAGGTCAGGCTGGAGAGGGTCTGGAACGCCCTGCTTCTGCCAGAAGGACAGCGACTAGACATGGCCATTAAATACAGCTCTCATGAGTACAGGAACCATCTGCAGGAGGTACAGATAATGATAATGAACTCTCCTGGCTTTCCATCATGATCATCTAGGATTTATGTTGTCATGTGGATGTATTTGTGCCTTCAGGCAATTGCTGCATGGGAGCAGGCTGCTCGGTTGATCCAGAAGAGAGAGCTCTTGCTCTCCAAGTTGGAGGACTTTGAGAGGGAGGCATCTGACCCCAACAGATTTTTCAAGCGAGGTACATCAGAGGCACAGTATAATGAATTCTGACCCTTGAAGTCTGCATTTACAGATTTAGAGAGATTCTTTTGAATAAAAAAAAATCGTGACTCTAATATAGATTCATTGCAAATACACAGGTTATCATGGTTCATCCATCGCTAGAATGGAAGAGGCAAGTCAAAGAGAGAAGCTCAACTCTCAGATTTCAGTTGTAGACCAAGAACTGTCCAAGACTATGGGCCACATCACCACCCGTTTCAATGACAACATCAGCTATAAGGTGAGTGCATCAAAGCTTGGTTGCACGCCATTGGTTATCTGCACCAGAAACTCAGCTGTTTATCATTTTCACTGCTGTTTTGGTTGTCACAGGGTCGGCCGTACAGAGAGAAGATGCGCTGGGACCGTACTGAGATGCTGTACTGGCTGCAGCAGGAGAGGCGGGTCCAGTCGCTGGAGATGTTTGTAGATGGACGGATGGCTCTGCCTGTAAGGCTTCCTCCTCTGAGCCAAAGCCAGGAGCTTCACTCAGACAACCATCAAACCCTCCAGGAACAACCTCTGTCACACTGTGAGAGAAATGGCCAATTACTGCAACACTGCCAACTCTAAAAGATATACCAATGTAGTCCAAATACTAGCAAATAAAGCAAGACCTGTCCGTTTTTATAGACCTGTTTCATTTTGATTATTGGTTTAGTATATTCTTACTAGTTGCTGAAGGACTTTCTGACTCTGAAAAGGAATGCTTTTTTTGGCAGCTTAGAAATAAAATCAGAAATGATACCATTCTGAAATGTGTGGTGGTGGGGGGCAGGGGAATTACATTATTTTTTTTTCATACAATTTTTTTTGTGTGAAAATTAGCATTTTGTTTTAGTGTGTATATTACACACACTGCAGTGCATTCTAAAATAATTAAAGGGGTCATATGATGCTTTTTTAAAGATCATTATTTTGTGTATTTGGTGTAACAGAATATGTTGACATGCTTTAATGTTAAAAAAACACATTCTTTTTAAAATACTGTCCATTATTGTAGGTCCTCTATGCCCCGCCTATCTCAAACGCTTCGTTTTCTACAAAGAAAACCTCCTTTGACAAGCGCAGTCTGCTCTGATTGGCAGCTGACCCAGTGCATTGTGATTGGACGAACACCGCAAGCACTCGTCGGAAATGTAAAGCCCCTTACCATAATCGCGAGCTTCATCTTTCAAAATAAATGTAAAGACAGAGCCCGAAATGGGAACAGAGTCGTGTGACAGACAAAGTGATGAAGCTGGTATGTGTTTGCAATACACAAGCCACAGTTAAGACAGCTGATTCCAACTGTATGTGTCTCGCTCTCCTCTCTCTATCTCGCGCTATCTCGCGCTCTCTCGCACACACAACACACACACACACAAACACGATGCGCAAAACTCCGCATTTGAACAGTCAATAGCAAATAAAAAAAAAACTAATAACAAAACAGTAGCTGATTCAGAAGCGCCAAATTGTGATAGCAAAGTCAGAATTACCTCCTCTCATATGTTCACGAAACGGTCGTCCATAAAATCATTGCTGTTCTGTTGTAAGTAATCTTAAAGATCCTAAATGCATCTACTTCTGGAAGGACAAATAAAGTACTTTTGCTTTCGCCTAGAAACACACTTCAACACTAACTGCGGTTACTGAAACCACGCCTTTTTTCTTTGCTTGAACATTTGGGCGGCATTATGCTAATGTTTTCACATAGTGAGGTAGATATGTGGGGGGTGTTAGAACGAGCCGTTTTAGGGGGGCGTGGCAGAGTCTTAACTTTGATAAAGAATATCTCTTTGGTTTTGAAACTTTAGTCTTTGCAACTTCAGGGATCTTATCTATGCACAATCAGCTTGTAACACTCCAAAGAGAAAGGAAAACTTGAAATCGCATCATATGAGGGCGGCCCCTATTAAAATAGCACTAACAATAACAATGTGAAGTAATCATTTCCAAAAATAATTGCATATTAAATACATATTGTATTACACACCAGATATATTATTAGTTTTTATTAATATTTTGAATGTTTTTATTTTGACATTTTCAGTTTACATTTTAATTTGACTTCGTTTTAGTAATTTCGTTGTGCTTTGTCATTTTTTATTCTTTTAAACTTAAATAAAATGTTTGGTTTTTTACATTGTATTTTAGTTAATGTCTATTTTATTATTATTTTAAATAACAAAAGTGTTTTTGAATGGTTTTAGCTTTAGTTAAATATAACCCTGCTACACTCTACATACAGTAGGCAAATGTAATTATATGTAATTATATGTAGTGTAGAAATGACAAATGAAGAATGATAGTATTACACTAATTATGTAATATTTAAACTAATAAACTTGGACAGAGGAAATATGTTGTCTTTTCATCTTGCAACACACATATCAGAAAATTAACAGAGTATGTGCTTACATCCAAATCGAGTGCATTTGTACGTAGTTACCCTTCACAACAGAATTACTGTACTGTGCTATTTAATATGCAACAATCACCTTTTTAACGTAACTAACTAATCTTTCTTTGTTGATAAAGTTTCTATAATATATAAGACGTTTCTAAATATGGTATTTTATTTATCCATACCTTTATTTGCGTTTCGTGAGGTGTTGTTTCACTTACTCCCAGTAGTTGGCAGTGCGCTCTTTCCCGTTTGTTAGTTTGTCTCCAGTCCGCTGAGGAGAAGAGGAGACTCGCGGCGCTCTGATTGGCTGTGCTCACAGCACGTCATCTTTTCTGTTTCTCGACGTTTCCTGTCAAAATGTCAATTTGGGATTCATACGTCTCTCCGTTTTCAAAATATCTCTAAACGAGATGACAGCGAATAATAAGGAATCGGCGGGTATGTCATTTCATTTGTGTGCTTAACATTTCAAACTCCGGCTTAAACGAGCAGAATTAGCTGACCAAAACCACACCAATGGTCCAATGAGCTGCCTCTTAAAAATAATAAACATATAAATCGTTATCTCTGTAAATACATGCAATTTATTTATAGAAAACGTATTTAGGTAAGTTTAGATAATTCGGTCTGCAGTGGCAAAACAGCACATTATATGGTAAATATGAGACAGTGTTTCCGTATGAAGCGTCAGTTAAATAATCTTACTTTATTTCCATTGAAAGAGAACGTTTGTAGACAGCTCTACAGAGTTAAACTGACATATTTTGAAGTATTAAAAGTAAACAGTGTCCATAAGCAAAGCCTTGCTCTCAGTGATATCCATCAGCCACTTTCCCCTGAACCCCGTCTGTCCTGGAATACGTCTGGATCTGTCTGTTTCGACGAGGAAGTGAACGTCCACAGGCAGTGTGTTTGCTCGGATTTTGGAGATTTCTATGATGAAATACACGCTGGCTGTGGCACTCGGGTCGGGATGCTCCATTTGGTTTCGTACTGGTACTGCGTTTTAAACTCCAGCTCGGTCTCCTGGAGAAACCTCAGACTGTAGAGTCAGCCGGGCTGCTGTATCTCCCATGTGTCCATGTATCGTCTGATCTGTTGCTCTCCGATCTCGATTGTGAAGTCTTTGCACGAGATCCAGTCGATGTTTGTGATTTTATGCTCACATTGTGCGATATGTGTGCTGTCCGTCTCCATAGCTGTCAGCGGTTGTGATATGTTGACTTTCGGTTTCCATGGTGATGACCGACAGGCAGTGTTGCCAACTCGTTTTCAGGGGAAGTTGCTAAAGGAAGGTCAATTTGTTGCTTAAAGTTGCTAATCATTACACGGTGTTACAAATTTAGCTATTTTTAAATTTTATTTGGCTGCTTTATTTAATATATATAAACTGCTTTATATAAACTTTATTTGACATTACGTAATTATGACGCAAAATTGTCACTATACAAAATAATATAACGTAATATAATATTAAAATATAAATAACTGTATTTTTAAATACAACATTGAATTATTGAACACTTACACATTTTTGAACAATTACAATTTAAGTTTTTTTTATTAGCTAGTAAACTAGGGCACGATCTACTATGTTAATATGAAGGAATTTCCGTATTGGTTTTTTACCTGCATTTTAAATTACGCATTGTATTTTGTGTTTTCGGGTTACAATGGAGAATGGATAATGTCCTGGAAAATTACTAGTAGCTTTTCCATTTTTCTAGATATTTTTCTTACAGTGTACTAACTGATCAACAATCGCTGGTACAAGCTACTAACGAGGTGTATCATAAATGAACAATTATTCAATTATTATTATTAAATTGAGCAATTGCTAACAGCAGCTAACTTAATTCACGTGGCATCTTTAGTTTCCTCATTTTGTGTAATTTAGATGGAAAATGTGTGCCTTTTTATCGTCTTAGCTCACTTATCAAAAGTTGCTAAAAGTAGCCAAATAAAATGTAAAAATAGCAAAATTTGTTGCTAGGTGCTTTTGGAAGAAAAAGTTGCTAGTGTAGTGTGAAAAGTTGCTAAATTTAGCAACAAAATTGCTAAGTTGGCAACTGCTGACAGGTTGCATTGGCAGAAGTCACTTTTTCATGTTTAGTTGAATGAATGGAGACTTCAAACTTAAATATGACTCGTGCACTATATTTCACGTTTTCTAGTCATATGTATCAGCAACAAACCGAAAGTTGAAGTTGTTATTCATAGAAAATGTCAGCCTTCGGTGAGCTGTTAACTACTGGGAGTTGGTGAGTTTAACTGTTTCACGAATGAATAATTCAGACCGGTTTTGTGAACTGAATCAAATGATTCATTGAAAAGATCTGACTCAAAAGAACAATCCGTTCACTAACTTGGCATCTTACTTCTCTCATTTGTTCTGACGACTTTGAATATAACGCATGAGAAATAAAATATATTTTTCATACCAAAAAAATAAGCCTATTTTCAGCCTTTTTTGACCCAATTGCATAGCCTACTGTTGCAGCCATTTTGTTTTTAATTGCATAGTGGTTATATTTATTTTAGTTTCTTTACGGTAATTTAGAATTTAGGTAAATGTAGCATCTTTTGTTTGTTAAACATTTTTTATACTTTATTATAGTAATGAGAATTAGTTTGAAATAATGTTGGAAAAGTATCATGAAAATTAAGCACTCATTGCGCTCATGCTTCGTTAATGAGGCCCATTGTCTTTATGCAGAAAATACCTTCCTTTTATGACATCTTATTCACTTTGAATATTAAATATTGTGATCACATAGTGTTCCTATGCAGTTGCTCAATGGTCCTGACTGTTTTTAGCACAATGTTATGCAGTTGCTAGGATTTTATGGATGGTTTCTTACTGATGATTTCTTAATATTAAACATTATTAATTTAATAAAAACAATCTTTGTCATTACAGGTTGCCTTTAAAATGAGAAAATCCTCCTACCTCATGTATTATCATGGAGTCCTTATCTAGTGGATGTGAAATGGCTAAAGCTTTGACTGAGCTCTGCAGGGCTCAGCAGCTCTGATGCCCAATCCACACACGTGATTGTCCTCAAGGAATATCCCAGAATTCCCTCGAGTAACCTCACCGCATGTCGCGCATCAGGAGCACACTGGACACCGTTACCAAAGCCGTGAGCGGAACGGTGAACACCGACCTCCTCGCCAAGATCACACGCCTCAAACCCAGTGTGACCCAGGGCAAAACTATAGAGGTTAAAGTGGAATGCCCCGAGGCAGAGGCCGGAGCTGTCATGACCATGGCGGCACCTGAGCCGCCCAGGGAGAAAGAGGTGAAAAAAGACATGGAACTTCATAAAGAAGCCCCAAAATCTATCAGCAGTCTGTCTAGCAGCACAGGAAACACGACCAGTGTGGCTGCAAAGCAAACGCTGCAACGTTTTCAGCCCGCATCCTTCACAACCAACATGGATGAAATGTACAATCACCTGGCTGAACATGTCAATGCCTACTTTGGAAGTGACACGCGAGATGACAAAATATCACAACGGGTTAGAGAAGACAAAACATCCTCGACATCTCAGATCCAGCCTAGTGCTCTTCCAAAAAGTAGCAAGGATGATATCCTAATGGTGGTGCCTGTGTCCCATAAATCCACACCAGAAACGCCCCCTGTGATTGACAAGAATGGCTCCGTCCCAAGTCCAGAAGCCTCTTCTGCTCCAGCTCAGGATGAGGGTGTTTCAACCATCCCCATATCGCCAAGGAAAGGCATCAGTCATTACCTGTCCTACCCCAGGCCCAGCGTCCAGGCTTTTGTAGGAAACTACATCGCTCCTCTCGTACCAAAATTCAGAGCAGCTCCAAAGAGTGGCACAGCAGAGAAGGAAAAACCCTCTGGATCTGAACGGGCTGCGTCCCAGGATGCAAAGAGTGCAGAAAGCAAGGAGCAAAAAGAGGCAGAAGAGAAAGCACAGAGACTGCTGTCTCAGAGGGAGAAGGTAGAATAATATCCCTGTAAATATAATGAATATGTTTAATGGGGGGGGGGGGGGGTTCGAGTAAAGGATGTGTTTCAAACAGCTTTTTATTGTTTTATTTTAACGTGGAATGAAATAAGTTCCTACAAGTTGGCAGAATTTTCTTTATGTAAAAATAAATAGATAAGATTGTGTAAATTATGTATATTACTTCCTATGTATGTTGGGGCTTCTCATTGTATTAGAAGCCAAGTGGTCAGGAAACATGGATTTTTTTTTTTTTTTTTTTTTTTAGCATGTTTAAGAAGAATGTAATGCTGTGTGTTGTATTGTATATAGATTATAGCACGTGTTAGTGTGGATAACCGAACCAGAGCACTGGTCAAGAGTCTTCAACGAGTCACTGATGTGAAGATCACCATTAGCAGGGTGGAGGAACTGAGTTTCCACCTGCTGGAATTTCCAGAGACCAGAGGGGTGGCAGTCACTGTAAGTGTGTGTCCAACCATCTGCCATGTACGGATTTATTTTTGTACATTGTAATCTCCATTAATGACTTTCTGTGTTTCATTTCGTCCTTTCTCTCGCTGGCTGTAGGAGAAGGTCATCCCGTGTCTTCTGCGTTTGAGGCAGGCCAGAGATGTCAATCTGCAGGCTGCGGTGAGACAGGCTCTGGCCCTGGTGGGCTACAATGACCCGGTCAAAGGCAGAGGAATACGTGTCCTCTCCATCGACGGAGGAGGGACCAGGTGATAGACAGATGACTGCTAGATAAAAATGATTAACCTAAAGTTAACCGATTGTGAAAGTACTTTTAAGATAAAAGTAGGTCAGCCCAAATTTACCTAAAAGTAGGTCATCAAAAAATAGAACTCAACTGACACAATTTTGCAATCCCTTTAAATGCTGTCCATCATCCTAGGCTAATTTGAATGTTTTTTTTTTTTTCACGTTTTATGTCAGTTTTACCAAGAATAAAATTATATACCACTATTATATACCATTATATTTACCAGCAGTGGGATAGGATATACTTAATCTTCTTTCATTTTAAAGTAAAAAAATATACAACATTACATTTTGTATTAAATAATGTAAAAATGATCAGGTTAGATTATCAACTGATCTATAGACCTATAGATATAATACATTTAATTCTCAATTAAAGTCCATATGGAATGTTTAATTTTGAATTTGTGAGCAACAAAAATGAAATTAAAAGTAGTAAAAAAAAAACATAAAATAAACGGTGACCAGTTATTTATATTGTGGAAAATACCTTGCGTACAGATTTGTGGAAATTTTCCCACATTTTTTTAGCCTAAAATGTAAAAAGTTAATGCCCATTATATTATCCATGTCAACTACTCTTGAACTCCTTAATTATTTCAGTGAATATATCCTTTAGTTTTATGTTATAAGATGAATGAACATGTTTACATTTGCAGTGAAATGTAATGTGTGCAGTCCTGTAATTTGATGTAATTGTTTTGCAGGGGTTTGGTTGCATTACAGGCTTTGCACAGGCTGGAGAGTTTGACAGGGAAGCCCATCTACCAGCTGTTTGACTACATATGTGGAGTTAGTACAGGTATATTATGATAACTACTTGGAAAATGTTTATTAGATATAGGAATGAACAAACTTCCTTTAAATCTGTGGGTTTTTTTCCCCTTAGGGGCCATCCTGGCCTTTATGCTGGGTGTGTTCCAGATCCCTCTGGATGAGTGTGAGGAACTCTATCGGAAGTTGGGATCTGATGTCTTTAAACAGAACCTAATTGTGGGCACAGTGAAAATGGGCTGGAGTCATGCGTACTATGACAGCCAGATCTGGGAAGAGATCCTCAAGTAAGACAATGAAGTGAACAAGCTTATTTTATTTTTTTATTTGATTGTTTTTTGTTTTGTTTATTTATATGTTTAAATTATTTTAAAAGTGAAGTGAACAAGCCAATATAAAAATATTATTATTTTGTTATCATTGTAAAAGTGCAACCAATAGTTTGGACCTGAAAAATAGAAATAATAATTAAAAATATAATATAATATAAATTATATTAATATAATATAATCACATAAACAGGAAAGAGCATTATAAACTGCATCGAAAAGAACGCCCCAAAAACTAAATTAAAGTAATAAAATAAAATAAGGACAATATGCAGTAAAGGATTGTAGTACAATATAATGCTCATTTACTGCTTACATTTTGTTTTATTTTAACTTTAAAACATTTTTTTATTCTCAACAGAGAAAGAATGGGGCCTGAACTAATGATCGAGACTTCCAAGAACCCTAAATGCCCCAAGGTGGGTTTCAATATATATTTGTTAAAAATGCAATTCTCATCTTTTCACTGTTTAGATAAATCACTCAATGCTTCCTCTAGGTGTCAGCTGTGAGCACCATTGTGAACAGAGGCCTGCCGCTGAAAGCATATGTCTTTAGGAATTATAACTTCCTGCCTGGGGTTCGCTCACATTACTTGGGTGGCTGCCAGCATAAAATGTGGCAGGCCATTCGAGCATCCTCCGCTGCTCCAGGATACTTCCAGGAATTTGTACTAGGAAATGACCTCCACCAGGTAAAGCACGCAAAGTCTGGTCTGCTTTATCTGCATTAAACTTCTTTTTGCTCTTAACTTATCCTTATGTTTTTAAGGCTAATTATTATTATTATATGACTTTTTTATCATGTTAAGATCCAAGTGTTCTGACGGTTTGTGACGTCATCCTTGCTTAGATGACTGGCAGTATTGAAAATCATTACAAACCCTTTTAGGTTCTTGTCAGAAGAAGAGAGAGGGAAAGCAGACTCTGCACATACATGCACTCAGGCTGTTTCCTGTGCTGTCTCATCAGGGCTGTACAGTCAGACTCATTAGTGTTGTTCTTGAGTGCCGTCACTTAGGGCACTTCAGTTCGGCTCCCTTAAAGTGACTCTCAGATTGCTATTTGAAGAGATTCCTGTCAGAGAGATTGTTTAGACTCCTCTCACTTCTCTGATCCACTTCTTTCTGAATCACAATAGCCTTGAAGTGTGGCTGCGTATTTGCAATATGCATCAAGATTTGTAATACAGAAGGGATACACAAACCAGATTTGTAAGGGAAAGCGTATATTATTTTGAATAGTTCTGTGTCTGCATTACCCTGGAGTGGCTGTCAGGTCTTTTTGCCTCTCTGCCTGTCTTCATCCAGCTTAAACTGGCACGGTCCCACCGCTGCCACACTGAACGCACCTTCACAGCCTGAGATTTCATCAGCCAAGTGGCAGATGTTAATGTTGAATCGTAGCCCTCAGCGGTGCCTGTTGAGCCATCAGGAAGGCATCATTCTGTCCGTCTGCCTATTGACACCCACCAAGTTCACATACAGCTTTTCACAATGTCCCTGTTGTCCCAAAAAGGCCAATAAAGCTGTTGGTCATCGAGCTAAATGAATGCCCAGATTCATTCAGAGTCCAATGAGATCTGTGGTCAATAAGAAGATGGGCCTGTTATTTAGAAAATGCGTGGTATTTATTAACAGACGTGAGTTAGGATTGCAATTGAAGTTCTGCTAAAGTTTTACCCATTTGTGATTTTTTTTTTTCAATATTATTTTTTCTTTTTTTTTTTTTTTTTTTTTTTGTTATCTATATATTTATTTTAATATTTTTGGGGAGCATAAAATAAAACAAAATCCTAATGTCATATGGGTAAATGACATGATTTTTTTCTATTTTCATGGTATTTTTTTTCTAGATATTTTATTTACTACATTAAAAAAATATAGTCCATTATGAACTTAATTCAGTTTGATATTTTAGGGGGGCATACTAAACTTTTTTTTAAAAAAAAAAAAATGCTATTATGTCAAGTAAATGATGTGTTTTTAACTATTAATTTCATTAAAATATTGAAAATACAGTTAACTCAGAAAACTAAAATTTAATGTAGATTGTTTTAGTGTTTTGTTTTGGGGTGGTCTATAAATAAAATTTTTAATTAAAAAAAAAGTTTTCTGAAGCTCGCAAGGGGGTAAATGGTGTGGTTTGTTTTTTGTTTTTAATCTCAGAAATAAGAATTTTCTATTTAAATTTATTCATAATACATTAAAAATGCAGCCCATTCCTGAATTATATTTCATTATAAATGAAAAAATATTTCTCACAAGAAAAAAAAAAAAAAATGATGATTTTTTTTTTTTTTTTTTCCCTGTTCATTTATAAATTAATATTTTTCAAATCTATTAATTTATTTTCAAAATATATAAAATTGAAATAATATACATACATTCAAATATATTAATATCGAAATTATATATATATATATAAAATTTTTGGTGGGCTTACAGTTAAAAAAAGCTTTATTAAAGTGAAATCTTTATTAAAATAATTAAATTCTTGAAAAGTTTATCAAGTTGATAGGCATCTTATAATAACAAAATAATATTTTAACAAACTGTTTACTTTTTTTAATAGTTTTTATTTTTATTTATTTAGTTTTTTTACTTTTGTTCACATCAAATCAAATCATATAGTGCAACCAGAAATGCACAGAAAAAAAAGGTTTCTTTTTCCTTCCTTTAAAAAGATTCTGCCCTTTATCGTGGACACTCTTATGTACCATTGACCCACATAATGCTTTCATGCATCCATCAGATATAATCCTCATTTTGTGGTCAAATGTTCTTTGGAGAACACTAGATGGGAAATTTTGAGTGACATTGTCCTTAGGGAAGGCCTAATTTATTGGCGAACAAGATGAGAATGAACCGTTTTTAGATGGTATTCATTTTTCATCTAATAGTCTGTGTAGCTGATTAAATTTTTTTTTTGGCCTAAGGGCCGAGCAAACCCACTTAATGCACATTCAATAGGTTAATCTTCCCATAATTCCGCATTCAAAGCTGCTGCGCGATGTTTTGATGTATGTTTTTACTGTGTGGGATGAATATGTCCTCATTAAAATGCAAATGTAGTGGAGGCTCTTGGCTCTAAAACCTGTTGCCAACAGAGCACTCGATGCCCAGACTCCGAATGCCACCAATGGCAGAACCTATCTATCTCTCGCTCGTTCTCTCTCTCTCTCTTTCTTGCTCTGAATAGCTCTTCAGTTTCTTCTCCACATGCCAGGGCTGTAATCTGTTATGCATACTCTCCTCAAGGACTCTCGACTATCAAACAAGAAGTCAATCCTCTACTGTTTGTTTGTTTTTCTTCTTCATTTGATTGATTCATTGATTCAATCATTAAAAGAAATAGTTCACCCAAAAATGAAAAGATATGTCATCATTTACTCATCCTCAACCATTAAGGAAATACAATTGTCTTTCTCCTGTGGAACACAAAATGGTTTTTCATGCTGCTCTTGTACTTACAAAACAGTGTTTTGGGTAATTTTGTTGTAGTTTTTTATAATCTCTGTGTAGTTTTTATTAATTTATATTTCAGTTTTAGTTTGTTATTTTTAGTACATTAGTTTAACTAAATGAAAATGAGAAATGTTTCTAGCTTAAATGAATGGCAACTAGCTGAAAAAATAAATTACATTTTTAAAACGTTTTATTTCAGGTAATGTTTATTTCATTTCTAGTAACAAAAATGTTTTTTTTAATGGTTTTAGTTCTAGGTAACTAGTAACCCTCCCCTGTTACGAAGTGGATTTTTTTTTTCGATCCATGCTGGGAAGAAAAAAAGTAGTCTAAATGACTCATGCATAGTCTTCTAAAGCAATATGATAGCTTTTTGAGAGTAACAGAGTGAAACGTATGCTTGACAAGCATGGTCACTATTAACTTTCATTATATGGAAAAGAGCTTGGACATTCTGCTAAACATCTCTTTTTTTTCCACAGAAGACAGGACAGTCAGGTTTTGAAAGTCATGAGTAAAAGATGACAAAATTAATTTCTGGGTGAAATATCCTTTTAATTGGCTTTTGATTGCTTTAATGAGCTATCATTCGTTATCTTTGGACTGGGAAAGCAGCGTGTAGTTCACTGATACGCATCAGTATCTGTGTCACTAAAATGTAGGGCACATTAGAGAAATGAGGGATGCTGTCTAGTGGATGATTTCATCTTGTTTTCTCTGATGTGCTCCTTAAGAGAGGCTTGGAAACGGAGAAGGATGATGCCAAGTAAATGGATTTCACATGCCTCAGGTGAAATGAACACATCTACCCACGTCTCCTACAGAAGAGAGATCCTGCGTCTATTATACTCTACAGTGATGATTCCCATCATATCAGCTAGAAATGCAAATTCACCTCTTTTATGTTATACCTCTAGTATTTCAAAGAATAGCCCATATTTCCACAAAGAAGCCTTGCTTTTGGACAATAATAGAAGCAGTTATTTTGGCAGAAACTCAAAATTTCTTTTAAATAGTATATTTTAGTTTCTCCAGTTGTAATTGTGAGAGCACACATGAACCTTGTGAATCGCTTTCCCACTTGTATGGTTACCTGGCTGTGATGTTGTTAAAATTTGATTGATTTTTGATTTTATCCAGGATGGTGGTCTCTTGATCAACAACCCTACCGCTCTGGCCATCCACGAGAGCAAGTGTTTGTGGCCCAACACACCTGTGCAGTGTGTGGTATCTCTGGGCACAGGCCGATACGAAACCATAGGCAAGACCAGCTCGAGCACTTATACCAGCTTGAAGACCAAACTCACCAATGTCATCAGCAGCGCCACAGACACTGAAGGTGAGATGATGGGAGTCACATGATCAAATCTGTCCACTGCTACACTCAGCACTGTGTTGTTCTGTGCTGAGTGTAGCACCTACTGCTCTGCATATCCCTGTAAGTTAGACAGGAGCAGCTGAGGTTTATTTTTTAGCAAGAATGTGAATTGGGTCATTTAGAAAATTATTCTATAAGAATAATCATCTGTTTTTGCACAAAAGAGTATAAAACTCTTTAAAAAAAAATTTAAAATAAAATTGTAATAATTTACAAATTTACATTTTTTTTAGAAAATAAAATACATCATACAAAATGTATATAAAAATGTATATAAATTAGAAATTATATTTAAAAAATAAAGATTAATTTATTTTAAATTCTAAAATGATAGGACGTTTTACAAGCCTTGAAACTTGCTGTTGGTCTCTCACTGCAGTTGACCCCTAATGGAATGGACAAGTGAGAGAAATGAGCAGCTGAAGGTTAGTTTCACCAAAGTGTCCCCCCCCTGATCATATCAGATCTGTAACAGGTTTATGCGGACAATTTTGAAGCTCTGAATTATGTAATTTTTAGAAAATGATGTTTTAGTGCAAAAAGTAAATTCAATTAAGAAGTATAATTTATAAATATATTATAATATTAAAGAACTACTGTACATGATATGACCATTTTAAATGAAACATGATATTAGTCTACTATTTGGGTCTGACTGGATAGAACCCCTAAGATATCTTTTTGTCTTAGTGCTGGTTGAATCTGCCTCAAATACGAACGTCCAGGGTGTTTTCATCTGAAGAATGAAAAAAAATGTAGCCCTACAGCTCTGCAGCCCTGTCTGGGATCCTAAAGGTTTAGATACGAACAGCTTTTAAGTTATTGTTAAAAGAGGTCCTGATCTTTCAGTTGATGGTAGCAGTTTATATAAGCAATTTGAAACAGGTAATTATATTTATTGTATTTTACAATTGAATGGATTTAATTTAAATTTTTATATAATATATATATTATATTATATGAAATTTCAATTTGTATATGAAAAATTAAATAATGAGAACTGTGATATGACATTATGAAACAAGTAAAATAATAAATCATGAAACATTGTTATTATTCTGTTGTTTGTCACTCACTACATAAACCCTTATTAACTAATCTCTTCTTATACTGTAGAGGTCCACACGATGCTGGATGCCCTCCTCCCCCCGAACACTTATTTTCGTTTTAACCCTTACATGAGTGAGGAGATCCCATTGGACGAGAGCAGACAGGAGAGGCTGGACGTCCTGCAGGCTGAGGGTCAGCAGTACCTGGAACGTAACGAGAATAAGTTAAAGAAAGTGGCTCGTGTTCTCACTCAAGAAAAGGGCATCGTTCAGAAACTAGCCGAATGGGCCCAACTTAAAGCTGACATGTACGATGGCCTTCCTTTTCGCTCCAAACTCTGAAACTCACACTCTAAACCAAACTAGCACAACCACTGACCTTTTCCATTGCCTATTTAACATTTAACAAGGTAATGTAACTGTGCGCTGCAGTGGAATTACGTGTTACATGTTGCCATATGGCAGTTTAAAACCGAGAATCAAGTCTGTTGCCTCATACTGATGAGCACATAAGATTGAAAAGGTTCATCAGGTCTGATGTTAAGGCTGTATTGTTATTGTAAGAAAAGTTGTCTTGTTTGAAACGAAAAGCCTTGAAAGCATTAAATGTTAGCGGCAACATTGACTAGCTAGCACTTGCATTTGCTGCTTTTCATTTGTTGGGAAATGCTAAAGTAATTTTGATCCGTTAATTTGCAATAGGATAAAGTTGCTGTTGTGTAGTGTCTCTCCTCTAAAAACCTTTAGTAATAGTCGACTGAACTGACAATACTGTAGTTAGCATGAGGTGAGCTGCTAAATGCACAGACTTAAAGTGTGTGTAAATCATTTTCAACCACATAATTTAATTTATTTAAATTCAAATGATCAACCTTGTAATTGTAATTTTTATATAGCACTGATGTTTTAAAGATTTTGCACACAGTGTTTCGAAAGCACTCATTGCAGTCGTGTTATCACTGAAGATGGCTTGCATTGATTATTGTGGAAATACTAATGAAATTATCATTGATTTCGCGTATTATGTTTGAATGCCTCAGCTGCTTTCCAGTACACATTTTTATTTGCTTCTGCGTGCACTTAGCTGGAAAATATTTGACATAATTTATTGGTTCTGTTCAGATTGAGTGTATAATATTGTAAAATATTATTAATCCTTGAATGCTTAAAATGAGTGTGTAAAATTATAACAGTGTTGTAGATTCAGTTTTAACAGCTTGATTCAAAAATGGCATTTTCCTAACACCTTAAAACTGTATTCCCTGATGATTATGAAGACAAATAAATGATTTTAAACTTCAGTTTGTTTAATGGTTTATAGTTCTTCTCACAAAAGATGTCACATAAGTATATAAATCTTTTTTAGATTGTTTTTACGATATTTTCTTTCCTCCTGATATTGATAAAGAGCGCCTATCATTGGAAATCCACAATTTAGATAATTTATAATTATAATAATTATAATTACAATTTATGCATTTAGCAGACGCTTTTATCCAAAGCGACTTACAGTTGGCTTTCGGCTACTATACATTTTTTACCAGTATGTTATTGATAATTATTAATAAATAATACTAGATATTATGAAAGGTATGTATTTCTGCACTTTATTCTATTTGTAATTAATCTGGGAGTATTTAGTAGCTTTTTAGCAGCCTGTCAAGTATGCAGTCAAACACTAAAAAAAATTCTGTAAAATTTACGGTAAAAAACCGGTAGCTGTGGTTGCTGGAATTTTACCGTTAAAAATACGCTAGCAACGTTTTAGGTTTTACGGTTTTAACTTAAATACCATAATTTCATTAACTGATATAATGTTAATTATACCAACACCTATGGACAGTACTGAAATCTTGTGGTACCTTTGTAATACACTATAACCACAAATGCAGGTGGTATGATGGAAAGTCACATGGATGAACCAAAGCCCATCACAGCTACTTTAAACAATAACACATATAGAAGGTGCACAGTGTCATTCACACAAAACGGCTAAAACACCATCATTGGCTGTAACACAAAATTGAACAATGGAAATAAGCAATAAACATTCAACAATTTTAAACAAACATTTAGGTCTAACACACAAATTCTAATATACAAGCACGATAAGAAAAAAAAAAAAAATAAGAAGAAACATAGTTATTTCAACGAAAAAAAACATCAAATATGAAATGTAAAGCAGGGAATTCTGGGAATGTCAATTTACGGTTATTCACTGTAAATTCTACAGTATTTTTCACTTCCAAACGGTATACTACCGTAAAATTAATGCCCAATACATGTAATGTCCAATACAGTTTTTCACTGTATATAGTAAGGAAATGTACCGTTAACCATTTAACAGGTTTTTACGGTAGCATTTTTACAATCTTTTACCATTAAATTCAAATATATTACATTTGTAGCCCAAGAGAAGATTAAAAGCCACACAGATTTTACATGAAAAAAAAATGGTGTAGAAACAATTTTCATTGAGAAATTGTTGGTAAATTTAGTAAAACGTAGTCATTTTGTTACAACTTCTTAAGAAATATTTTTTTACAGCATAGACAGAAAAGCAGGCACATAAATCAATGTTATACAAAAAAGGTCAGTGAGTTGGTTATTTTCTCAGCTATGTAGCCTAACCTGAAGTGAGGGATGTGTCTTATCCATGGAAACATTCAATGATGTGTCAAACCCCACAGGTGAGTGGTGGAAGAGGCTGTACAGTGGGGCAAAAAAGTATCTAGTCAGCCACCAATTGTGCAAGTTCACCCACATAAAAAGATGAGAGAGGCCTATAATTTTCATAATAGGTATACCTCAACAATGAGAGACCAAAATGAGAAGAAAAAAAAATTCAGAAAATCACATTGTAGGATTTTTTTAAGAATTAATTGGTAAATTCCTCGGTGAATTAAGTATTTGGTCACCTACAAACAAGCCAGATTTCTGGCTCTCACAGACCTGTAACTTCTTCTTTTAAGAGGCTCCTCTGTCCTCCACTAGTTACCTGTATTAATGGCATCTGTTTTGAACTTGTTATCAGTATAAAAGACACCTGTCCAAACCTCAAACAGTCACACTCCAAACCCAAACCATGGCCAAGACCAAAGAGCTGTCAAAAAACACCAGAAACAAAATTGTAGACCTGCAACAGGCTGGGAAGACTGAATCTGCAATAGGTAAGCAGCTTGGTGTGAAGGAATCAACTGTGGGAGCAATTATTAGAAAAATGGAAGACATACAAGACCACTGAAAATCTCCCTCGATCTGGGGCTCCACGCAAGAACTCACCCCGTGGGGTCAAAATGATCACAAGAACTGTGAGCAAAAATCCCAGAACCACACGGGGGACCTTGTGAATGACCTGCAGAGAGCTGGGACCAAAAAGTAACAAAGGCTACCATCAGTAAAACACTGCGCCGCCAGGTACTCAAATCCTGCAGTGACAGACGTGTCCCCCTGCTTAAGCCAGAACATGTCCAGACCCGTCTGAAGTTTGCTAGAGAGCATTTGGATGATCAGAAGAGGATTGGGAGAATGTCATAATATCAGATGAAACCAAAATAGAACTTTTAGGTAAAAACTCAACTTGTCGTGTTTGAAGGAGAAAGAATGCTGAGTTGCATCCAAAGAACACCATAACTACTGTGAAGCATGGGGGTGGAAACAACATGCTTTGGTGCTGTTTTTCTGCAAAGGGACCAGGAAAACTGATCCGTGTAAACGAAAGAATGAAATCGTGAGATTTTGAGTGAAAACCTCATTCCATCAGCAAGGGCATTGAAGATGAAACGGGGCTGGGTCTTTCAGCATGACAATGATCCCAAACACACGCCCGGGCAACGAAGGAGTGGCTTCAAAAGAAGCATTTCAAGGTCCTGGAGCGGCCTAGCCAGTCTCCAGATCTCAACCCCATTATAAAATCTTTGGAGGGAGTTGAAAATCCGTTTTGCCCAGCGACAGCCCCAAAACATTATGCTCTAGAGGAGATCTGCATGGAGGAAAATACCAGCAACAGTGTGTGAAAAACCTTGTGAAGACTTACAGAAAAAACATTTGACCTCTGTCATTGCCAAAAAAGGGTACATAACAAAGTATTGAGAAGAAACTTTGTTATTGACCAAATACTTATTTTCACCATAATTTGCAAATAAATTCTTAAAAAATCCTACAATGTGATTTTTCTGGATTTTTTTTCTCATTTTGTCTCTCATAGTTGAGGTATACCTAATGATGAAAATTACAGGCCTCTCTCAACTTTTTAAGTGGGAGAACTTGCACAATTTGGTGGCTGACTAAATACTTTTTTTCCCCACTGTTAATTTTTGATAGAAATATGCTCAATTATGCATTTCAGTGTTACTGGGGGATGCCATACATACATGTGAGATGGCAGACTATTCCTCTAAGAA
The DNA here is from genome assembly GCA_018155175.1 of Sinocyclocheilus anophthalmus. Lineage (NCBI taxonomy): Eukaryota > Metazoa > Chordata > Actinopteri > Cypriniformes > Cyprinidae > Sinocyclocheilus > Sinocyclocheilus anophthalmus. The sequence goes on along the minus strand of JADLZN010002473.1, from coordinate 104,975 downwards.
AACTGCAGTGGAAATGGCCACTTCTTTTTTTTTTTTTTTTTTGAACAATTTCTAATCTGGGCTGTATCTGCTCCATATTTTGTTACTATCAGCCAATGCAGTTTTTGTCATGATCCATAATCACACAGATGTGAGAATGTCAGTGTTCTCAGCTGAGAAGGTCACTGGCTGTTAGATCCATCGATCGAGTAAGAGCAGATAGGAGCATGTCTGACTCGACTCTTGCATCATCCACCTCCCAGAATCCCCTCAGGCAGGCAATGGAAAACAGACTAGAGCCTTCTGACACATTCAGCATCAAATGTGACTAATATGTCACTAAGATGATTTCAGTATTATTCTTTTCTGTAGCGGAAATGAATATTTTACATCTTATTTGTGTATCTGAATTGTTGTCACACTCTTCTACTTTGTAAATTCATATATAAAGTGATATGTCAGTCCCCTATGTAATATAGACCCGTTCCCTAGCAACCATTTCTCCACCTTCACAAGATCCAGGTTTAAAAATGTTGAGCTTCAATCTCTTGATTCACTTCTCTACCGTAAGGTTTATGATATTTTCTGTTCCGGCTCAAAGAGTTGCTCTCAATCACTTTCACACCTGTGGTACGGAAATTTGAAGAAACTTTCAAATTTAGCCAAAAATGTGATGAAATACAAAATAAAAACATATCACAAAAAACAAACGAGACTGAACGACAGAATCATATGCAAATTAGGCATGATGAAGAAGCGGAGGACAACGTTTATTTACACATAGGTGAGTAAATGGAATCACGCTAACCATTCCTTTATAATTAAATGAATTGTCAATAGTCTGATTATAATGCGTCTTTTACAGTGCTGGGTATTTACTGATTACATGTATTCTGAATTACGTAATCAGATTGAGTACACTGAGTATTATATTACATTTTAAAATGCTCATAATCAGATTACAGTTACTTATAATAGGATTTCACATTTATTATATATGATTCATAAAATGGCCGAAATTATTCATAATTTATTGATTCCCCCTATTTCTTTTTTTTCTTTTAAAGCTTCCTTTCCATAAGCAAACAGCCTACCGGTTGGCTCTGCTCTGGTACAAACTGTATGGATTATTTCTAGATGATGTATGTCTTCAATTTATTGTCTGCAAAACCAATGTATGGAAGTCGGGACTTAGTATAAACAAAGACCACAGTCTGCAACTTTGCTAGACCGTTTTTGCATCGCGAGGCTACAATTATATTGATGTAGCACACCTTGAAAGTAGCATATCAGTTCGAAAAACTTTCTTGTTTAAAAAACATACCTTGAAAGTTTTTTTGAATACACTGGTAGTTCTTTAGTTTATATGTATTTTTTATTTTCTTCACTTTAACTACACGGCTACTCTATTTTTTTTCTCCATCTCTTCTCCCTTGTATTCCTCATATTTCCCAGATAGTACAGATGTCCCATGACATTCTGCGACTCTTGAGCCCAGACCAATCATTGGTTTCCTGGACACAGTTAAGTGGTGCACTATTTCAGGATTTTGAGAGAAGGACGTGGTGGGTTTATCCAGGACACTCGATGATGGTACACGGGGAGGGTACTAACCATGCCTCATTTTTTCATTGTACTGCCAAACCAACCATAACCACAGATTTCTGTCCTGCATGCGAAATGGGATTACAAAAATTCACCAAAGGCAACGCTACCCTTCTGCACAAAACACATCCTTCTAACTATGGTTGCCGGCCGTAATTTAGAAAAGTTGTGTAACATCTGGAAACTTGTAGATTTTGATTTGGATTGGTTTTCGTTCCAGACTACTTTTAGCTGACCACAACGCTTATCCCACCCCATTTACTTATTTTCACAACAGCTAATTATTTTCTTGAAGTTTATGATATTGTATACCATTTTAAAGGTTTTTTCAAACTAACTTTCGCCTGTTGTTCACCAAGTGCCAACATTTAACTTTTTGATTAAAAATGATAGATACATCAGAACGTTTTGTGACGGTCATTTTTTTTAGGTCTTTGAAAGTTTTTTTACCTGTCATGCCAAAAAACCACAAATTTGGAAGTATTCGTCCAGTCTCCAAGACAGGAAGAAAACCACTACTAAAATCCTTCAATCATTTTCTGAGGAGCTGGTGTGCCATCTCACTTGTGTGCTGTGTCATAATCTATACACACAGAATATATTATATTATATTTTTATTATAGATTTTTTTTTTACATATGTAAAATTAAATATATTTTGTTTTATATATTTTAAATTATATCATTGAATATTATGGAAGTTATGTTGTTTTACTTTAATTAGTAAAAACGAATTATAAATGGATGAATTTAAAGGCATAATTCACCCCAAAAATGAAAATACTATGGAAGTCGATGGCTACCAGCAGCTGTTTGGTTTCTACCGTTCTTCAAAACATCTTTAGTGTTGAACAGAAGAAAGAAACTCATAGGCTACAGGTGGGTTTTTTTGGAATTGGTCGATCCCCCCCCTTATTTTCATTTGGCAGGTACAACTATCCCTTTGACAAGATTTGAGGATGCCTATCCAATCTTTGATAAGAATAAGCCTTTCTTTGAAAAACAAACAGAATTGAACAAATACAGCATTTGAACCATAATTCTTTTAAGTTAAGCGCTCACTAAAAGTGTCCAGTAGACAGTAATGCTGTTTGTGTGTGTCCTGCTCCAGTAGCTCAACGTGTGCTCCAGTGTCAAGTCTGATGAAGTCTCCTCGTGCGCATCAGAGCTGCTTGCCTGCACTGAGCTCTAGCTCCTCCCCACAACGTGAATATTTTTCGTGCGCGTTTGACAGCAGCAGCAGGAGCGCTCGAGGAGAAAGAGAAGCCAAACGTACATCAATCCCCGTGAAACCGGACGGGTCGAGGATTCATCACTGGAATCGGTGAGTTTCACGGTTCTTTATCTTGAATGCGGCGTTACTCTTTCCGTGTTCATGGCGAGACGCGTTTGGGAAGGAGAATGCGCAGTAGGCGCAGTATTTGAGTCGACGAGGAGCATCCAGTCGGGCTTCTCCCATGGCAACCAATGATGATGCGGATTTTCACGGCGATATGGCAGGCATCACAAAGGATAATGTGAATCTTCGTTTTAAATGAAGCTTTCATTGTGTGTCGTGCTGATAAACGGCCCAACGTGAAAGTCTGTGTTTAATTGAAATCTTGCTCGGTCACCAGCAGGTGTTCTCGTCATTTAAAGGCATCATCCCTCAATATTTGTTCATTATGCCGCATTTCTGAAATGTAAATATTTGATTTGGGTATTTATTCATTTTCATTTGAGAACTAGATGGACTTGCTTTCATGGCATGAAGGCAAAAAAACAGCCGTTTACAGTCATACTATGTTATAGTATATAGTATATTTCCCTACAGAAGACAACGGGAACAAGGCTCTTTCATTACAGCATCTTTCTTTCCTGTCCTTCTTTCTTTTTTAAAATAGTCTTTTATAGTCTACGTTTAATGGCATTTTCCATTAAAAGGTTGCAAATGGGACCTAAACTCTTAAAAATGTACATATTTGTTATTGTGCACAGGTATTTGAACATATTGTGAAAGGACAATTGTCCGCCTCTGTGTTGTCAACTGAATATTATTTAAGCTGTTTTATTTTCTATTCTCTTTCTTTGGTGTTCATAGCTTTTGCAACACTGTTACCAAAATATTGGACCTGTCTAAAAACAGTTTAAACCGGTTTTTGTAGTTTTACTTACATTAAATAAACATCTAAAATAGCTTATAATGTTTTAATAATAAATAAATATACAAACAAATTATACCAGTAACAGGGTGGCAAATTTAGCCCAAAAATAAATTATTGTACAGTAGTAGCCATATGTTGGATGATCAACATGTTGGGATATTTAAAGTATATTTCCCGTAAATTGTTTGACTTTTTTTTTCTTATAATAATGTAGGTAACACGATTGAATCGAATGGTTGATCTTGACACATGCAGTCGACAACGATTTTGAGAAAATGTAATATTTGAATTTACTTTGTGCTGTAAAAAGACTCAGAAAATGAATACATTTCTGTAAAATTCCTTTTGGTAGTTGTGTGTAAAAAAAATCAAGCATGAAGAAACACTGAAATATTGTAAACCCACAAACAAAGAATGCAAACGTTCTTTTCTGTCAAGTGATGAAACCACAGGCCTTCTGCATTGGTCAGTGATTTTAATGGGCCTCAGGTGTAATTTACTGTAATACATGCAACATTAAGTCAAAGATGTCAGGATGTGGCCTGTTTATGAGGTTACCGGCTGTTGTATGTCAAACATGTTATTTAATTAGAATTGGTGATGCTATTTAGAGTTATTTTTAAATAACTCTTCAGGACATAGTCTAATTAGCAAAACATTTATTGCACTTCATTATATTTTGTGACTATTCACTGCAGGTCAACACTAGTGCTATTTCATTTGGACACTGGACAGTCACACATTGCAGGTTAGGGCAATATATTGTATGGATGATTTGTGCTCTGCACTAATTCATTGTAATTTTTCATGGATTTTAAATACTCTGATGGCTTCATAGGTGACCTGCAGGCGGTCTAACATCGACATTAACATCAACTGAATGATGATTAATGAATGAGAAAATATGGGACATTTGCTTTCATGTCCTAGGCAATGGGAAATTATAATGCATGTGTGCATAACAGCTGTTACTTTGTGTGCTGCAGAGCCACAAGTCCCTTGTGATGAGAGGAGTTTCCCATTTAGATTTTCATAGCAATTTTTAATTAGCATTTGCACAGGGATGTAACAACAGAAATTAGACTGTGTGAGAGTGAATGCTAGTATAATGCAGTTGAGAGACAGGAACAGAAAGCCATTTGTGGAGCAGGTTATTTATATTTAAGAGTGTAAATATTTTTATGTGATTTGATATTTTATTTTTATTATCTTATCATTTTATATTATGATTATTTTTATGTTTTCATTTATTTATTTTACATTTTTGATTTATTTTTAAATTGAATTTGATCATTCTTTTCTAGCTCTGAAATTGTTTTGGAACAATTCATTACTTCATTGCAAAAGTATACTTTTAAAAATTAATATATTTGTCACTGCTCCGTCAAATGCATCTACTTTGGAAGTAGATTGGAAATCTGAATTTGGATTTTTACAGATTTTGTTCAGTTTTGTTTGGAATAAGAACTTAACTTTCTATTCTATTTAGTTATTAAGTTCCATAATTTATGACTTTTTTGTTAGGTTGCTGCATTTTAACCTGTTTATATCAAAATTATGCTCCATGAAATTGAATTCTGAACAGAGTCCAGGTGGAGCCACATCAAATGCTTTTTTGGGGGTTTTTGGATGGGAATTTATAGCAACGCTGATGAAGCACAACAGGCACCAGGTACGTGCCGCCAAGCCAGCTGTGCTTCATCATGGACCTTTGCCTTAGCCATGCACTTTCCACCATCTGGTATGAAGTGACTGGACAATAATGCACAGAGAGGATCACAGGGAAAGAAGTAAATAGCTTGTGCTGAGGTTTTGGAGTGTTTATTTGTGACTGGTTTAAATGCTGGATATTTACATTTGCACCAGCTGTCATCGGCATGGCAGGCTAGACATTTGCATGCTGGTAATTGCTTTGCAAACATGCCACATGTGCCTTGTGACCTGATTTTAATGCATCATAGATTCTGAGCTGGATTTAAGGGGCATGAACTCAGTGTAACACTAACTTACTGTAGGTGTGGTAGTAGTTTTTGTGAGAGGAATTGCCAGGGGAAATGTAACAGGTGTTACATTGGTGTAGGTATTCTACTTTTGCCTCTATTTCATTTTAGATCAATCTGGCATTATATAATTTGGATTACAGATTTATTCAGTATAGCCAAACGTCTCTGTTGCTCTGTCTTAACATGCTTCAAAAAGAATAAGTGACTCTTGTCATGGCTGATAAACGATTAGTGGAGATTAAGGTCAAACATGACTGAAGATGGACGGCATCATGTGATTGTCTTTCAACCAATCAGCTAGTGGATTGTGGTTTTGAGGTGTGGTCACTTTAGCGAAACTTTGGTGAAATTTTGTGGGCAAATATTGGTAGAATTTACAATGAAACACCAATTTCAATCAAAAATTGCTTGTAGATTTCACAGATGATTAGAAAGAAATGACAAGTAACACTGATTTAAATGTGCAAAAAGAGTCTACAAGACAAAAAAAAAAAAAAATCACTCAGATATTGCTAGTAAATTTCACAAACAATTAAAAAAATTACAAGTAAAAATTAAACGCGCAATTTTTGAAGTATATAGAAACTTAAAATAAACTTAAATAATTAAACTTAAAATACGTTTTCTTGTTATTCCAGAACATAAAACGCAATCTAGTCTTTTGATTTTATTTTACTACTTCAAAAAAAATAATATATATATAGGAAATATCTCGATAGATATATATAGAGGTTATTAGTTCACTATTGTTCTTGTACCCGTTGTCACTTTCCCTCACCTGTGAGTGGCCCTTGGCATGTACTGTACCTATATTCATCCAACCCTTCTTCTTTTCATTGATGCTGGGCACATACTCAAACCCAAGGATACTATTTATCCCTCAACCCCATCTTGTTATCAGAAGGCAATTAATTTCGTTGTTCGATTCTGACAGCGGAACGATAACCCATGATTTGTCTCATCAGAGGTGTTGGTTTTCTACCAAAAAAGCCTGTTGTCCCATCAGCAATATTGTAATGAAGCACTGTCTTATATAGTGAATCGTTTCTCTTAGTTTGTTAAAGTGATTTATTTCATGGGATGTATGAGTTAAGCCCATTGTACATTTTAGCGTATGCAACATTAGCTTCATGCCTTCTAATGGAATACATATAATCTTATGCTCCACGGTAATTTGGGTGAGGAAAACTTCAAGAAATAAGTGCCTGTGTGTGCCTCCGATATGGAGCGTAAGGCTACTGTGTCTGATTGAAAATTAAGTGCTTTTTTAGCTCCTATTACAGGTGCTGGCTGATTTTTGCATGTACGAGCTGCTGGAAAAATGCACGAGTCCTGTGAACGAAAGGCATCAGCATTGAACTGTTAGTACTTTGGTCTTGTATTTTATGAATGTTACCTGGAAATACTATGTTTTATTTTTCTAATAAGGTTAAGATGATACATCTTTTGTTCAGTTTCAACTGTCATCTCATGAACTTTATTTTAGTTTGTTTGTCTTTCAATCCTCTGTCTTCAGCACTACCCACTAATAAAAGTCCTTGCAGAGGAGGAAATGTGAGGTATAGAGTTCAAGTCTAAGACTGTTTATGGGAAAGGAATGTTATCTTTTATGTTTAACCATTATGGAAACCGATTACTTTCTCCTATTCTCTATGGGACACAGTGAGTCAGCTCACAGTGCATGTTATGGCTAAAAAGGCAGTATCTGCCTTGGAATTTGCTTTAAATTATGATACTGTAGTAAATTGCGAACCAGCAATGTAAATTGCTGCACAACAGTGCACCCGACAGTGAGGACAATATAGATATATATATATTAATACAGTGGGTACGGAAAGTATTAAGAACCCCTTAAATTTTTCACTCTTTTTTATTTTGCAGCCATTTGCTAAAATCATTCAAATTAATTTTTTTCCTCATTAATGTACAAACAACACCCCATATTGACAGAAAAACAAAGAATCGTTGAGTCTTTGCTTAACGTTATTGATTAAAATACGCAAAAAACTGCAAATACCCCTATCACATGGTCCTACCACGTATTCAGGCCCTTTGTCGCTATTTAGTAGAAGAACCCGTTTGAGGAAATACAGCCATGCGTTTTGTTCGGAAAGGGGGGGGGACCGCAAACAAGTTTTCTCCCCAACACCTGGATTTGGGGATAGCCTCTGCTGTATCTCCTTGCAGATCCTCGCCAGTTCTGTCAGGTTGGATGGTAAAAATTGGTGGACAGCCATTTATGTCGTCTACATTGATGTAGCTCAATGGGATTTACATAAGGGCTTGGAGTTCGGGCCACGGCTCAAGAACAGTCACGAGTTGTTGTGAAGCAATCCCTTCGTTATTACTTAGCTGTTGTTTTTGTGCTTTAGGGCATTGTTTGTTGGAGGTAATAACATTCAAGCCCAGTCTTGTTAGGTCCTGAGCCACTCTGTGACAGAACGGTTTCATCAGGCAATTATCCCCTGTTACTTGCTTTCCCGCTTTGAATTCATCTTTCCCTCGATTGCAACAGTCGTCCTGTCCCTACAGCTGAAAAACACCCCACAGCATGATGCTGCCACCACCAAACTTCACTGTTGGGACTGTATTGGACAGGTGATGAGCACTGCCTGGTTTTCTCCACACATACCGCACACAATTAAGGCCAAAAAGTTCTATCTTGATCTCATCAGACTTGGAGGCCCCATCCGGGTGTAGCAAACTCCATGCGGGCTTTCATGTTTCTTGCACTGAGGAGATGCTTCCGTCGGGCCACTCTGCCATAATGCTCCAAACTGGTGGAGGGCTGCAGTGATGGTTGAGTTTCTACAACTTTCTCCCATCTCCCAACTGCATCTCTGGAGCTCAGCCACAGTGATCTTGGGGTTCTTCTTTACCTCTCTCACCAAAGCTCTTCTCCCCCGATAGCTCAGTTTGGACGGACGGCCAGCTCTAGGAAAGGGTTCTGGTCGTCCCAAACGTCTACCATTTAAGGAATGGAGGCCACTGTGATCTTGGGAACCTTAAGTGCAGCAGAAAAAATTTTTGTAACCTTGGCCAGATCTGTGACTTGCCACAATTCTGCCTGAATTCTTCAGGCAGTTCCTTTGACCTCATGATTCTCATTTCCTCTGATATGCACTGTGAGCTGTTTCTTAAGGTATTCTATAGATAAGGTTTTGTGCGCGGCTTCTCTAAATCAAGTCCAATCAGATATAATCACAACACAGCTGGATCATAATCTCATGATAGGTTTTGCTAGACCCAAGTCAAGGATGATTAGAAGAAATGGAAAGCACCTGAGTTAATATATGAGTGTCACAGCAAAGGGTCTGAATATTTTTGGACCATGTGATATTTCAGTTTTTCTGTTTTAATAAATCTGCAAAAATGTAAAATCTGTGTTTTTCTGTCAATAGTGGGTTGCTGTGTGACTACCCATTAATGAGGTGTCAACAACATCAACTATATTCCCTCTTCTCCCTATTAAATGGGATTTTATCGAATAGGCTCACATCCCCACTCCCCCCTTTTCACCCCCTTTACAATCACCATTTTTCTCCCTCCCGTCCCTTCCCCCTCCTTTCCTATCAACATAATAGAGTGAAAATTTAAGCGGGAGGCGAGAGACTTTCCGTACCCACTGTCTATAATATATATTTTGGTTATACTAGATAAGTATTGATATATTAAGTTTATTCAACTCCAGCATAGTATAGTCATATTCAAACTATCCACAGTATTGTTTAATGGATCACGTATGATTTTTAATATATTTTTGTAAAGAAAAGTTTGAATTAAAAATAGTTTCGATTTTTTATGAATGATTTCTAAAGCATTCATGTCGCGACGACCTGAAGAACTCAATACAAGGTGCTGAAACAATCTACGTGTGTGCGCTCCCATGGTACAGACACAGGAATTAATTACATTTTAATCTATATTTATAAATTACAAACCGATATTTGACAAATGTAATAATATTTTCATCTACAGTTATTTACTTATTCTCTACTGTATGGGGTTACTTTAAAATGAATGCAGCTTTCTAAAACATCGACTATTAACTCTTATCTAAATTTGTACATACTTTTGACCGGGTACGTGTGTTTGTTGACTATCTTAAGTAACTATTAATTAATGAAACTGACAAGTGTAATATATTGACAAAAATTGTATGTTGGTTCACATTACTCTAACTTCAGTCAAAAGTAACAAACCTTTAAAGACACTGCTTCTTTCTGCATCAACATATCAGTGGCATCTCAAGAACGTGCGGTAGTGACAAAACGTCAACGTCTCCGACCAACCTAAAGGGAGGAGAAAGGAAATGTGAAATATTAATTGGTTGTAGATTCATTGTGCCTTAACCCTGCGATTTATGGGCGACTCTGAGAGCTGTGGGCTGTGGCCTGCTTGCAGCGCAGTATAGACGTCAGTGTGTCTGACTGTTTAATGACTCAGTGTTAAGAAATTGGATAATTGGTCCAATGGGCATTCCCACATCTTTCCTTAGCCCTGTGAAATTTTGCTCCTGTGAGACAAGTTTCTGTTCTTGTGCTCCTGGCCTCTTTTGTGAACCCTGCGTCCTCCCTTCTTCCAAACACACTCAAAACAATCCTGTATGCTTTGATGAGGGTTTAATATTGATCTAATGTGAGTCACAAGCATGTTTTTTCCCTTTAAAAGTTTTCCAAAAAGCCTTGGCGGCTGGTTTCTGTCTGTAGCATGTCTGTGAATCACAGTGGAGGTCTAAAATAATCCAACTTCCTGCTTTTAAAGACCTCAAACTCCCCTGTGCGCCTGAGACTCACTCCAGACAGACTTCTGTAGACTTTAATGATGTTTTGAGCTTCATATCAGAGTCCCTTGTCAACTGTGAAAAGTCCTTAACATGAGTTATATCAAAAGGAAGAGTAGATAATTTTTTGTGTAAATGCACTGATATTAGTTCTGGAAATGGTTAGATTAAATTTGGCTTCTTCAGTGGGTGCGGTGCAGGGTTTGAAATCTGAACAAGTAAAAGAATGATTGTTTTGATTGAATTGTGAAAGATTGAATTGTGTATCTTATAAAAACAAGCCTTTAAAAACTTTTCTTTTGTATCTACAAGATCTTTATGGCATGAAAATGATTTTTTTCTCTTAGACTGATTTTCATCTGTCTGTCCTCATTCACATTCACAACCTCTGAAACTGATACAGACTCCTTAAACTGATCTTTTTTTCCTCTTTCTTTCTTTCTTCTTTCTTTCTTCTTGCTGCTTTCTTTCTTTCTTTCTCTCTCTTCCTCTTTAACGCTTAAAATGCTATCAAGTTTAGGGAATCCCACTTATTTTTAGGCTGTTTTCTAAAAATATGCTACTAGAGTCATGTGCCTCTAACTTTTATTTAAAGGGGTCATATGATGCGATTTCAAGTTTTCCTTTCTCTTTGGAGTTTTACAAGCTCTTGGTGCATAAAGAACATCTGTAAAGTTGCAAAGACTAAAGTCTCAAATCCAAAGAGATATTCTTTATAAAATTTCAGAGTCAGCCACACCTACCTAAAACGGCTCGTTCTAACACGCCCCCACATGTCTACGTCACGATGTGGGAAGATTTGCATAACGCCGCCCAAATGTTCACGCAAAGAAAGAAGGCGTAACTTTTATTCTCGCTGTAGTATTGTTATTGCCGCAATGTCGTTAAGGCGCTGTGTGTTTCTTTGTGAAAGAGAAACTACTTTGTTTGGTCTTTCAAAAGAGGACGGTATCCACTTCGTCATGCCTAGAGCTTATCTGTGCTGGTCGCTGAGGGAATACATCAACTTTCACCGTGGACGAAGCGGAATCCAGCCCGGGGTCGTCACATGTGGTTGCCGCTCATTCGTCGGATCCGCCGGGCGCGCCGTTCTCGACCCCGCCGCCTCAGCTCACTCTATCCCGGCCTCAGCTCACTCTATCCCAGCCTCAGCGCACGCTAAGCCGGGGCTTCCCCTCACGCTAGGCCGCTGTGTGTTTCGTTGTGAAAGCGAAACTACTTTGTTTGGTCTTCCAAAAGAAGACACGACTACAAATCAGTGATATTTACAACACTGTTCCAGAACAAATTCAACCCAAATATTCAGATGTGTACAGCGCATTTTATGGAGGACTGTTTACTGATCCTGGGAGAGTAACGTTAGACTAAAATGCCGGCAGTTCTGACTCACGTAAGTACGTTTTCATTTAAAGGATTTGCCACTGATGATTCAAACGTGAGTTTTGGGCAGTAGAGTAGCACTTGTTGTTTGTCATTTCTCCGATCACAAATGCAGACATGGTTTTATGTTTACGCGGCGCGATGCAACGTGTAAAAAGACAGTATAAGTCATTATAATCAGTAATTATGTCCCCACTGGATGCAACAAATGCCTAGTTTGTAATGGGTTTTAATGTTTTTGTCTCGTCGCTCCGGCAGGACACGGCATCACAGTATGGTAAAGGGTGTAACATTTCCATCACACGATTGAGGTATTCGACCAATCACAATGCACGGATAGCTGGCCAATCACAGCACACCTCGCTTTTTCAGACCGATGAGCTTTGTAAAAATCGACGCGTTTCAAAAAGGCGGGGCATAGAGGAGAAACAATAATGTACAGTATGTGGAAAATAATGTTTTTTTTTTTACTTTAAACCGCATAAACACATTTCATTACACCAAATACACAAAATAATATTCTTTTTAGCAGCATCATATGACCCCTTTAAAGATGAAACATAATGTAAACTATAACTATTACACTGTTGAAGTTTGGTAAGATTTCATCCAGGGTTATGTATCAGTTTTGCTTGCTTAGACCTTGAAGAATTAAAAATAATAATAATAAGAATAATATGAAATTTTATATAATATAAATTTTAAAAATTAAGGACATAAATATTTAACTAATTTTAAGGCAGGTAATATCATGATAAAGGGCTAATTAGGCCTTATTGATGTGAATTCAAAAATGTTGGGAAACGAAAAAATTCTATAAACTAAAAGCAACAGCTTTTTATTTTATATCCCCATATTAAACGCACTTTATAGTCTATAAAGAATGACAGTTCCTTACACACGTTGTGTTTTATGAGCTCCCTGTTATTTCCACTGAATCCAGATTGACAGGGTCTGGCGGGAGTTCAGTCTGACTGTGATGAACAGAATGAACGATTGAATAGAGCGGTGAAAGACTGGAGACATGCTGAGCGAAAGAGAGGCTTGAATTGACCAAACTCATTGCTGTGCGGGCGATCAATGCAGTACAGTTATTTTGAATAACAGTGTCACTCCTGACATATGATTTATGAGGTATAAATATTGAAAACATTCAGGCATGTGGGCCCTCCTACGTGCAGTATGACTAAACTCTTTGGTTTGTTTCTGTCGTGACAATATGGGTAATAGGGTTAAACTATGTTTGTGAGCATCTTTTGAAGCATGCAAATGTTTATAAATCCTTCCAAAGTGCTGTTCTGTATCTTTATTTGGTAACTTAATGCATTGTGCTTTTATACATGCTGTGGTTGGGATTTAGGGTTTGATTTATTAACAGTGCGTGATTGTGTCATAATTCAGCAGTATAGACAGATTGACCTCAGGATTAGATTTGACCTCAGTGCATCACAAATCAATATAGCAAAGTGAAGGACATTATAACACCCCTACAGCAAAGGAGTCCTTACCATGTTTTAAAAATATGTTAATGTCAGCCAATAGCCAAATAGCTCTTTAGCTAATTTGCATTGCTAATTTGCAATTAGCATTGTTAAAGGGGTCATATGACGTTGCTAAAAAGAACATTATGTTGTGTATGTTGTGTATTTGGTGTAATGCAATGTGTTTTATGCGGTTTAAGGTAAAAAAAAACATTATTTTCCACATAATGTACATCATTGTTGCTCCTCTATGCCCCACCTTTCTGAAACGCGTCGATTTTTACAAAGCTTGGTTGGCCAGCTATCCAGTGCGTTGTGACTGGCTGAATACCTCAAGCGTGTGACGGAAGTGTTACGCCCCTTACCATATTGTGATGCCGTGTCCCGGCGTGATGAGACAACACCAATAAAACCCCATTACAATCGAGGCATTTGTTGCATCCAGTGGGGACATAATTACTGATTATAATGACTTATACTGTCATAAAACCATGTCTGCATTTGTGATCAGAGAAATGACAAACAACAAGCGCTACTCAACACTGCTCAAACCGCGTTGATCTCACGTAGCAATCCGTAAATAGCAAACGTACTACAGGCTGTGAGTCAGAGCGCCAGACGTCCTTGCAAAGTTGGAACTGCCCCACTTTATAGAAACAGCCTTTGGTGTAGACGGCATTGTAGTCTACTATAAAGGTTCAGGAAACTTTCCTCCATCAAATGCGCTGCACACATTGAATATTTGGGTTGAACTGTTCTGGAACAGTGTTGTAAATACAACTTAAACCACTGATTTCTAATTGTGTCCTCTTATAGAAGGCCAAACAAAGTAGTTTCGCTTTCACAGCTAAACACACAGCTCTTCACGACATGGCGGCGGCGGCAACAACAATACTACAGCGAGAATAAAAGTTACGTCTTCTTTCTTTGCGTGAACATTTGGGCGGCGTTATGCAAATCTTCCCACACAGTGACATAGACATGTGGGGGCGTGTTTAAACGAGGCGTTTTAGGAGGGCGGGGACACAGTTTACCTTTATAAAGAATATCTCTTTGGGTTTGAACTTTAGTCTTTGCAACTTTAGGGATCTTATCTATTCACGAACAGCTTGTAACACTCCAAAGAGAAAGGAACATTTGAAATGGCATCATATGACCCCTTTAATGAAGTCTTTGAAAAATGTTTCAGCATTTAATACAGTAATTTAATATGGTTATCATTTTAACATCAAGCTGCAGTAACAGTTACAACAGCAAATCATGACAGATATAAAAAAATTGCATTCAGGTTTGGCTCCATTCTAGTATGAATTTTACACTTTTCATGATCCATTACATTTACAAGAGTTAAATCAAGTCCGTCCTAACTTTTTTTTCTCATTAAATATTTTGTTTCACTTGGACTCATATGTGTCACAATAGATTGTGAATGCTGTTTCATGTTAACGTTCAAGTAGTTTGTCTGTTCATATATAAAGCCAGTTTTATGATTTGCCAGGGGGTTGATTCATCGTTAGGGGTATATTTTCCACTGAGCTCAGATTATGAAATGATGTTAAAGTGATTAAAAAAGAGGTAGAATGAGACCTCTGGCCATGTACAGTAGGTGACTCTGGATGATAATATGGCAGTTCAATGCCAGTGGCATAAACACTGAATAATTTAGCTAATAGGCCTACAGTTTACACTACTAATTTAGTCTGGCTGCTACATATTTGTAACAATGTTCGTAGGTCGGGAAGAAGGAGGCGGGAACCGGCGAACCGGCGAACATTTAAACAAAACTTTAATAAAATAAACAAACACAAAATGAAAGTAAAGCGGCAGCCCCCCGCGGACGAGTGCCGCACACAAAACACAAAATAAAGTCCAGGCCTGGTCCTCTCTCGTCTTTCACTGTCGTCACTCCTCCTTTTATCCTTCCGGAGCTCCTCCGTGGGACTCGAGACCGGTGAGTGGTGCAGGTGTCGCTCATTATCAATTACTCCACCGGCCTCGCTCCGTTCCCACGGCTCTTGGCCCCGCCCCCAGTCGTCACAATATTCTTTATAATTCATTAGTCAGGTACAATATGCTCTAGAACAGGCAGCTAGTTTACATCCTAAAGCCCTGAAGTTCCTTTGACTTGGTTTTGGTCTCCGTTTACTTCACTTCGTATTTGACATATCAAGCCTATAATCTGTTATGCATGCGACCTTCAAGGGCTCTAGACCATCAGAGCAAAGGTCAACACTCGACTGTTTGTTTATTGAGCTTTCTTGCTTTCTTTTTTTAATAAAGAAAGACAAGTTCCTGTCTTTGGTTGGATTGTGGTGAAGCAGTGCTTTTAGGGTCATTTCTGTCCCTAAAAGTGAATGCAAAAAGTGTTAAACTATTTCTGTCAATACCAAGGGATCAGATTTAAGGGATCATATCATAATTTTACTTTTTATAATGCCTTTAAAAAATAAATAAAGGTTTCTTATATTAAAATGCTGTTTTAAGGATGCATGTCAAGTTCAAAATGTAATTTTTAACCATTCAGATAATTAAGAGATTCAATATTTCAATATTCATAACAATAATTCAATATTCATAACAGTTAGGGGGACAATTGCATCTGTTTATCTGGTTCATGCATCTGTGCCCATGAAACTGATGTGAAGGCATGTCAGGGCTGCTGCACAATGCACTGCTCTTGATTTATAATACCATCCACATGACAAACGTAATGCCACTTTGTATAATGGAAATCAAGACTCAGACTCATTTTGCATGTGCGCTCTGTGTGTCTGTTGCTGCCAGAGACGGGCGCTCTGGACGTGCACATGGAAATGACATTGCTGCCCGCTCAAGCCTGACTCCTTACAAATAAGGCCAAATGGGGCTCTAATATGCTGTTGTGGACAATCGCTTTTGTCATTTTGTCCGGTAGAGGCCAGATATAGTTGACTATTTCAAATTATTTTTTGTAGGCAAACCCCAGGATATGGATGCGCTTATTTCAATAGCGCCTATGCTGTGACCTTCTAAGATGATAGAATGTGTTTGTCTGCTTAGCACATGCTGTTTTAACTCATTTTTTCTCTGGATTATTGTCATTTTGTTCAATTACAGTATCTGGCATGTAGCAGTGTAGTCCTGCATTAATGGGGTTCTGCTGCTTGGATAACAATATTATTCAGGACCTCCACACTCTCACAGTCACCGTATGGAGTTAAGATATTCCTGTTATTTATTGTCTTTTGAAAGTCTTCATAGAGAAATCTCTTCTTGGGAATGTCAGTGCGGGACACTGAGGTGAAACATTACAAATGCAGTAATGTTTTCAGAATTAAGGTGCTTACACACTAGAGTTAGTTCTGATGGAGCATTTCATGATGGATAGGGACGTGTAAGATCCGTTTTGTCCCGTGTCAATTTGAAATCAGGTGCGAATATGGTTGGATTTCTGAAAGCACAACTGTGTGCGTGTTTTCATTTGGAAAATGTAGGCAAATTTTGAAAGTGTTTGATTTTCTGCAATGCATCTCTGGGATGTTGCTTGTTGGATGTTTAATGACATTGTTTTTGCAACATTTAGATGTATGTAAATCCTATTTTTTCACTGTCAGGTGCTCATGTATATTCAGCCAATAAACAAGATGATCAGGTCTTGTACGAAAAGAGGTCACAACTTTTATTTTATTTTATTTTATTTTATTCTATTTATTACTAGGATATAATTATTATATTACATTGTTTTATTATTTTATAATGTATTCAGAAAGGGACAGTGGTTAAGTATTTTGTTATTTTATATAATGTTATTTTTTAAATTTATTTATTTATTTATTTTATTAATTTATTTGTTTTTTAAAGAATGTCACATTGGATGCTCAGTGAATAGAGATATGTTCAAATTTCCCTCAGCTGAAACATCTTTCTTGACCCCCATCCTTGCTCTGTCAGTCTGCTGCCACACAGGGTGAGTGTTGTCCGTGTGATTCACCGAGCCTTAGGGAGTTGATCTGGGAAGATTTCTCATCAGCTGAGTTACTGGCTTAAGGAGAAATCTCTCTATAGTGGGCCTAATAATAGCCATCACAGAAGCCTTCCTGACCCTCTCTTCTCTCATCCATCAGATGTATAGCTCCCTTCAGAGTGAAATACAGCCCAGTAGTTCCCCAGTTCTCCCACTCTCTTTTTTTCATAACCACCAGCTTGACGTGTTTTCTTTTGATGAATACGTTTCTCATTAGCTTTCTCTTGGCCGACTCTCCCTCTGTGTCTGATTCTTTGCTTTGGTTTGTTCTTTCCGTGCTTGCTCATTGTATGTTACACAAGATTAGTTTCTCTCCGGAGTGCCGGCTTAATGTCTGGTAGGTCAGGGTCGCCGGGGTGGACCCACCATCGCCGGGCCTTGTTGCCACAGTGAGTCTCCATGGTGATGATGTTGTGTGATCGGGAGCTTGAAAGAGCGACTGAGTTATGTGGCCATTCTGAGATAAGAGCTGATTTCTGCCATCGCTGTTTACTGCGTGCTTTATAAACCCAAGGGTAATCTTGATTACAGAACAAATAAGAATCAGTATGGTAATGAGCGCTTTGTGTGGAAAACATGGCCAATGTATGCTGACCTTATCGGAGAGGGCTGAATGCTGTTTTAATGCTGTTTTTGAGAACTGTGGCCTTTATATAAACAGGCAGATCAATAAAATGGAAGGCACATAAGTCAGTGGTGTAAAATGAGTTGTGAGAGCTTTAATACACGGTGCGCCTGGTTAAAACTTATAGAAATCTGGCTTGAAAATGAAAAATCATTAAAAAATGTATGGCTGAATTTTTTTAAATAGCCATTATGATATTTCTATACTATTTAGTTTAAATTATTTAAATATAAGCGAAATTAAATTGTTAAGACGATAGATTAAAAATTAATGTGGGGGTGTGTGTGTGTGTGTGTATGTATGTATATGTGTGTGTATATATGTATACTGTATATATATATATAATATAATATATATTATATATAATATATATTATATTATTTTTTTTTTTTTTCCTTTATTATGACAATTTTAGTTTTATGTAATGATGGCTTTAGTTTGTATTGCATTTTTTCTTACTTCATTATACAACCCAGCTGTTAACATGTATTTATGGCAGTCTTTGTTTTTTTTCACTCAGTTTAGTGATGCTGTGGGAAAGAAATTATGATAATTCAAAGATAATGCTACACAACTTCTTTTTGTATCTAGATGATTCCAATAGATTTTTAAGAACCGTGCGGTCATGTGTGGAACCCTACAGCCATTCCATCTCTCTCTTGGCATGTGGCCTTTGCTCAAACCACATCATTAACATAAAAATCAAATAACAGTGTCTTATTGTGATGTGTGGACTCCCCAGGGGGCATCATGCCAACAGTTCTAGTTCACTTAATTTTGCTTTCTCATTTGTTCCTCTGTCTTCTTCATAATGCCAATAGAACTAAATACATAAAAAAAATGTATTACAATAATAGATATATAGAATCTATCTATATATAGTATTTATTATGTTTTATTATTAAATTAACTTATGTTTTAATCAATGTCTATTATCTATTCACCCATTCATCTACATAAATATATTTTTTGTTTATATAAAGTATAAAGGCCTATAATAACCTAAAATATGGGCTCCTACACAAGATCAAGTGGATTATGAACTTAAAAGGTTAAAAAGAAAAGCAGGTATTTTGTTTCTTTTCTAGTGCTGTTGGGGGTCTGGTGGGAATTATGTCCATGTATTGTCCGCTAGTGTAGATAACTGTGTCCTCAGAGCTGAAGTGGAAATGACAGAGAGTTCAGTGGCGACTCGTCTCTGTGCTGAAAGCCCAGCTGGTGTGTGCTAAATCTGCGTGTGAAGGCCTCTCCATGCCCTTTTGTTTGCAGCTCTCCAGTGCTTGTCTATTATGCGGCAGTTTGTGGGTGTGTGTGTGTGTGTGCTGTGAGGGACCCCCAGTCTGACGGATGTTAACATCAGGACAGGGTACATAAAGCTGAGAGCTGGTGAAAGTAATCAGTGCTTTTCTTTCTGTTCATATATACTCTAGACTGTATCTACACGTCCTCACTCATATGATACTCGAAAAGCCACAGTATGGCAAAATGGGCCCTTCGTTATTGGATATGGGTATTACTTTTAGGATACTGAAATAATTTGTGCAGGGTAATCACAACATTAAATAAGGGAGGCACAGGATGTACAAAACTGGTATATGTCCATACATATTTCAATCTACAGTTTAAAGATCACATTTTTATATACAGGACATTTGGTTGTATGAACTCTTCTCTCTCCCACGCGCTCTCTCTCTCACACACACACACACGCACACACACACACACTTGCGATGCATATCAGTTGATATCTACAATAATAAGCTGCTACGTTGCTTGGCAACCCGTTGTCAGCCTACACTTAGTTTAATTAGAACTATATTACTTAGCTGCAGAATTGTTTTTTCATATTAATTATTTTTTAAATTATATTACCATTGTCACAATTTTATAAAATGCTTTTCACCATGCCTAAGATATCCTCTTATATCCTCTTATTGATGATAAGAGATTACTAATGGAATTGATTAATTTTTCTTAATCTTTCTGCTAACCACAGAATAGGATGTATTTTTTATTTGATTGTTCTGAAACTGGGAGGACGAACAAGGTAAAAAGAAATGCCTGTATTTGAGCACTGCAGGAAGGTAAATTATATTAAATTATAATTTGATATCAAAATTAATAAAAAATTTACCCCTTTTACTTTCTTAGCGCATGTTTCTTGAGATAATGTGCACAACAAAATATATTATGCAAGATTTAGTCATGATTTATTCTAAATGTAAAAAGTCTTCTAAATACTCATTTAAAATGTTACTTAATCAAAACTTCCTCTGAAATTATTTTCATTTTTCACTGATGTCATTTTAGTAAACAGTCTAATAGCCATTTAATCATTGCTCGGATGGGTAGAATTAAAGGGATAGTTCACCCAAAAATGAAAATTTGATGTTTATCTGCTTACCCCCAGGGCATCCAAGATGTAGGTGACTTTGTTTCTTCAGTAGAACACAATTGATGATTTTTAACTCCAGCCGTTGCAGTCTATCAGTCGTATAATGCATGGCAATGTAACAAAATCTATGAGAGTAAAAAAAATATGCACAGACAAATTCAAATTAAACCCTGCGGCTCGTGACGACACATTGATGTACTAAGACACGAAACGATCGGTTTGTGCGAGAAACCGAACAGTATTTATATCATATTTTACCCCTATCTTTTACACCACTATGTCTAACTGCTTTGAGCGCGCACGGCATCTGGTGCGTGAGGTGTGTACGCGCTCTGGGGGGCGGGTATTCCTTTAATTGGTGTGTTGATATCCAGCCGAAGAGCAATCAACCATAACTTCAGGCGAGCAGGCTCAGAAGTTGGGAATACGTGGAAAGTCACCACTCCCGAATGAGTTTGCGCGAGAGAAAGTAATCGTTTAGTTTTAAGTCGGTTTGAACAATCTGGATAAGCGCAAGTAAGTACCATTTTGATTAGCTCTCGTACCTACAATGTTTGTGCACTGTGTAAACAATGAGTGACGTATACGCGCGAGAGATCACTTCCGGCGCTTGCATAAACTACGCCAGAGCGCGTACACACCTCACGCACCGGATGCTGTGCGCGCTCAAAGCAGATCAAAGCAAAGCATCGCAAATGAGAATACATGTTGACTTTGTGTAAACAGATGCTCTGAACCTTTAAAATGACCATTATATGACATTATATGAGTCATTATGTCAACATTGAAGGCTGTTTTATGAGCTCAGAGGGCTGTAAAATCACATCTAGCTACATTAGGATAAATGTTTTGGTTGCCATAGAGCTCTGCTTTTATAATTATGAATTTTACTGAAGACTGTATAGAGAACAAGAAAGTCTAAATTTGTTTAGACTCCAAAACCAGTATTGAGACAGATGCCTATTGGCGCTGATTCAAGACCGTCTTGAGGTTTCTGTTGGTTCTGAAATCTGCGCTCAATCTTTCACCACAGGATCCTCAGTCATTGATTGAGGCTTTTGTCAGTTAAGTGTTGAAGCTCTGCACAGCTTTTGTATTTGACAGTCATTTCACTCTGTCTTCTGCACATCTGCGATTCTGTTCCATTTAAAGGAAACGCTCAAGCAAACACTTGACAGAACGAACAGATCTACTAAATGAGTCTGATGTGTATCAAGAGCTCATTGTACAATGTACAAATCTACAAATATCACTTTACCTGCACTATATATCTTTTTCTCCGTGTCTTTGTTTCTCTACCACTATTTTCCCCCCTTTCCATCCCTCAGTCCCTACGGATGCTTTTGATTTGCTCCAGGACATGCGTTAACCCCCTTTGTACGGTGACAAAAGGGGTGTGTTAATCTCACCGAGTTAGGAGGCAGGCACATGGGGGTGGATGCCATGCAGGGAGAGTCGAGCGGCCGGGTATGTGTGTGTGTGAGGCAGATGCCTGTCAGAGCGTTCACCGGCCACACACATGCTACATGAGCCACAGAGAATGGTTTGCGAGATACACCGTGACCAGGAAAGGACTGCTGTTGACTCACTGCAGTATTAAGGTAACAGTGTTCTAGCTGTGAAAAATTTCACTTTTTTTTTTTGTTGGTTGGTTCTCAGTGATTTGATCTTGAGTTTTTTTTGTTTGTTTTTTGGTATTTATGTGCGTTTCTCACACCCTGTGGGTCAAAGCTACACCTCCAGGGTGAACTATTTCCTTTCACTTTTTTGACTCTATAGTTTATGTGACTATAGTTACTTAGAACAAACAGCATTTTGTCCATTGTGCGGTGCACACCTGGTGTCACCTTTCCTGTTAAAGCCAGTCAGATTTGTCTTTGTGTGTGCTGATTTGTTTATTCTGAAGTCATAGTGTGTGTTGATGGGATGTCTGTGTACAACTAAAGCCAAAGGTTTTATGGCAGCATGTATTTTTGTGATGGGAGAAACCTTTTTATGTTTTATCTGCCTATCTGTGGTATGTTTAATATATTTAAGTAGTCTATATAATTATATATGTGTATGGATTGATAGATAGATGTAGTCGTATGTTATTGTAGGTGATACAGTATTTTTTAGTGATCAGTATACAAAAATTTTAACCTGTGTGGACAAATAGATGGATGGATAAATGAATAGATGATGGATGGATAAATTAATAGATCGTGGGATGGGTGAAAAAAGAAATGGATGAATGAAAATAAAATGGATGGATGGATTGAAAGATGGATGAATGGATGAATGAAAAAGAAATCAATGGATGGATAAATGGATGAATATATAAATGAATGAAAAATGAAATGGATGGTTGAATGTATGAAAAAAGAAATAGTCGGATGGATTAATCAATAGATAAATGGATGGATGGATGGATGGATGTGGAGGTTGGATGGATCCTAATCTGGATGTTGGATGAATGGATGGATGAAAAATAAATAAATGGATGAATATATGAATGGATGAAAAAGAAATTGATGAATGGATAGATAAATGGAGGATAGATGGATGAAAAAGAAATGCATGGATTGGATGAATAGATAAATAAATGGATGAAAAAGAAATGAAGGGATGGATAAATGGATGAATGGATAGTTGAAAAAGAAACAGACAGATGGATGGATAGATGAAAAAGAATTGGATCCATGCAGGGATAAATGAGAAACAGATGATAATGGATGAAAAAGAAATGGATGGATGGATAAAGGCTAAACTAAATGGATGAATTAGATGCGGGAACATAAAAATAACGGATAAATTGGATATATAGATTGATAGATGGATGGATAGAGATATAGACTGACTGGATGGATGGATAAATGGATGAAAAAAGAAATGGATCGACAGATCTTACAATATTTCAGAATTATCTGCATTGTCAGCATTTGACAATGCAGATAATGCTGAAATATTGTAAGATCTGTCTCTCAACATCACATATTCCATTCTCTCAGAACCCGCTTCATCTCTCTCTCTCATCCCTCTCTCTCGCTCTCTCTCTCTCTCTCTCTCTCTCACCATCGTGCCGGCATGAGGGCCCGTCTCCATGACAACACTCAGTCAGCCTCTGAGAGGTGGGAGTAGTTAGTGTGAATTTTTTAGTTGTGGTTTTATTGCCTGTTTCTCTCTTTATCTCTCTCTCTCTCTCTCTATCTCTCTCAGTCTCCTCTTTCTGGTCTCTGTGAGACAGCAGCTGTGTGTCACAGCTTCACTAGAGGCTGGAGGTTTCCTCAGTTTGCTTAAATTGATGAGGGGAAAAAGCAAAACAAAAAGAAAGCTCTCCATCAATACAAAGGCTCGCCCTAACGGTCTTGTGGCCGTCTCCCATCAAAAGATGCGAGGTGGGGGGGGGGGGGGGGGGCTGTCAGGGCCGTGTTTCTGTTAATGTGAAATGAATGCGTGCGTCTCGAGGGAAATTGCTAATGTATGCGCGACCATGAACCAGCACGTGTGATGTAGAGGTGCCAAGAGGGCTGCCGCTGAAAGCAGGTCCCTCTGTCACTCTTTCTGCTGAGCTACGGCATGCCAGTGTGTTTGCACAGAGGCAATAATGTTTAGAAATCTCAGTGGGGTTTGGAATAACAAAATTTGTCTTTTTTATTGGATAGCACCCACTTTTTGGTGCATCTGTGAACTGGCAAGCCTTTTGTCCTTTAGTTATAATGTCCTTCAGTGTTCCTCAGATTAGCACAAACTTCAGTCACTCACTTTGTCATGTAAGAATCCCTCTTTTAACAATGCCATTGTTTTTTTACAGCGTCCACACTATTCTGAGCTGCTGACGTCTGGTTGGAATTGGAGGATCCACTCTTTCATACAGTCTAAACAGGTAAGATGTGGCTCACTAGATGCTTTTTGTTGTATTTTCACTGACTTTTTGATGTGATTCAGTGGCAGTTTCGTTTCAGACAGAGAGAGGAACAGAGTAGAGGCATAAAAAGAAAAAAGATGAAAAAGAATGAGTGATGTGCTTTTATGATTTATGACTTGCATATCCCTCTTCACTTCACCAAGATGAGCAAAAGGCTGTTACTGAAATCGAAAGAAATGATCATATTTAGACTGCTTGCACACACTGATGTGTGCCGACAGATTATCATGTTGAAAACTGGGAAATGGTTTGAGTTACTAGTGCAGTTGTGTTTTGATCTTTGATCGTTTATTTACTATGACTTTTATTCTACATTAAAATTGATTTCGTAAAGATATTATTTAAAGCAGAGGTTGCTACATTTTTTTACATTTACATTTATTCGTTTTGCAGACACTTTTATCCAAAGCGACTTACAATTGGGGAATACATAAGTTTTGTTCTTTTTAAAGATGAAATGCTTTAGTCCCAATTTGTTGCAACTGCATGAAAATTAGTGACACGATTCTTCAAAATCTTTCATTGCGTTCCACTTCCACTATGGATTTGGTTAGGAAAAACATTTTTGTGTAAACTATCCTTTTAACTTTAATTTTAGGGCTCTGAAACCAAAATAGATATAACGAAAGAGGAAATTCAGATGCAGCGTAGTAACTAAAAGTGTAAAGTACACTAAAAAACATAGTACAATCAAATGTACACATTGTAGGTGGAAAAAAACTTGGAAGTGCTGATTAGTAAATGTGCTGAATCTGCAGTTGAAGCAGCATATGCTGTTCTGTCATCCAAAGTGTTCGATTGAGGGCACAAACCAGTTGTCAGCAGTGTTAGGCAACAAGTGAGACACTTCCTACAAAAAAATCCAATGGATCAATAAAGCCTTATATAATCTAATCTGATTTAATTCAGGGAAAAATATATCTGGTTCTGTGGAAAAATGATGAATCTGTAGAAATCAAAGTTGAAGACATCTTTATGTAAGTGTAAAATGCTAACTCTTCAAGCCACGTTTTAATTTGTCACTTTAACTGAGATTAACCAGAATCCTTCATATTCCTGCCAAGACTCATGTATTAAAAACATACACACTGCATCCTTGACTTCTTGTTCTAGGAATACAAGTGCTAGTGGTTCAAAATCAGTGAAGTTGCATGTAATGGGTTGAATACATGTTTTACATGCTCCGGATGCTGATACTATGAAGACTATGTGTTTTAAAGATTTAACTTGAAATGAATGGAGTGAATGTGATTCTTCCCTATTGATGATCCCTGCTGTACTTAGACATTACTGAGAGCGTCTGGCCCCGTTAGAGCAGATATAGAGACGGGGTGCTTCAGAGCTCAGCTGTGTTTAGTAGGAAAGAGCACATAGAAATAGACAGGGATCTCGTGCCATACACATGCGCACGACGATGTTGCTGGGAAGTTGTTTTTGTGACATATAATGCTGTCAACATCTTTTTGGTTTGTGTGGACTGAGACACATCTTGTGACATATTTCCATGATAATTTTTCTTTATAAGCCTTTTAGAACACAAAAGCAGAATGTGGGTGTTTTTTTTTTCATTAGTGTATGGTGACCACCAGATTTTCAGTGAATACTACCTCAAGCATCATAAAAGCAGTCAATATGTCTTTTGTGTTATATTCCAAGTCTTTTTTATTTTATAAAAAATGTTTTGTGAACTATTCCTTTAATCTTCGTCTGTGATGCAGATTTGAACTCTGGCTTTATGACTACAGCTAAATGTATTTCCTGGCAATTCTGTTCTTTCTCCACACAAGGATTAGATGGCATGTCAAGTGTTACATCACAGCACATTTTGAACCAGTTAATGGCAGTGATATCAGCACATACTGTAAAAGCTCCTGTTCACATACAGCATGTGGACAGATGACCACAGTTTATCTGAGCGCCAAACAGATGGAACAGATAGAGCAGTGGGCCAACCCATCCTTTCCTCCTGTATTCACTAAAATAAACTGTGAAAAGAGATTTTATAGAACATGCTGTAGAAATAGAATACTAAACTTGTTTAAAAATTTCATTCATTCATTCAAATAATTCATGTAATATATAAAAATAAAGTATGGTATATTATAAACAAAAACTGAACTGTTAATATTTTGGTAACATTTTTAAATGATCTTAATTTAAAAAAAAAAAGAATAAATAAGAACAGTTCTTGATCCTTTCCTCATGCATTCTCTAAAATAAATAGTGAAAAGGGATTTTATAGAACATGTCATCAAAAAAGAATATTAAATGTGTTTTCATTGATATTTAACAAACATGTAATATTAAAAAGAAATTGTGAGATAAGATAAGATTTATATAATATATCTATATTATCTATATATATATATATATATTATAAACAAAAAAACAAAATCCGTACACTTTGGTAAATATATCTTTAAATCTAAAAAAATAGATAATAAGAACTTCCTATTGTAGCCTTTCCTCTGTATTCTTCTAAAATAATAGTGAAAAGAGTTTAACAGAATGTATTATTTATAAATTAATTGAATTGTATTATTTACGTAATAAACGTAATATTAAAAATAATATATTATTAAAAATATATAAACAAAAACAAAACTGGTATTACTTTGCTAACGTTTAAACAATATATTTTAATAATATATATTAAAAATAAAAGTTTGGTATGTTAGGAACACAAAAACTATTAAATTATTATTATTTTTTTTATACATTTTTAAATGAGTGTTAAAATGAGTCCTAGTTATGCATGCCATTGAATAACATGGTAATGCACAGGGACATGTATTTGTTATTTGTACAATTTATTTTATTTTTTTATAAAATGTATAAACAAAAATAGAATTCTATTTTGGTAACATTCTTAAAGTGTAAAATCATAGCACAATAATCAACATTCAAACCATGCTGGAACACTAGAAATACTTCTCTCACTGCTGTGACCTCTGCCATTTTTCTAGAGTCATCATGTCTGGTCATTGAGATACCTCTCACCCTCACTGTGTTTCTGCAGAATACAAATAAGCCTGGTTTACAGCGTTGTGGCCTCTCAGAGAAGATATTTTATGAAACACACGGCCCACCCCCTCTGTCTCTCATTGCTGATGGGAAGAGAGTATAGATTTTACACAAGAGGAGATCACTGAGGCAGATTATATAGTCTGATCAACAGATTTTGGGACATTTGAGAGCCCTTTACAAACAGTGTTGAATAAAACATATCATCCCCGTTACAGCCACACATGTTACAGTCACACAAAGCTGCAGGAATGAAGTCATTATGACTTGCAGTCTTCAGAATCCATCGAGTCATTTCTGGACATTCCCGGCTTTTTAAATAATTAATGCTTTGTAGTGGTTTCTCAGAGCTCAGTCTCTCTATTCAGTATTTTTTAGTCTGACTTTCGGTTTGATTATATACAGACTTTTAATTTCTGTAATTTCCGCCTTTCTGTGTTCCTATTCTCCTGAACTTGATAACAGTGGAAGTGATTGGTTTTTATCTGAATGAGGAACTTCAAAAACAGGCCCTCACAAGAGGCTTTGATTACTCTCTAGACTATATTTCCCATGAGCCTTTGAATATATAAAACAGCATTTTCATTGAAGCAGCTAAGGGTCTGATAGACTGATAAATGTTTTGTTACGGCATTATTAATTATTATTGACTTAAAACTGTTTTTTTTAGTTTATTTATTTATTCATTTTTTTAAATATTATACTCTGCAATACATCACAAGTATTAATAAGTTAATGAATGCAACATTGCAAAAAGCTGACTTACTTTTATTTTATTTTAAGAATAACAATAATTGAGGAATCTGCTGAAATCTAATATCTGCTTAAATTTTCTTGCAATTATTATATGGCTTAAAGCAAACTTTTTTTTTGTTGCATCTACTAGTGTATATATATATATATATACTCTACATATATATACACACCACCACCACAGAGCTGGGTAGTAACTTCTTACATGGTATTACAACAAAAATTATCTTTTTTAATTGTAATGAGAAATAACATTTTTTTTAAATACTCATAACAGAACTACAGTTTACTTTTTTATGATTACGGATTACTATTCACACACAATAGCAATGTATATTCATATTTGTTTATTCTCCGTTTCCGCTTTTTCATCTTTTAAATGTTTCCTTTCTAAATACCCTACTGCTTAGGTACATTGAGAAGTCTTCTTTTTGTTGATATGCCAAACCAAAGACCAATCTTAGGTCCGGCCTTTAGACCACATGGATTTATAAAAATAATTTTAGGTTTAAGAAGTGTTTCAACATCGCATTAGCTGATGAAAACATGACTTTTAATTTGAATTATCATTCAGTAGGTTATTTAACCATGTATTAAAATAGTTTTGGAAGGCTTTTCAAACATTAAAATTTACAAGTTCAATAAAAAAATTCTTTTAATATCTAAGTACAAATATCAGGGCTTAAAGTTCTCCGGCACCGTGCTGGATCTCCGGCGTGCAGTGTTTGGCTGCGGAAAAAAAAAATCCTACATTTAAAAACTTGTTGATATCACTTTCGAGTCAATGAGTTCGCCTACCAATGGTATCAGAGGAGCACAGCTTTCAACCAAACTAACATTACTAGCCAATCAGAATGTTTTGCTCTTATAAACACGAGACACGCATAATAGTATCCAATTGCGGAGTCGCAGCCCTGATGAATGGAGATGCGCGACAAAAAGCTGTGAGGCGCAATGGTCAAAGATTTCCATATAGCGTCATATTTACATAGAAAAGCTAATTATAAAGCAGCAGAGCTTTGTAAACAGCTCAGAGTAATCATGTCATCTCCATAAAACAATATGATTGCCAGAACAAATTTACCAGGATTTTTTAAAAGGTCCTGTTAACACATGATCTATTAATGGTAACTTACCAGTAATTTACCAGTAAAGACTGTATGTGTAAAAGGGGCTAAACTCTTCCTCTAATGCCGTGAATTTGAATTGCTTAACGTTCATCTGGAAAAACTGTGTGCATTATTTCACTAGATTTGTAACGTAAATCATTTAAACCTATTCCAACACAGGAGTTGAATACATCAACATATTTCTAAATATGTGATTTATTGTAGATCGTGATTTCAAAATAAAAGTTTCTGCATGTGGCCAAATACTAAAATTAAATGGATTTAAACATTGTTTAATCACGCTGTAAAGTGAAACGTCACCATGCCATATCGTTGACGCCCTCTGCAGGTATTTGTTATAATACATAATGTACTTAAGTTGGTTATGTTCATATTACGTAGGCATATTACATTATGTATTTTAACAGTGTTGTTCAATACAATCCTGTATTTCTTGGTTTTGATATTTTATTTGAGCCAATTATTATTGCCTCATCGTTAGTTTATATATAAATAGTCATACTAAAGCTTGGTTTTCACTTAGGTTTATTTGTGTTACTAAAATATCAGATTATAATAATCAGTAGATTACTTGATTACCAAGATAATCATTAGTTACAGCCCTAGATTTTTAAAATATTTCAAAATACAACTGCATTTTTTTACTTTTTGTAATTAAAAGACAAATATTTTGTCATTGAAAATTTCTTAAAATAGTATTAAAATATTGTCTTGTTCTAGTGAACCAAGTATCTGTATTTTGTCTCATCTCGTGAGCTAAGTTTATTGTCACACCCCTAGTGTTGATAAGCGGTGATATAGCTCATAATTTTCCAAGTGTATGATACAGTTTTCATTCTTCAGGTCAACCATATATTCATGAAAAAAACAGTTTGAATAAGGAAAGCAATTTTTGCCAATAGTATCCTTTTAAATGTTAAAGTTGCCACAGTCATTGTATGCTTTGCATGTGCTGCCCCGCCCCACCCCCCGGAAAAAAGTTCAGGCTCAGGACTTTTTTTTTTGCTTTAAACGCTGCATTTGCATGTGTCACAGTCTCTGACATGGTTAATGGTCCGCCATGCATTAAATATAAAATAATATTCTTTTTTAGTAAGTGTTTTTAATTTTGATTGATTTTGTTCTAAATGACTTACTTTTAATTTTAACTAAAAACTTTAAGAACAATTTTTTAATGTAATTGGGAATCATAATGGCTACAATTATTTTAGTTATATTTCACCTTTAATGCAACGAAAATGCCAATGAGTGAAAATTACTGTGTGACCATAGGGAGCCTGAATGCTTATTTAGAGGAAAATTTCAGAGGACACTTAAGGCTTTTGCATTTGAAGCTTCATAATATATAATATATATTATATATATATTCTATTCTAGACTGGTAATGAATACATCTATCATAGATACTAATAGAGATAATATAATCATCTCTATATAATATATACACAATACCTACACACCACACATTACCAGTCAATAAATATACTAGTTAAATACATTATGAAAATCGCTTCTAAATCTGAGATCTGTAAAAATTTTCCCAAGTTTCCACATTGCGATTTTAGAGTGTGCTATTTATGTCTAAAGTGAATAGTTCTGCTCAGAGTGATTCGGGTCACATTGTATTTTCAGCTTTACTGAACTATAAACAACATAAAGCAACAATACAGTTCATGAGTTGCCAGACAGGAGCGTGCTGACAATCAGCAACTTCCCAAAGCTCAGGAGAGAAAGAACGCTCTGTCATTCTGCTGATGCTGCAAGAACGAGTGACCCTTTAGCTGTAGATGACCTCACACCAGCGGCTTGTTAAATGAAGTTAGCTCATTTATTTAGATAGTAACACTATGCTAACTCCCGGCAGTGACCTTTTGAAACAATGCAGTGCTGTAGTTTAGCATTATCTTGCTTCCGAAAACGTCAGTTGTTGGTTTTTGAGCATAACAACAGGGTAATGGCAGACAAACTGCCAACAGAGCAGTTTGACAAATAGAGTTAAACATTTTTGAGCTTAGACTGTGCAACCAGCGACTTTCAGAAGACAAATTTATGTTTGTTGTGTCATACAAAGTGTTAACATCTATAATGAAATGCATGCTGTGAAGCCAGCTCAGTTCGTTCAGACAGACAGATAATTGAATCAATTTCCTTGACTCATTGATTCAACTTCATTTGTGCTTTTGCAAATGAGTCAAAGCAATGTTTTTTCATAAACCATTTGAGTAAACAGGGATTTGATTGGCCCAGAGGTACTTTATGAATCAAAATGCAATACAAAACAGCTTATTGTCTAGAGAACAGATAAAAGCTTGTAAACAAACTTTAACCCTTTAAAAACTGCAAAAGTGTTTAGCATAAAGCTGCTGTATCATCTGTTTTTCCACAGTTCTATCTAATTCCCTCTTCAAGGGCTTCAGACTTTGGTGTGAAAAGAGACATTTAATCACGTCCCCTCTCATTTGGCCTGAAGGCATCCTCTGCTAAAGTAAAGAGCGGTTCGTTCTTTTCAGTCTTCAGTGACAGCAGAGAGCTGTTGAGAGGGCTTCTCTCAGTAGTGTCCTCTCCTTGGATTTACATTAAAAAGATGGATGGGTTTGGCTGCGTTTTGTGTTTCTTATAATAGGCATGTGTGTGTAATAACTGTGTTGCCATGGACATGGGGTGATCGTTAAATTAGCAGCCCGGTTCGCTCTGTTGACTCAGGTCTTCTTCAGAGTGAAGGAGCTGTTGAGAAGAACTTGTACTGTCAGAGGAAATAAGTTTCCCATGTACTCTTTCTGAGAGTACATTCTTCAGATGGCTGTGAACTACAGAAGAGAGAGTTTACAAATACAGTTTAGTTTAGTTTAGTTTAGTTTAAGTTTTGTTTTACAACCGCTGTCTTAAGGGTGGAATACACTACACAGCTTTTAAAACTCTAGGCATCATACCCTTGCCGACTTTGTAAATAGTTACAGAGGAAAAACTGATCATAATACACTAAATGACTGATGATCACACACTAGGCTACCAGACTTTCAAGTCGTTTCGTATACAACAAACTCACGCAGAAACTTGCGCCTTGTTGCTTGGAAATGTTTGACAAATGAAAACAATGTGTTCTAAAATCATCTCAAAATACCATAGTCTGAAGCTAAAAAATCAAAGCCTGTGACCACAAATCCTTTGACTGTCATACACTACGTGATTTTCTATTAAATCTGTCAACTCAAATCTGCAGACTGGCTCTGACTTTCAGTTTTACAGTATTTTGTGGATTAGTGTATATAATGTGCAATATGTCTGCAATGTTTATTAAGTTCAAAGTTTATTTTGTGCCACATTATCATGGTAATATTCAGCCCTATTCAGAACAAACACTCAGAAAGACTCTCCCCGACCCGAGATGGATATTGTGTTGATGGTTCTCACACTTCTGTGGCCTTGTACACATGTAATAGGTGAAAGTTGCATTAAAGGGATTCATGTAATTACAGTATTCTTACTTAGAACTAACAGATGTTTCAGTAGAAAAAGCAAACATTCTTGGCTATGGTATGGTAACGGACAAAAGGTTTGTTTAAAAGGTAGTTTAAATAGCTAGAAATAAACTCAAATAGTTTGGCAACAAGGACTTCTGATCTCTCTTCTCGTGAAAGAGAATAACCACTTGTCAACACTAACAACAAGTGAGCCAAGCCCACAAAAGACAGCAAGTAGGATGTGGTCAAAACAAACCCACATGAATGAAGTCCTTTGACTGTGGTATGGTCTCTGATCACTTTTTACAGTAGAAGGCCATTCATATGTAAATGATGTCATTCATTTGCATTTATTCTTTTCAATTTATGCAGGGATTATGCTGAGATGAATACTAAAATAGACGGGTTTTGGATAAGCCTGTGGCAACACTTCTCTTGCTGTAAGTGAATCTGTATAACAACTTAAGGATAATAATTCAAGCTATGTGAATAAAGTCTCTAAATATAAAATATTTGCATATATATTTAGAAATATATGGAAAATTGTTAATAAAAGGGTTGACTCCAGTGTATTAAGAGTATTTGACACATATTCCCTAAAGTGTGTTTTGATCCAGAAAAGGGGCCTCAGCAGCCAGACTGTCCTAGATTGAGATCCATCTTTTAGGCAGATGCCTGTGCTTTTAGTCCTTCATCCAGCCAATCAGAGAGTGAATAGTGGTCTGTGTCGGATTACCTATGCTGACCAGCATCTTTCCTCCATCTCTGTTGATTCTGTCATGATACAAATGACTCAGCAATAACCAAATCACAGTTTTCTTCTGTTCTGTGAGTTACACAAAGCGTTCCTCTGAGATATTGTAAAGTCTAATTATGCCAAAGGACCAGGGCTACAAACCAGCATTTAAAGCAGATGAACTTTTATGATTTATATAAAAATAAATCAATATTTTATTTATAAATATTTTATTTTATTTTTGAACCATGTTTTTTTTTGTTGAGCAAACACATAAATTTTCAAATCTCTTCTTTCCTCACACACTTTCCTAATCAACAAAAGTGGCTTGAGGCCAAAGGAATAAAAATAACAAATCTGAGACCTATTATGAAAATTTATGTAAAAATGAAGAGACGTAATTGAATTTTTCATTAGTTTGTCTTGATTCAGCTAATTTGACCAGAATGTTAATACCCTGAATTCGGGGACAACATCTGTTGGTTGGTTAATTCATTCAGTCATAAATCATACATTATTGTCGGAGAAAATGTGTTGAACATGTAATGATTAGAATCGATGTTTGTGCTATGCAAATTTGTAATTCAGACAGACTATACATGACTGCACATCTCTACCATATGACGGCACAGACATGAATCTAGACTTTGTGTTTGTTACATCTCATACTCTCATTTTAAAAGGCCCAGGTACCAATGTCTACTACGTTTTTTCACTGATTCTTACGTTCGAGAATAGCTAAAGTTCAAGCTGATTGCATCGCAAAAGAAAATGTGATTGACAGTTTCCATTTAAGACTGTCACTGTCCCTCTCTCTACTGCAATTGACAGTAGTTCAATTCAGGTTTTTTCAAAGGGCGCTTGAGCACATACTGTCACCATAGCAGCCATCAGACATGCTGTGCACATTGTCTGGAATACTGAAATGTGGTAAATCTACATGTCTTTGGGTTTTGAGGGAGTCTTGCCTTTTCTTCAGCCAGAAAATGTGTTAATAGGCCATTGAATTTCTTTATTCATTTCTGTCATTATTTTTGACTGTAGTCAAGGGACATTGGTTCCATTTTTAAATAGTTTCCTATCCAAACTATTTTTTATTTTATAATTTTTTATTGTTATTTTGAATTTTTTATAGTTTTTGGGTTTTGTGTGGTGTGTTGTGTGTGATTCGGTTGGCATTGCGTTTTTTGTTTGTTTTATTATTTTGTCCTGGGTCGGTGGCCCACCAACAAACAAACAAAACTTGATCTTATAGAGTTATATTTTTTTATTAGCGTAATTGTTTTAAACCAGACTTTACTTTGAATCCGTGTACAAGCAACTGGGGTACTGGACTCTACAGTTGATTATCCGACCCTGCTAGAAGTGTATCTAGAGGAAACCATCCTAGATACTGTTGGTACATGTGAATTAGTCCGGAAGAACCAGTCTCTATTTTGATGTATGAATCGTTCACCTTGAGATAAGCTTTTGGCTATACAGTCTCAGCTTCCCCAACTTCTCGCTCTATCTCCTCTCTCAGCTGTATGCTGCCGTAAGGTTCTGAGCTCGGGAATGATGCAAGAAGAGCCCCCATTTCCTTGACACAGCCTGCTAAGCAGCAGTACATCATCAGATAGCACTCTCTCTACACCGGCGGAAACATGATTGCTAGTCACTTACTGTGACACATTATATCCTCCTTCCTCACTGAAAATTTATACGGCTGATTCGCACATCTATTAAATTACTTGGGGTGATATTGTATAAAAAACCCATTGCAGCACATCATCCATCATGATGTTGTTTTACAGCGATTGGCTTCCTAAGCAAATGTATGTCACATGCCAAGGTCGGGAAATGTTATAGCTTATAAAAAGAGTCACAATCAGTTAATGTAATGCAAAAGTAAAACAATATTGTGACGTTACATTGTCCAACGCTATTTTTTATTTTATTTTATTTCATTTTAATTTTAATTTTAAGGGAATTGTGTTTTTAAACCAATTAATGTTTTAATCCATCTTGGAAGAGAAAAGCTTTTTGTGGTTCCATAAAATGTCCATAGTGCAGGCATTGAAAGTACTGTCTGAATACAATAAAACAAAAGGCTTTCTGGAACAAGAAAGGCATGTGTGTCTTTTTCTTTTTTGGGTTCTTAACCCACCTCTGAGGAACTAGACAGCAGGCTGTGTAATTTTGTGCTTCAGCCATGTGTATTGACATCCATATGTCAGTTTTGAGGGTGCCGCCATCACAGCGTTCCCGTCTCTTTCAGCTGAGTGCTCTCACATGTCTCTGTGTATGTCAGGACAATCTGAGCTCAAGTGAACTGTCCGTCTACAGCACGGATTCCCTAATAAAGATCTTGCCCTTTGTTTGTGCTTTTAGTAGCATAAAAGATCATTGTTTTTTCTATTTGTTCTCTTTCAGTCTTGCTGGCTAATCTTGGATGCCCCTGTTTGTTTGAATGGTCACACTGAGTGCGAATCACAAGGCCCAGTTGCTTTGACCTGGAGGGGAAGGATTTTCATGTAACGCACCTTGCCATGGACAGGAAGAGGAGTTGCATGCTCTGTGGAGTAGCTGTGATGCTGCTGCTGCTGCTGCTGGGTCACATGATCAATGCATTAGAAGTGCCTCTAGATCGTGAGTATTGTGCAGTGAAACAAAATTAAATCTGATGTGATGTAATAAGATGTAATAATTCCCACTAATGTAGAATAATTTGACAGAAGTGCACAAAAAAAAACCGGTTTCCTACCTAACCTATTTTAAAATGAGTTAGTGAATCATGTGTAATTCTGTCTTGGATATTCTTAGACATTTTTAGGCAAGATTCTCAGATCAGATTCATTCAAGCACACTTAAAAAGTACTCTCTAGAGTAGTGTTTCACATTTACATACTGACAGTGTGTTAAGTCAGCATTACTACTGTGTAAGCAGAATATATATGGACTTTTAGAGAGCATTGGTTACCCTTTCACTTTCTCCTTCCATCTCTCTATTTCTATCACTCGCTCACTGGCTGTGATAATCAACTCTATGAATATATGAGATACACTACTGTTTAAAAGTTTGGGGTCAGTATGATTTTTCTTTTTGCAAGAAATTAATACTGTTATTTAGCAATGACACATTAAATTGCACAAAATATTACAAATTTTGTGTTCAAATACATGCTGCTCTTTTGTACTACATATTCAGCAATATGAATATATCATATTCAAAATATATAATTCATTCAATGTATCATGGCTTACACAAAAATATTAAGCAGCAGAACTATCAACACTGACAATAATAAGAAATGTTTCTTGAGTACCAAATCAGTATTAGAATGATTCTGAAGGAAATAGTTATTTTAATATTTCACAATATTACTATTTTTTACTGTATTTTTAAAATCAAAAACGTCTTTCAAAAACATTCAAAAATCTGAATGCCCCCACCCCCCAAAAAAAGGAATAAAAAAGAAAGGAAAAGCTTTTAAGACCACCGGAAGGCAGGTTTGTTCATGTTTAAACATATAGGTACAGAGTGAAGCTCCTTTTTAGGATAAAGTGGTACCAAAATACCATCTTATTGTAGAGTCCAGAACATTCATTATTTTTAAATCTTATATTTAAAATCTATAATGCATGAAGCACCTTTGTCAGGGTGGTAAAGCCAATGAATCATTGACAAACAATCAGTATCATCAAAACTGCATTAGAAGAATGAAATGGCATGAGAGTTGCATGAT
Source organism: Sinocyclocheilus anophthalmus (assembly GCA_018155175.1). Classification (NCBI taxonomy): domain Eukaryota; kingdom Metazoa; phylum Chordata; class Actinopteri; order Cypriniformes; family Cyprinidae; genus Sinocyclocheilus; species Sinocyclocheilus anophthalmus. Next base: position 67,842 of record JADLZN010002473.1, on the reverse strand, counting down.
GGGTAATGAATGCCCAACACACCTCCGGAAGTTTCACTGAGGGAACGTGATTTTGTTTGATCTTCTCTTCTCTCTCCTTTCTTACACTAATTGGAACTCTTTTACTCTCTGCTCATGTATTTCCTGATTCATTTGGACAAAAAAAAGCTAAAGTTCTGGAGGGATGTAAGTCTGGGCACTTTTGCTGTGAAATTTGTTGTGAATTAGCTCCTTTAACTTATGTTGTTTGCTTTCTTCTGTTTGAAGTGTTTATGAGTTTGATATGAATATTAACATATTTAATCCTTTAATAAACATTAAATCACCCAACTATAAAGCTATATGTAAATTATAGCTATGATCTGCCATGAAAACAAGAACTTCCATGACAGTTTGTGTGCATGCTGCATGCTCTTTGGTTGTTTGTCTCTATGGGTTTGGTTACATTGATAAACTAAAGCTGGGCACTTTTATATTTTTAGACAATTTCTTGCAGAATCAGTTTCTGCAAAGGTGGTGCATCTGTGCTGGTTTGTGCCAAGGTGTGTGTGTATGTGTGTGGGAAACAGAGATGCTTGTCTTCACGCTGGTTTCTGTGCTTCAGTACCTCAGCCTCCCACAATAACTCATCAGTCCCCCAAGGATTACATCATCGACCCTCGGGAGAACATCATTATCCACTGCGAGGCGAAAGGAAAGCCTCATCCCAGGTGAGTGTCGCTTTGAATCACCATGGTTACCGCTACTGCAGATTCTGCTGCTGTGGACGGATGCTTGACGCTTAACACCTACCAAACTCTTCCTGAAAATGTGCAAAAGAAAATACTCACCCTCTGTTTATCCATGATGTAGGTGAGTTTATTTCTTCATTGAAACAGATTTGGAGAAGTTTAGCATTATATCACTTGCTCAGTAATGGATCCTCTGCAGTGAATGGGTGCCGTCAGAACGAGACTTCAAACAGCTGATGACTCCAGTCCCTCAATTAATATCCTGTGATGTGAAATCTGCATGTTTGTAATAAACAAGTCCATCATGAAGAAGTTTTTAAATGCAAGCCTTAAAATATGAGTTCTCTATCCATAAAATTGCTTGCTCCAGTGAAAAAGTTGTCTCATCTGAATCCAGAGAGAAATATGCACATTGTTTACAAGCAACAACAGTCCAAAACAGTTCTAAACAAATATGTTGGTGGATTTTGATGTGAGAGGACAACTGGGGATGGACTTTTCACCAGAGGAAGCATTATTATGGATTATGGAGTTGTATTTTGGCCAGAAGGAAAGGTTTTAAGTTAAAATGCCTTAATGATGTATTTATTTCTTAAAAACACGCACCTTTTCACTTCACAAGATGTTAATTGAATGACTGGAGTGGATTGCTTATGGATTATTGTGATGTTTTTATAAGCTGCAATGCAAAATTTCTGTAATGCTTTGAGTATGGCTAAATGTCTCCAAATGTGAAGAAACAGACTCATCTACATCTTGGATGCCCTGAGAGAATTTCTGCAAATTTTCATTTTTGGGTCATTAAAGCATCATAAAATTAGAATAATGTGACTTGTGCAAAGTAATGCAAGTCTTTTGAAGTCATGCAATAATAGCATTATGTGAAGAATATAAGATATAACGGTATTCATTTTGGACTCTTTCTCACACAACGCTATTGTGAGGCTTCAGATGACTAGAAATATAGCACTTGTAAATCAATTGTAATGTCACTCTGCGTGTATGTTGTCATAATTGATTTTCTATTTTCACTCCTTTCTATCAAGCTTTACATGGACACGTAATGGTATTCATTTCGATGTGGAAAAAGATTCCAAAGTTATCATGAAGCCCAACTCAGGCACTCTGGTCATTGACATTAGTGGAGAGAAGGCAGAGGCGTACGAGGGTGTTTACCAGTGCATCGCCCGCAACGAGCACGGCTCTGCCTTGTCCAATAACATTGTCATCCGTCAGTCAAGTAAGACAGACACATCTAAACAGAATACATTGCCATAGGAATGTTTTGTTCATATTTTTGCAGTTGCTTCCTGCTTTTTCTTTTTTAAATTGAGAGCCCAATTCTGTTTCATAGGGTCCCCCTTGTGGTCAAAAGAGAAAATTGAACCAATCACAGTGCAGAGGGGTATGTCTCTTGTACTGCAGTGCAGACCCCCAGCTGGCCTGCCTCCTCCAATCATCTTCTGGATGGATAACAGTAAGATATATCACACATATTCACATAGATTTGTGACAGTAACACACCACACACATCAGTCTTGCTTGCACATTCTAGTGTAAGCAGTCACTGAATGTCTCATTTGGTTACGTTTTCATATACTTTACATGGCAACCCAAGTATGTAAAATCGCTGCTCTGTTTTGCAGGTTTAGCTCATTGTTGTTTTATGGTCCTTCTTTTATTGGCAAATAGTGTTCACAATGAACTTATATGCTTCCATCTGCTCTCATACTACTCGATTAAAGGCCAAAAATCTAATAAAAAGCACATACACTGTTTTGTGTCAGATTTCCAGAGACTTCCCCAAAACAGCCGTGTATCCCAGGCTTTAAACGGAGACCTGTATTTCTCCAACGTGCTCATGGATGACAACAGAAACGACTACATCTGCTACGCCCGCTTCCCATACACTCAGACTATCCAACAGAAACAGCCCATCACTGTCAATGTGCTGGACAGTAAGTGTTTTTAGTCTGCTGCTACAAACAGAGTCACCAATTTCTGTTCCATACAATCGTCTGTGTAAATCAGTTTTTTTTTTAATAGAAGAAACTCTGCTTTTTTATGTTGAATTAAGCTTGCACAATATGTACAGAATCACATTTTATTCTGTTATTATTAGGGCTGTCAAACTATGAAAGTTTTTTACGGGAAACATTTGAATTGATTACTACAAGTCTGCCGCGATTAATTCATTGAATTAATACACCAATAATTGCATATATCTTAAATAATATTAATTTATTTATATAGCTTGATTTGCCCAAGAAAAGCCCCACAGTGAGTAATTGATTAAGAAGACATTACAAAGCAGTGACTAGAGAAAAAGTGGTATTTCAAATAAAAAACTAATTTTTCCAATGGTAGAAAAATTCCTATGCAGAATATTTTAACATACATTTCATGTATTTCATGTATTATTTTTTTCTATTTTTTAAAATAAAAATACAATAATTTGTTAATTTGTAAAAAGAATTATGTTTTTACAGTGTTACATTTTCCCTTTTATTTTTAAATGCCTCTTCAGTTTTTCCTGCTCTGTCCAGACCCGTAAATGTCAAAGCATTGCATGCTGATTATTTTCTGTTGTATTCCAGTTGAAGCTATGAATGACACTGTGTTGGCAGCTTTTTTGAATGGCTCAGATTTTTGGGGTGGTGAGTGCTAGCAGAACTTCTCCAAGTGAACCCAACCTTCATCCCTCCCATCACTTGTGTTTCTGCCTAACCAGGAATAGCTCATTACCTAATATATCACGTATTACCAGAAATATAACCCACTTCTGTAGAATCCCAACCCTGACTCCAAACAACTTGATCTTTATGAAGGTCTTGCGCTGTATTGCACTTGGTATTAACATTCATTTCATCACATCTTTTTAATGAAAACTGATTTAGTCAGATTTAACAAAAGGACTGAAGCCAACACTACAGGAGTTGACTATCATTGGCATTGTGAATGGCAACACAATTTCCAAGATTACTGTATATGAATGGTAATCGGTCCTTTTTATTTGTTTTTAATTGTCTAATTAACATTTCAGCACATCTTACATCTTCTACTGGTCACTAAACTTTCCCTGTTTTAAACTGAATGCATGTATTAGTGTTGATAGTACATTATGTATGCAACACTATATTAAGTACTGTAAAATATCTCACTAAAACATTGTTCATTGCTATTATATTTTTCATTTGGATCCTTCCATTCTCTTTTAAAGGCCATCTAAAAGAAGCAATGAAAGGATAAAATCATTGTCTTTCAGTATGAGGTTCACTTGATAAAAGACATCAGGGCATTTTTAGCAAGTCAGAAGACTTTTCTAAGTTTCAAAATAAATACATTTTCCAACATTGTCATTTTCCATTTATAGTGTCAAATTTGGCCAGTAATATGCTGTTTGTACACCTCTAGTTTTATCTACCTTGTTCATGTGTGGTTTTACCACCAAAACAGGATATTTTCCCTTCTCCTAAGTCCTGGGCAATAGCTGGCAGGTTCTAAGGATTTTGTGTTATCGGCCTGATTGTGGCCTATCTATGTTCTAGACAGTCCTTCTGGGGAGAGGGAGCGACACAGAGAACGAGTTTCATGCAGACACCAGGAGAGCCACAAGTACCAGCATGGTCCTGAAAGGGACCGCTGCAGCTGGAAATGCATCGCTGATTGGCCTGTAAGTAGGAGAAAGTGGAAAAATGGCTCTCTCTTGGGTCAAAGAATAGGAACGGGGAAGGCAGAAGAGATGTGGCCTATGCTAACTCTGAGGCCCGTATGTTGCCATTTTTATTGATTGGGAAAGGATTGCCAGAAAGGGAGAAAACAAGAGTTCAAATGAGCCAGCGAGTTGAGTTGACGTGGAATGTGTTTTCAGTCTGTGACCACGCCGGAAGATATCTCCTGGAATACTGCCGAGTAAAAGAGAGATGGAAAAGGGCACGAATGGACACGAAAGATAACGAAGACCAGGCAACCCTGTGGAGGACCTGCCAAGCACGAGGGAGCAGGTAGCAGCCGAGCTCTTCAATATACACAAGAGATAGTGAGAGAAGAGACGACACAGAAGCACAGAAGATAACAGAGAGATTGCCAAGGTGACAGAAGCAGATGGGGTGGGATAGGAGAATATATCGCGCTGATATTAGACAAGGAGAGGAATGGCACGGGGAGAGCAACCAAACATCACACACTGTAGTGGGTCAGGAGTACTGTCACAGGAAACGTACTTTTTTAATCCTGTACATCTCAAAAATACGGTGTAGATCTTCATCATTCACTAACCCCGGGATGCCATCCTGAACCGTTCATGGACATGATCTGAAAGACCCTTTGTGTTTCCTGTATTCAGAAAATACCTGCTGGTTTGCCAGATATCTTAAAATGCACGATGGAACTAATTCTAATCTGTTCGCACAGGAGATAACATTCTAAATAAAATATTTTGTCCTTGATGTTTTTTAAGACTCTTTCTTTCCGTTTCACAGCGCTCCTTTGGATCAGTGACCCCTCGCAGGAGACACGGAACGGATAGAAAAGGAGCAGGAAGAAATCCTGTAGGGCAGTGCCCCGAAAGAATCTGGAATGCTCACCTGCCGGGCGGATGGCAACCCTAAACCCACGGTCACATGGTCTGTCAATGGAATTCCCATTGAAAGTATGTAAAGCCGACTTTTTCAAAATAATGTCGCTTTTTCCAGTATATAGCTACTATTTTTTTAAACAAATATTTTTATATTGATATTCAGGATGTGATATTAATCAGTTTGTTTGCATAGTACCTGTAAATAAACTGATTCTATCAAATCATTCACTGAACCTATGTTTGTTTTTATAGCATAATATTTCGTTAAATGTTGCTTTTATTTGTCTAAGGTTTTGTTGTGTATATTGCTGTTTAGTTTTATGCGTTCCCTACTTCATTTCATTGTTTTTTTATTGGGGACCGTGGAGGGACAAAGTCACAACGTACCCCTAAAGAAGTCAAGCACGTAACAGCGTACGCCTACAACCAACGACGTTGAAAAGAGAATAGAAGACATACTGAACGTTTGCAAATTTTTGTTAGTTGCTTGTTGCCATACGTAGTCTCCGGCGCTACAGGGAGGATGAGAAGCGCATGAAAGCTAGCGCATATGAGACATATGAAGCAGGAGTCAATTAGATGAGGGGAGGTAAGGGGGGGATATCTGAATGACTCTTCTTGTCTAGAGCGAAGAGGCACCCAGTGCAGGGCCCCCGAGTCGGCAAATCGAAAATGGGCAATATACTCCTAGTGATGTCAGACCGGCTAAAGGTAGGCTGGTGTACCAGGGGCACCGCTCGCTGAGAGTACAGTTACCTGGCTGAAGGCAATGCATGTGTCAGCTGTAAGGGAGTGAGGTTACTTGTGGGTAGATAAGCTCTCGAGTATGGAGTACGTATTTACGGAGAAGCCACAGTACGTGTTAGTAAATTAGTTAAGGGTGCTGACCCCTCCAAATCATGTGTACTCAGTCATTACTAACAGTAGGGCTTTGTTAGACTGTGCTTCGTTTGGCTCACCACTTCCAAAAGTCACATGGTGAGATTTTTTTTTATTTTAATTTGTTTCATTTTTTTTAAGTTTGCCTCTAATATCTATCAAAGTGTTTACTGTGAGTTTATGTTGCATGGTGATTATGTTTCTCTGATCTGCAGGTTTAAAGACGGTCAGAGCCTAGTGGATGGGGACTTGTACATCATTCATAAGAACAATACCTTAGAGATCAATGTGGCTCGGCCAGTAAACAGTGGCAAATACACCTGCATTGCCTCAAACAGTCTTGGCAACAAAGAAAATCACATTTACCTGGAAGTGAAAGGTGAGTGAAAACTAAATGTGTTTAGCTGAAATTGGTGTATTTGTAATATGCTAAATGAATGAACAGTAGTATTATTATTATGATGGGAAATATAAGAGAAAAGAGCAAGATTTATGTTGTTTTCTTTCCGAAGAGCCTACACGGATCCTCAGACAGCTTGGGTATAAAGTGGTCCAGAGAAACAGCATGGCTGTGTTTGAGTGCAAGGTCAAACACGACCCCACTCTCCTTCCCTCCATGATATGGCTCAAAGACAATATGGAGCTTCCCGGCGACTCTCGGTATGACCTGCAATCAGTGCTGCAATTGCTGTTCAAATATAAGCACCATCTGAAACGGGTTAGCACCTGAGGCTCTGCGCAAGATACGAGTGAGGGAGATTCATATTTAATGTTTTATTTTGTTTATTTTAGAAATAATGAAGTCGTTTGCATTTTTGCAGATGCAACAGTTTGGTATTTTTCTTTTTATAGGCATTTTTCCTATTAGAAAAGAAATACACTACTGTAAGTGGTTTGGGGTCAGTAAGATTTTTTCCCGCCTTTTTTACAAAAAAAGAAAGAAATTACTTTTTTTTATTCAACAAGGGAGCATTAAATTGATCAAAAGTGACAGTAAAGACTTTCGTTGTTACAAAATATTTATATTTCAAATAATTTGCGTTCCTTTAAATGTTTTATCAAAGAATCCTGAAACAAAGTACATTTCCACACTAAAACGAAAAAAGAATCCTAGAAAGAATGTAAATTACAATCTGTTTCAATGTAATAATAATAATAATACATAATAATAATACAGAGATCCGCTGATGAATGGATTTCGGACGGATCAATGGCCACGAAGACGCGTAATAATGGCTTTGCACCGGATTACACATGTGGACTAATTGCCATTTGTATTAAAATGTTTAGAATAGAATTTTTATTTATATTACATATTATTGTTTTACACATATTATGGTTTACAGTATTTAAAATAAATGCAGCCTTGGGAGCCTAAGAGATTCATCTTAACAAAAATAGTGTGAAAAACTACCAACCCCAAAAATTTGAACGGTAAAGTATAACAAGCAGAAAAAAATTTGAAAATAAAAAATAATAATAATAATTATATCCATTCACAAAAAAAAGTGCTTTTGATCTAAAATTTAACTTTTGAAGTTTGAGAAAAGTAAAAATAATGATGTTTATTTGCACTGAAAGGTGGCCTGTAGCATCTTGTTTTTGACTAGCAGGTGTGTGTTTGTGTGAGAGAATTTGAGGTGGGCTCTGATAGTCTGACTATAAAATGAGCGTTGAGAAGCCGAGGGAACCCGAGATGACCGGAGGAGCAACGTCCACCGGCATAAGAAAAACACCAACCCTGTGACCAAGATTTCAACACAGCGGGCGCCTGACTCACAGTAACAGTCGGCTAACAGAAATACGCGCAGTTTATACATCACTCTCACTACTCTCACCTGCTTCAATTTTTTTCAGAAACTGTACAATATACATTATGGCATCCTAGATTTTTGTCAATACAGATTAGATGGGTGCTGGTTGTATAGAGTTGATTAGGTGTACTTTTTCCTGGTATCAATTAACTTTTGCACCTTCCATCAAACACTGCTTTCATTGTCCACAAGAGGCCAGCAACCAACCAACACCTACTAAAATACTGGGTAAACAGGATGCACTTCTTTCAGTTCCAATACCAGTCCACCAACACCATTTGATGCATTGGTTATAGTTTGCTTTTTTGTGTTTATCCCTCAATCCCTTCTAATTTATGTGCTTATGAATGTGCTTTGTGAGGGTATGTCGTGCCGACCATAAGCTCTACATAATAGACTGTGAGGTTAAAGGCCATTTAGGTTTTTAGTTTTTGCAAATGAGGCAGCTCACTAAACTCTTCCTGACCTCATTTAGAAATAAAGACCTGTGTGGTTTCAGCTTTACCAACAGTCTCTCATTCCAATTTTACATTCTGATGAGTTAGTAGTGAATTCGTACAATCTCATGTTTGTGTTTTCATATGATCTGCTCACACCACACTGAGGCTGGTTTAGGGGTTGACCTTCATGCTTATTTTTTCCTGCAAATTTTGTGTTTTTGTCAAAAACTCAAATCATACTAATTCAATCTCGTGAAACATTTTCTCATGAAATCGGTTTGGCTGTACCTTTTAGACACTTTAAAATCGTGCCTTTAACAGAATGTCACATTTCAGTCGGTGACATATTTTTTTTATTTGGTGGTCTTTTTTTTGCCTTGTGTTGCATGTTTTATGTCTATTGTAATTCAGCTGAATCAAGTTTTGTGTCTAATAATACAGTATCTGGTTTTCCAGAGCAACCGGATGCACCGACAGACCTGGAGCTGACAGACCAACGAGAGCACAGTGTTCAGCTTACATGGACCCCTGGTGATGAAAACAATAGTCCTATTCAATGTGAGTTAAAACGTATTAAAAACTCATCTTTGTTTGTTACCTTGTGGTAGATCAATAGGTCATCTACATAATAGGTCAACAGAAACATTTAGGTCTGCTCTTCTGATCCATTTATACCTGGTTACCTCAGTGTTCCTGATCCAGTATGAAGATTCGCTCCACGAGCCTGGAGTATGGGTCAATATGACCGAAGTCTCAGGAACCAGCACCACAGCACACCTGGAGCTTTCCCCGTATGTGTATTACTCCTTCAGGGTCCTGGCACGCAATGAAGTGGGTCTGAGTGAACCCAGCGCTCCATCCAGACAGTACAGGACCAACCCTGCACGTGAGTTACCCTAGCAAGAAAGTAGAATTCTTAAAAATCTTTAAATGCCCTTGTATTTTTATGAATCAGAGTCTGATTGTGATTCTCACAGAGCCTGAAGTGAGTCCATCAGACGTTGAAGTCATTGGAACGTCACCTGACAGTATGACAATAACTTGGAGGGTAAAACACTTTTTTTTTAGTAGAGTACACTCCTAAAAATAAAGGTTCCAAAAGGGGGGTTTCACAGCAATGCCATTGAAGAACCATTTTTGGGGTCCTTAGAGAACCTTTCAGTGATCAGGTCTTAATCAGATCTGTTTTTTTAGGGTGAAGAAGATTTTTTTTCACTATAAAAACCATTTGTGCATTGGAAAGGTTCCATGGACGTTTAAGGTTCTTCAAAGAACCATAGATGCCGATAACAAACCTTTATTTTTAAGAGTATACCTACTAATTTAGCTGAGTTCCTAGTTTATATGGTTTCCATTTTAATGTCTGGTGACCAGGAGCTGACTGGGTTGGAGTCGAACGGCCCAGGCCTACAGTACAAGGTGAGCTGGAGACAGAAAGATGTGGATCAGCAATGGACGTCACTCACTCTGGCCAATGTCTCGCTATATGTGGTGACAGGAACGCCCACTTTTACGCCCTATGAAGTCACCGTGCAGGCGGTCAATGACTACGGCCCAGGTCCCAGACCAGAGGTACTGCTGGGATATTCAGGAGAGGACTGTGAGTAAGCTGCAGAAAGCACTCAAACTTATTTATATTACTTGCAGTGTATTTATATTATATTATATTATATTATGTTGCGTTTACTCTTTGACCTACAATTGAAGCTTGTAATCGTAGTAAGAAAAAATATATGATTTTGATAGCTCTTTGATAATTTTTCGATACTGATGTTCCAAAAGACGTTCCAAAACAACTGCTTAAGGACAAACTGTTTAAGAAATTGGTAGATGCGGGTATTTTGCCTAAAGAGTCTGAGGACAGCGTTGAGGTTCAGTCTGAAGAGGCATTGGAAACTGCAGCCAAAGATGAGAATCTCAACTCTGACTCTGTTGTGCCTCATGATCCTAGGATTGCCTTAAAATTTAAGGAAATTAATCTTTTGATTAAAAAACAGGAATGTGAGGCAGAAATGATTAGGCTTTGAATAGTAGAGAAACAGGCTGGTCGAGATATCCAATTACATAAAATGGATATGGAAGCAGAGCGGTTGGTTAAAAAGCCAGTTCCACCACTGCGTACTAGGCCCACATTGGTCTCGTCACCCTTAACGACTGCTGGCAGTAGAGCCACAGAAGATTTTGCTTATACACCCTCTAGCGATAGTTTCGATGTCTGTAAGTATATAAGGCTTGTGCCTCTATTTAGAGAGACAGAAGTTGACTCCTACTTTGTTGCATTTGAACGTGCCGCTGGTACTCCAGTATAGCCTTACAGGGAAAGCTCAGGAAGTTTGCTCGGCACTTCCTATAGAACGCTCTTTTCACTATAATTGTTAAATCTGCAGTTTTGCGAGTGTATGAACTTGTCCCTGAGGCCTATAGACAGAAATTCAGCAGTCATTCAAAAACAGTCAACCAAACTTATGTTGAATTTGTGAGAGAGAAGAGGGTTCTTTTTGAAAAGTGGTGTCTGTCTAGCAAGGTTACTACCCTGGAAGACTTGCAGGAATTAATCTTGCTAGAGGACTTCAAAAATTGTGTTCCTGCGAAGATAGTCGTGCTCTTAAATGAACAAAAAGTGACGCCGCTGGCTAATGCTGCAGTTTTGGCAGATGAGTTTGTGCTGACACACAGTCACTGAAAATGTTCATCCGAGATGGTGGACAGATTCCAAGAAATAAAGAATATAGTTCCATTACAAATAATAATAATTTATGTTTTGTATGTCTTTTGTATGTCATCTTAGTACCAACTGTGGCCCCAGAGAACGTAAAAGTTTCTGTTCAGAATGGGACAGTGGCTGAAGTGAGCTGGGACGCAGTTCCTCTTTCAACAGTACAAGGACGACTGAATGGATATAAGGTACTTACTTAACACTGAAAATACATTTACATCTCTAATATTATTCACCAATTACGGAGATCTACCTAAAGATGTTGACATTTGAGCTGCTAGCAGTCTAAGATGTTGGCCATTTTCTAGGTGAGTTACTGGAAGATGAGAAGCCTACACAAGCAAGACCCTGAGCCCGAGAAACCACAGGAGCTCATCTTTCATGGGAATGAGACGAAGGGTCTTCTGTTCGGCCTTCATCCCTACAGCCAGTACACCCTCGACATCAGAGCCTTCAACGGGAAAGGAGACGGACCCACCAGCTCCAATCAGATATTTGAAACACCAGAGGGAGGTATAGTGTGTACTTGCTTACTATATGTACTCACTTGTTAAAGTATGAAATATTATTTAAAGGAGAATAAACTATATACACTTTTTTTTAGTTCCTGGGCCTCCTGCAGATTTAAAAGTCCAAAATCTGAACCTGGACTCCTTGGTTGTGAAGTGGGCACCACCTGTAGAATATAACGGTCACTTGACAGGATACTTGCTCAAATACCAGCCTAGTAAGTCTAAATTGGGGCATGTTTTATGGGATTTTGTTGCTGATTTATAAAATGATGCTGATTGCTTACACTTTTCATCCTATCTATGTGAACTCTCTTCTTCTTGAAGTCAATACAACAGATGAACTTGGGCCGCTCAAAGAGCTGCTTCTAGCAGCAAACGAGACCAGCATCACTCTGGACAACCTCAAGCACAGCACACACTACAAGTTCTATTTGAACGCCAAGACTATCAAGGGCTCTGGCCCCACTGTCACAGAAGAGGGCGTCACAATCATGGACGAAGGTGAGGACTAGCTTTGTGACTGATTTTACAATATAACGTTTTCAGGATTTGATGCAAGGATCCTGGTGCAGTATTTTATTCTCAAAGGTGGCTTCACATGAACTGCAAGCAGAATAAAACTTGTTCAAGGGTTTGTATTTCAGCTGAGGAATCCCGTCTTCAGTTTCCTCAGTCTTTTCGTTCAATGCTCTACATCTACAATATAATACTTTTAATGCTTTAAGGGTTGCATACTGCATGAATAGTTTGAACACAAACATAACATGCAGTTTGTCTGTTTATTTATATTTGACGATTTTTATACTTTTGTTTATACTTTTATTTTTTTTAAATAATATTTATTTTGTGAGGCAATATTAGTCACTTTTTTAAAGTGCTATTCACTGTGCCATGTTCTTAATCAGTATTTTTGTCTTATTCGAAGCGTACAACTCACAAATATTTGTATTTGTTTTGTATTTGTATTGTATTGAAATGTACCCTCCAACAGCATCATATTTCGTGACTTTACATTTACATTTAGAAACAATCTATTTTGATTGTTAGGTGGCCGCTATTTATATCCCCTCTATCTTTATCTTCTTTTGTCTCTCTTTCTCTCTCTCTCTTTTCAATGAAGCATTAATTCGGCATCCCGCAGTAGAGGCGGGTAAAGGTAACACCAGTATCAGGCTGATGAGAATGCATGCTGGTCGAGCATCAGCTGTGTGACTAGAAAGCCACTGTAGCAGTGAAAAGAGATAGATACATATGCATGAACCTCCTCAGGCCAAAAGGCTTTACACCTGACTCAGCTTTCTCCATATGTCATGGAGAGTCATGTTACCAACAAATGCTAATTCCATCCCACTGCTTTCAGTAGGGCTTAGCTAGAACATCTGCTGTTTAAAGGAATAGTTCACCTAAAAATAAATGCTATTGGTTTTAATCTTAGTGCAGCTCTAGCAGAACAGTGTAAAAGTTGACTCCAAAAAAAAAATGACAAAAACGCACCATTGACAGTGATTACATGGCTTGTGCTATAGTTAGTCAAAGTCAAAGTCTGCTTTATTGTCAATTCTTCCACATGTACAGCACATACACACAGAGAATTGAAATTGCGTTACTCTCAGACCCCTGGGTGCATACAGATAACATAAATACAGATTAAATACAAAATACAACTATACAAATATAAAACTAAGGTAAAATGTAAAAATATATATATAAAGCACAAGGCATATGGCAGATAGAGTGCAAAACCAGTAAAGTAAACAACAGTGCAGATATAATGATTGTAGTGCAAAAAAAAAAAGATTTGTAGTGTAAAAGAGCTTATTCAGACTGATTAAAGTGACAATGTGTGTGTGTATTTGGGAGGGGGGAAAAAGCACAAAAAATGGAGAGTCCGGTAGAGGGTCAGAGTTCAGTGGTGCGTGGGGCCAAAGAGGGGAGGGGGGGCAAGGTCGGGAGGGAGTTCAGCTTCCTGACAGCCTGATGGATGAAGCTGTCCTTCAGTCTGCTGGTCCTGGCCTGGAGACTCCGCAGTCTCCTCCCTGATGGCAGCAGACTGAAGAAGCTGTGTGTCGGGTGGGTGGGATCACCTGCAATGCAGAGGGCTTTGCGGGTGAGACGGGTGTTGTAGATGTCCTGAAGGGAGGGGAGAGAGGCACCAACGATCTTCTCAGCTGCTCTCACTATGCGTTGAAGTGTCTTGCGGCAGGACGCGTTGCAGGCGCCATACCACACAGTGATGCAGCTGGTCAGGATGCTCTCGATGGTGCCTCTGTAGAAGGTGCACATGATGGAGGCCGGGGCTCTGGCTCTTCTCAGTTTGCGGAGGAAGTAGAGAGGAAGTTTCAAGTCTTTTAACATATGGCTTTCAAGTCTTTTGAAGCCATATGTTACTTTTAAATAAAGATAAAAATTAATTCATAGTTGTTATTCACTTCTAATTTTTCCACATAGTGAACTCGAGAACTGGAACAGTGAATGAATTGCTCTTCTAGATGGGTTCTTTTTAGTGATGACTAAGTTTGCAAATTGGACTAAGCTGAATTGATTCATTCAAATGATTCATGAATTGAACTGAATCTCAGAGTTAACAACTCACTGCATGGGACAATTATCAGGGAATAATGATTCTTTTGTTCACAGTAACGCTACTGTATGATTTGATACTTGAGACTATTAAAGACTATTGAACTACCATGTGAACTTCCCTGTACAAAAGCCCTAACTTTAATGCCATGCAACTTGTTGAATTATTCACTCGTAATCTTTCCACTCAGTGAACTCCAGTGAATTCAAGAACTGCTACGACTGAATCATTGAGTCATTGAGTTGAATCGGTTCTTTTCAATGATGTTCAAGTTCACAAATTGTACTAAATGATTTGTTCATGAATTGAGCTGAATTGTGTCATTTACTCAATTGCAGTTGACACTCACTGCAGAGGAATATTATCAGTGAACAATGACTTCAATTTTGGTTTGTTCATCACAGCATCGCTACCGCATCACTTCAGAAGACTTGTTGCACATGAGTCATATGGCCTTCCTTTATTGTTCTTTTTTGTCAGTTTTGGAGGTTAACAACCGTGATTTTTGTGTAAGACTCATGTGAAAATTTTCATAATATAAAATCATTTTCAAATCCAAGTCATACGGGTTTGGAATGACACTAGGGTGAGTAAATGCCAGAAGTTTTAATTTTGGGGTGAACTAACCCTTTAACTAGCGTAGGCAAGGACATTAGATGTTTTTCAGCATGGAGTGATGTTCAAACGTATGACAAGACAAATCCAGATCTCTCTGCCTTGATCTCAGAAGCACAGAGTAACTAGCTCTCATTGCATTGGTGAACTGCATGTTCCTGCATGCTGTTAACTTTGATCTGCATTTCTCTCTTTCACTGCCTTGTTTTCTCTCTATCTAATGTTTTGTGTTTCATGTTGTGTGTTTCACTATTCTCTGTATTCTTCCAGGCTCAGCCCCCCCTTCACCACCACCAACCCCCCCTGTCACTCAATCTTTGCAGCCCCCGTTTCACAAGGGTACAAATACACCTGTCCCGGCACCTTTTCTCTCTTTCCTTCATTGTTATGCTTGTGTGATACTGTATTGAACAGGAATTTGTAGATGTTATACCTTCTAAAATCTCACAAGGTGTCACAATCATTATTTAAGTTTCACACGATTTATAATAAAAAAGTGAGTGATGACAGATACATATACACTACAGTTCAAAAGTTTGGGGTTAGTCATTTTTTTAAAGAGATTGATACTTTTCTTCATCAAGAATGCTTTAAACTGATCAAATGTGACAGTAAAGACATTTAAAGACAACAGTAAAGACAAAAATGCTGTTCTTTTGAACTTTCTATTCATCAAAGAAATCTGAAAAATAAATGCAGCCTTGGTGAACATGTGACTTCCTTCAAAAACATGAAAAAATCTTGCCGAGCCAAAACTTTTCAATGGGGATCTAAGTAATTAAACAAATATATCTCTAGTGACCCCAAAAAGACACTTAAAATTTGTGAATTTCATTGGATTAGATATAAAATATCAAATTAAGATGCATTTGCAAACAAATTATGCTAGATATTTTATTGGAAGTAACTTTTAAAACGTATATAGCTGTTGCGTATGTGCCTATTTATTAAATACTGGGGCCACTAGACATCCAAACATACAGGATTTTTGTAGCAACTTCTTCATAATCTCTACATTTTTACATCACTTGTATTTTTCCTTGTTTGATCAGTGCCGCCTGCTGGTCGGATGTTTGGGAGTGTAAACTCCTCAGTGGAGGAGGACCATGCTGTGATAAGCTGGGAATACTTGGGGCCGGATAGGAATGTTTATGTGGAATATGTTGTTGATAACAGTAAGATTGTCCTCCTTAAAATTTCACTACTGCTGTGCGTTTATTTAATATAATAAAGTTTAATATCGTTAAGTTCATAGACCAAGTTATTTATTATATAGAATTTGTGTAATATCAAATAAAAATATTTGATAACGAAGTATATATATAATATAATATATATATATATACAACATTTTATTTTATTTGATAAATACAATTTGACTAATCATTAAATAATCAATTTAATAAAATCAATTTTTTTACATTTTCCTGCGCAATTGGTTTTTACCATAATCTCTCCCTTGCCGTCGGCCCTTCTCTCCAGGTAAAGAACCCTGGAAAACAGAGTTTGTAAATGGCACTCGGACATATCAGATTAGAGGACTAAAGCCGGGGATGTCCTATAGGGTTCGGGTGGTAGCCAAAGACCACTCAGACGCAACGGTCCACAGTACAGAGGAGCTGTTGATTACAGTTCCAGGTGAGGAGAGCATGTCTGCAGACCGCCAGCATCAACCTCACCTGTCACTCACCCGTGAAGCCCCGCCCCGCCTCAGTTCCAGACATTACCTGTAGTTTTGGTTTGGAATATTAACAAATTATGCATGAGTCCAGACAGGTTTATGGAAATGTACATGCATGCCAGAATTACATGTGTCCATTTCTTCCTTACTTTTTTCTTTGACATCCTACAGTGGTCTTCATACATCGTCAGATAATTTTTAAAAGCACTTCTTTAAATCCATGTTTCTTTTTACCATCATAAAAACAAAAACTTGAGGTTTTTGTTATCTTGATGTTCAGCTCATGTTCATTTCTACTTTACTGTTGATGGCAGTTTTTTGTGTTTGTTTGTTTTATATATGCGAAAAAAGAAAAGTGAGGATTAGTTCATTTTTTCTCTTTTTTGCAGCTATGACTAGCAAGCAGGTTGACATAGCCACACAGGGCTGGTTTATCGGGCTGATGTGTGCCATTGCTTTACTGATCCTGGTGCTCCTCATCGTTTGCTTTATAAAGAGGAACAAAGGAGGCAAATATCCAGGTAAGTGAATGTCCAAAGTTGATGTGAGATGTTTGAAACCGGTAGTTAAGTACATCTGTGTGGTGCTAATGCTGAATCTGAAATCTTTTAAACAGTGCAACAGACCACATAAAATATCTGTATCATAAAATAAGATATATTTAAGATTCTGCACACACATGTGAACTCCTTTGTACGAAAGGCTGAACTTTAATGCCATACAACTTTTTGATTTTCCGATCTTATAGTAAAAGAAAAAGAAGATGCCCATCAAGACCCAGAAATCCAGCCCATGAAAGAGGATGATGGGACATTTGGGGAGTACAGGTGAGGAAAACAACATATGGAACTTAATCTACAGCCATTTATATCACTTTGGTCAGAAATCATGAAAAATAAACGTTTAAATTGCACCAATGGTACTTAGAAGTGATGTTGTTGTCGTTTCACAACTCATTGAAGGCAAACTTGCTTCTCCTCTTGCTCAGGGACTCAGACCGTAATTTTTTCATTCCTCTGAGATGAATGTAAACATCTTTGGCCTCACCACAAAACAGCTTGAGGAAAGCAGGAGCAAACCTTTTTATACATTATAACAATTCTTAACCAAAGCTGTGTATTATATGACTGTAAAACTATTTGACACATTTTTAATTCATTTTTTACATTTTCATTAATTTACCACATTTCGAGTGTCAAATCAATTGCCTTCCTAATTTATGTTGTTATTGCTGTGATTTGTTATTTTGTTTTGTGACATCAGTAATAGTATTGTTCATCAATAATATTTATTATCATCAATATATTTTTTAATTTATTGTTTTATATTTGTGTGTATTTTTTGTAATATGTTTGGTAATATTGTCATTATTATTGCTGATGCAATGGAGCAGATATGATTGGAACTGGATGATTGGTCTCAACTCACAATAATTGAAATGAAATCTTATATATAAAATATTAATTCAATTATATTTAATGTACCCTGTAATATTTAAAATTATTAAAATTCAATTTCAGCTTCTGAAAGTGCCAAATCAAAGCCACAGTTGACATCAGCCGTGTTTGTTTTTTTGTTCTGTATTAACATTCCACATGTCCTGTTCATGAAGTCCATCATTTGTTGTGTAGTATGTAACTGTATTACAGTTTTCTTTTTGTACATGATAACTCATTGTCAAACATGTCAGTCTGTCTTATTTGTCATCCTGTGTGTTTTAATTGTGGGGTGAGTTTAGATCTTCAGAAAGGTAAGAGGGGCTTTGCAAGTCTTGCATGCATTAAATCTCCCATTATTCATCTCCTAGTTACAGAAGAAAATCAAACCGATGTCTGTAAATCTCACAGATAAGCCAAACCCAACCTTTACTAAAAATTAAAATCTGAAAAAATAAATTTTCCATAGTTATTTGCATTTTGAGTTTCCTTATTGTGATTTACTTGGTTAGATAGTTTATATATATATAATATATATTATTGCTGTAGTTACCAAACCTACCCTTCCAAATGCATGTTGTGACCAGTTATGAACATCTACTGCCTTTTGGATATTGGAAAAACGCATATAAGGACTGTTGGGAAAATACCTGCACTAAACAGCATGTTGGAAATGGACGATCTCCACTATCTAGTTTAGATGGTTTCAATTGTGCTATTGTAATATCCTTCCCCTCCCCCTTGTCTCTACTCTTTACATCAGTGACACAGAGGATCACAAGCCCTTGAAAGGCAGCCGGACCCCATCCAATGGGACGGTCAAGAAGGACGACAGTGACGACAGCCTGGTGGATTATGGCGAGGGAGGAGACGGCCAGTTCAATGAGGACGGCTCGTTCATCGGCCAGTACAGCGGGAAGAAGGAAAAAGACACGGCGGAAGGCAACGAGAGTTCGGAGGCTCCTTCTCCGGTCAACGCCATGAACTCCTTTGTGTAACTGCCTGGAAACGCCTCGTGACCTTTGAACCATCCAACACCCCACCTCCTTGTCTCTATTGCACTGTGACCCCCTGACATCACACAGCAAAAGAAATAAAACAAACGCCCCTAATGAAAGACAGTGAGAAATTATACAAATGCGAGAAGAGGGCCAGTCCAAGCTTCACCGCGATTGGTCGGAATGAAAGTCACATGACATTGAGCATATTACAGCGAGCATATAGGAATATATAAATTGACTTATATTTTATTAACATGGCCCTATTTACCATCAGATGGCATTGTATCACACCATCTTGTCCCTTGGACTGGCATGGAATCAGTTATTGATGTCGCACCCTTGGCGAATCAGCATTAAGGTGCGGTCACATTTACTGTTATTTGGCAAATTTTCACAGGCAAAATCCAGTCGTTTCAGTAGAAATCGGTGCGATTGGGAGTTTTTTTGCATTCGGTCGAAAGATTTCCCCACAAAGATTTCGCAACAGATTCAAGTTTTCACAGATTCACTGCGTCGACCAATAGAAAAAAGTGACGTTTGTGTGAACAGTGCTTCATGCTTTGCTACACAATCGACAATATACAATGGACCTTTATTGCGCACGAATTTTCGCTAATGTGACCGCACCTTTAGCCAGCGTTGTGGAGACCGTGAAGCTTGTCTGACTCTATGATACTCACTTATGCTTCACACCAAATGCCCGTTGCGTTCTGTCGTCAGTGTTCAAATCGGTATTATGCACATTTCAGGCAGCAATGTCTTTGTGGGCATTGTTGTGAAGTATGTAATACGTGTAAAAGCTGTTCTTAGGCGTCAGAAGTTTTGAATATACAAAAAAAAAAACAGATTTTAAAAACAGGTGGTATGGGATGTGAGGTGGCATGTTTTTGACACACAAGCACTCTTTTCAGTCACACAGATGTGGTTTTATCCTTATCTCAGTTCTCTTGTGGTTCATTTTGCACCCTGTGTTTGTTTTATTTACGACAACTTTTTCAATGTTTTATCCCTGAGGAAAAGTCATGGATAGACTTAAAAAATTAAGGTCCACTTCATCCAGGACTGTTATTGTGAAGGAAAGCCCCCCAGTCAGCCATGTAGCCACCCGTGACCCCACTTTGGGCACCAGAATTCACGCTGCTCTTGGTGTGGTAGTACAGTATGGGATGCAATGAAGGCCACTCAGCACGGTTCCTTAGTGCCTTGGTAGAAAACATTATTCTATACTCAAAAAAAGATTCCCTCTCATCGCTTTGAGCGCAGCCCTCTTTTATATCAGTACTGCAAGCGATACCCAAATCCTGAGCCGAGCGAAGACCGCAAGACTCAAGGAAATGATGTCACTTACACAGCCGTCACAGAAGTCACCTCAAATCGGGGTGAGGGGCATCTCA
The DNA here is from genome assembly GCA_018155175.1 of Sinocyclocheilus anophthalmus. Lineage (NCBI taxonomy): Eukaryota > Metazoa > Chordata > Actinopteri > Cypriniformes > Cyprinidae > Sinocyclocheilus > Sinocyclocheilus anophthalmus. The sequence goes on along the minus strand of JADLZN010002473.1, from coordinate 47,484 downwards.
TTCCGCTTATCGACAGCTAAAAATTACTGCCACTTCTCTGTAAAGAGTGTACTGCTGTTGATTGGTCTGATTTGACACATTTATGGCAACTCATAACGGAAATGGAAACAACCAACTGTGGTATTTGCCATAGCCTGTCCTTGGGAAGATCTCAACATATGCGATACCAATAGGCAGAAATATACACATTCTCACATGTAACCGTTTTTTAAATCATGTTACTGCATGTTGTGAAGTATTACGAGCTGTCGAGTGTAGTGAAATCAGGGCTTCACTAAACACACGGCAGTGGTGCTGTCGTCAAATATGGCTGGAGTATGTGCGGTTTATGCAGGCATGCATGAAAATATTTGTGTGTATGGAATGAATGTGTGTGATGGCTATGAATGTGTGTTTGAGTATATGTCTGTCCACTGTATATATTGGGGCGAGCCTTTTTTTGGCAAGGCCCTAGATTTTCATGATTTAGCTTGTCATAACTTGCATCAAGTTTTTTAGTTTGGAATTGTCTGCTTTTTAATGTATAGATCTGACATTGGCTTTGTATATGTCCAGCCAAAATTATTTTAGACACATGAAAGGATGCCGGGGCGGTCTGTGAATGGAAAAGCTGCTGAGATATCCAATCACAACTGAGCCCTTGAGCATGACAGTATATCCCAAGGCGCTCTAGGGGAACTGTCCCAGCAATTTGTGTACTGTAAGTAACTTTGGATGAAAACAAAAAAGCCCACTTGAAAAATGACGACAACCTATTTCCTGAACCCCATGAGTCTGAAAAACAAATCAACGGATGATTATGTGTTAGGTAGTGCTGCAGAAAACCGCACAGTGTTCCACCTGAATTCACACACACATCAGCTCTTACTCTTTTAACGGCACTGTTGTTTTCTTTTCTGTTTGACCAGGAAGTTTATGACTTTTTTTTCTGTAGGAAAAATAAGAAAATGGACGCATCCCCAAAGAAGGAGGCCGGATTGCACTGGTGTGGGTGCAGAACATTTTGATGTGTTTTTGTCGGAGGGGGCAAAGACGATTGAAACGATAGTGTGAAATAATATTCTGGTTAATGTTAAAGCTACATGAAAATAAAGCATGAAAGGCTGTGAAATGGTTTACTCTATAATATAAATCGCAAAAAAATATTTTGTATATAAAAGAATTAAAATAAATGTTGGTTTCCGGATTTAAGTACCATCTGTCTGTTTTTGTTTAAAAGATCAATTATATTAATCAAAGAACATTAATTCTGTTAAATTAAAGAAAACATCATTTTTTTGTATATTCAAGCGACTTTTAAAGTCAAAGCTAAATTCATATCTATTTATATATTTATTTAATTTTTAGAGTTTAATATACAAACTCATTGCGGGTTTATTATTTATTTATTTATTATTACTGTGGATAGTGCAACTAATTAATGTTCATATTTTGATTTAAAATGGAAATTCATCTACAATGACAACTTGACAGTTTCCTCTATGTTAGGGCAAGTTCATTTCTTTTTATTGGTTTACCTATTTATTATTAAGAAAAAAAATCATATTTCTATAGCCCTGAGATATAGCAGATAATCCTGCAATATATAATTAGGTATATTAGTTTTAATTTGTGGATTATTTTTCCCTAGAGAACAATTTAAGCAAACAGTAGCTCATTTTACCTCACTGTCCCATAAATGTTATAATGCAAGTGCAGTTTAATGCATTATATCCTGTGTGGCTGCCCTGAAGAGTAAAGCGGTCTTAAGCCTTTACCCACAGTCATTGTTCCTGTACCCCCAGGATCCTTTGGGCCTCTTTATCCGATTGGACTGATTTACTTGGATTGGAATTTGGAGAGTCTCAAATGAAAAATACGAATTTAATCCAGTGGATTTGAACAGATGTGTGTGGATAAGCCTTAATTACCTTAAATCACCAAACATCACGTGCTGGTCCATATACATTTTGAATTCAGAATTCATAAATGCCTTAAAATCACATTGACTAGTTTGAGATCCACTGCAGCAGCACATGGACTGAGACAGCATCCCTCTGTGTTACGGCATCCTGGCATGCGCAGCTTCCGCTCTCATCCAATAGCAGGCTGGTGCCGCGCCGGCCGTGTGTCTCTCCGCGCTGGGCTGCGGGAAGACGCGGTGGTTCTGATCCAGATCTGTGGGTTTGACGAAGGATTAAACGCATTCTTCCGGTAAGCTTGCTGCTGATATGGTGATATGTAAAGCTTTGGGGGTTTCTGGTGAGAATATGATCTGTCTATGACCTTCAGGAGTTTATTCTGCATGCTAAAGTCCGGATGAAGGTGTTCCGCGCGGTTCGGGAATACCGCAATGCAGAAGAACAGGGTGGATGAGTCCGGACATACCAGATGTCATTCCTTTATATATAAAATAATAATACATAAAATAAATAAACAACATACATATTAGAATTAGAATACATATTGCACGTATTATTTACAAAATAAAATTAATAAGTGTGAATTCATACAAAGTACATTAGGCTATACAAGGTATTTTTTTAACATATCAATAAATTTGCTAATTTGTTATGCTGAAACAAGCTGTGATGGGAGTTAATAATATGATATTTACTTGCCTAAAGTTTAAACGGGACAAGTTAGTCCTCGGTTTCCTGGCAACAAAGAGGATAGAGATTGTAATGCAAGTATTGTGTCGGAGGGCTGCGCTAAAGAGTTATCATTAGTGACGCAGTTATTAGACTTATTAGTGCTTGAAAATACACTTTATATGTTATGATCACACCAAGCTCTAATTATAATAGCCTATTTAAAAAAAATGAGGGAAAAGGACAGTGAAATCCAGCTATGATTTTTATTGCTCTGTTAAATTCAAATGTAAATCCATGTATTTCAGTGTGTAAGATCATTTAGATCAGATGCTAGATTGTTACTGCCACGCCCTTAGTATGAACTTACAGTAGGCATGCAGTGACCTAAATCCGAATGTGCAGGACAAGAGCAGACAGCAGATCAGAGGATGCAATGAGAATATAAGAGATTGGTGAAAATGCCGTGCATTCAAGTAGACCACATGCATAACTTGCTGCAAATACAGTTGTTTAGAGAGATGGGTGGTCAAACATGTTCTTGAGATGCTTGATGAATGGATACATATTAGGTTGCAGATGTTCACCCTCTGTCCTTGCTCACCCTGTATGAAAGTGCAGTGGCAGCAAATAAGAGATGCTGAATGTGTTAGCAAGGATTGCATTTATAAAGCAACTCTGTGAGTATGTGTGCATGCGTTTATGCTAAGATTTACCTTTCCTTTATGTGTTACATTTGCAGTAATGGCTGAACTTGTGGGTGTAAACATGTTTGTGTGCATATGTGCATAGTCTGTGTGAGTGAGAGAGAAGGTGTGGATTGCTGATTCACTTTTAACATTGGTAGGATTTCGGACCCAATCTGCTGCAGTCTGCACATCAGAGTGAGACAATGCAGCTTTCAGTAGCTTCAACTCTGCAGCTTTACAGCATTTCACCCACACACACACATGTTCTTTCACTTTTTCTCTTTCTCAGGCTTGGTTTTTAACTGTCAGATCAATATGGTGACCCCAGCCATGCTTCTGTGTGTTCTCTCTTACTTCTTCTTATTGGCCGGTGAGGAACTGAATGTGTGTGTGTGTGTGTGTGTGTTTATTTAACTACATTTAAAGTATGGCTGAATTTCTTTTTTTTTTCAGGAGTGTCTTCAAGGGTAGAAAATGATATTAAATGGAGTAGATAAAGTTTTTTTAAACTCTAAAATACTCCCACATACCAAATTTGGGTGCAGCCAATGGTCCCCATAATAAACATACAAAATTATGTTTAAAGGAATAGTTCATCCCAAAATGAAAATTTGATGAAAATGTACTCTCCCTCAGGCCATCCAAGATTAGGGTGAGTTTGTTTCTTCATTGAAAGATTTGGAGAAATAAAGCATTATATTACTTGCTCAGCAGTGGATCCTCGGCATGTGAATGGGTGCCGTCATAATGAGAGCCCAAACAGCTGATAAAATAGCAATAACCAAACACATATCCATTATCAATGATGTCAAATAACCCCTGTTTAAGCAAAAAGCTTGTTGTTTCTATAAACGATCCATCATTAAGACATGTTTTTTATTTCAAATTGTTGCTTCCGACTAAAATCATATACTATAAGATTGCTTTATTCATTAAAATTGTTCTTGTCTGAATCGAGGAGAGAAATAAGCCAACACGCTCTAAAACAGGTTCTAAACAAATAAGTCGGTGGATTTTGATGTGAAGGACAAAGGGATGGACTATTTTTTCGCTGAAGTATGCGGTTTTTTATGGTTTAATGACTTGATTTTTGGGCCAGAAGCAATGGTTTACATTTAAAACACTGTAATGATGGATTTGTTTCTTTACCAACACAACTTTTCACTTCAGAAAGACGAGTAAGATGGACTGGAGTCGTGTGGATTACTTGTGAATTGAGATGTTTTTATTAGCTGTTTGGACTCTCATTCTGACGGCACCCATTCACTGCAGATGATCCATTGGTGAGCAAGTGATGTAATGCTACATTTCTCCAAATCTGATGAAGAAACAAACTCATCCTAATCTTTTATAGTCCCGAGGTGAGTAAATATTAAGCACATTTTCATTTTTGAGTGAACAATTTCTTTAAATTATGTGTGTATGTTTGTGTGACTTACTTTAGGTAATACCAAATTAAAATTCATTGTGAACCTGTAAAAATTATATCTATATTATGTATTTTCCTAAAACACACAATAAAAATGGCTGTCCAAGTAAACCAAGTCAAATTAAAGTTGTTCTTTAATTTTCCAGCTGCAATTAAACCCAGGATCTTTGAACCCCGAATTTTTGACAGTAAGTCTTTAACTTTTACCTGCAAGTAATTACATAGTATGAAATATTGATGTTTTTCACCTCAGTATGTTACCACATTTGAATTTTGGGTTTGTTAGTTGGGTAGTTTTGTGTAAATTGAATATAATGCTGGCTCATGTAATCTCCATCAGAGGAGGCCACAGGCTTTGGGCCCATATTTGAGGAAGAGCCATTGGACACCGTGTATGCGGAGGATTCACCAGAGAACAAAATCTCCATGAACTGCAGAGCGCGGGCCAACCCTCCGGCCATTATCAAGTAATTTTTTCAGCTTCTGATCCTGTGCCGTCTGTATTGGGAATTGCAGGGATGTGTTTACCAAATTGTTTGCACTTGCAATGAGAAAATCAGAAGGTCATTAATAAAAGGCTGTATTTCACAGATGGTGGTTAAACAACTGGGAAATTAAACTGATGGAACAACCTGATGAGCACTTTAGCCTGGTGGGAGGAAACCTGGTCATCACCAACCCAGATAAGAGCAAGCATGCTGGGAAATATGTGTGTGTGGCTAAGAACGTGTACGGCACTGTCATCAGCAAAGAGGCCACTGTCAAATTTGGATGTATGTGACAGATACAGTAGGACTTCTTATGTTTGTAAAGACTATAAATTGTTTCCAGATATCTGTTTTGTCATATTGTGTCCTCGGTTTTTTTTTCTCTTTCTTTTTCGAACTGTAGACCTAAACCAGTTCCCTACAGATGAGAGCGAGCCGGTGCATGTTAAGGAGGGACAGGGAGCGGTACTGCTGTGTTCTCCTCCCTCTCGCTATCCAAGTAAGAAGTGATCACCTCACATACAGTTTAACAAAGTGATACTAATACTTAAGTGTTTTGTTTTAAAATCTCTGATTAGCAGTGCCATAGTATATACATACAACATTTTTGTGGCACCTTGATAAAAAGCAGGGGAAAAACTTTTGTGATTCTATATAATATGCTGGTCTCAGCACTGAAAAAAAAGTGAAATAAAGATTTACTTAAGATTAAGGTTTTGGATACAATTTTACATTTAATAGTAAAGTAAAATGTACATTCAAATGCAATCATTTAAATTTGGTCCCGCGCATCGGTTTTACATAATATTAAAACTAATACTTTAGCTTTGTGACATAATATTCAATAAAGTGAGTAAATCTAAATAATTTTTACCGATACATTATAAAAATCAAACGTTGTATCTGTTAATATAATTTAATGAACCTGAGCTAACATGAACTAACAATGAACAGTGTTTTTTTTTCTGAACGAGGTACATAAAGATTAATAAATACTGTAACACATGTATTTTTTCTCCAGTTGTTTATTAATGTTAGTCAATGCATTAACCCGTGTTAACTAGTTAAACTTTATTGTAGAGTGTTATCAAGTTATTTTAACAATACATGCAAATACAACACTCTCAGAAAAAAAGGTACAAAAAGGTTTCAACCCTGTTTTCAATCGTGTGTGCCCTGTAAAGTTCTGCTATTTAGGTACTAAATTGCGCACTTTAGGGTTAAATAAGGTCCAAAGTCATAATACACGTGTTTTGAGAAGGGTACTGGTGTCCCAGTGACAGCTTTGTGTCCTTTTCTTTTCTCCCATTCAATGACGTCACCACAATCCTAGACGACATCTAAAAGAAGGGCTTTAATCAAAAAGATCCACTTTCCTTCCAGCAACCGAAATCTGATTTCTGTCAACTGGTTTTGTCTCTCATCTCAGTGCGGTGATGTTTCCGCGTGGATCCCTACAAAGCTCAGAGCTACCCTCTATGCGCCTTCCCCAACTTCATCATACCAGACCAGAGGCGTTTCGTGTCACAGACCACTGGCAATCTGTACATCGCTAAAGTCGAGGCATCTGATGTTGGGAATTATTCTTGTTTCGTGTCAAGCCCCACCATCGGCAAGAGTGTTTTCAGCATGCCGATTTCTCTGATTCCACAAATAGAGAGTGAGCGCTATAAAATTACCCACAACGCCAAGAGTTTTGCTCATAATTGCCTTACTGAGACCACTGTTGTTTTTAAAGGTCAATTAATGACCTACCTTTTCATCTCTGCCCTTTGCACAGAGGAGGTGAAGCGGTATCCCGCTGATATCCGTGTGAAATTTCCCAAGACTTATGCTTTGGTGCATCAGAACATCACTTTGGAGTGCTTTGCGCTTGGAAAGTGAGTCAACAAATGCAGATGCTGTCCATATAGTCTGCATGGTACTGATGCCATGGTACTTCAAAATACAATGGTACTGAAGGAATACACTATTCATTTACTATGGTCTTAACAGGCTATCCTGAAGTATTTCAAAGAATATGAGGGTATAATCATGGTACATGTCCAATAAACATAGAAATACAACCATACTTTTTGTGTTAGTGAATCATAGTCATTCACACAATAGTATTAGATTTGTTCTTCACTCATTTTTGGTTGTTTTTAACCATATAAACTCAATTTTACCTTTCAGTCCGCTCCCACACATCCGCTGGAGGAAGTTAGACGCTGATCTCCCGCCCAACTATGAGGTCAGCATGAATGGAGCTTTACTGCACCTGATTAACGTTCAGTACGAGGATGAAGGGAGCTACGAGTGTGAGACGCTCAACGTTAAAGGGATGGACTGGTATCGACAGTGGCTCTATGTGGAAGGTAAAACAAACTCGAAAAACAAAGTTAAAAGACAACACTTGAGCGCTAGTATATTTATTTATATGATAATTTGTGATGGGAGATTTTTATGTTTTTGAAATAAGTCTTTTATGCTCACAGAGGCTGCATTTATTTGATATAAAATACTATAAAAACACTAATATTGTGAAATATTATTACAATTTAAAATTTGTATTAATAAATTTTATTCTTGATGGTAAAGCTGAATTTTCAGCAGCCATTACTCGAGAAATCATTCTAATATGCTGAATTGGTGCTCAAAAAATGTATTTCTTATTATTCTTAAAGTTGAAAACAGTTGAGCTGCTTTACAAATTTTTGTGGAAATGTGATCCATTTTTTAAAGATTCTTGATGAATTGAAAGTTCAAAAGCACAGCATTTATTTAAAATATTTTGTAACATTATAAATGTCTTCAATGTCACTTTTGATTAATTTAATGCATCCTTGCTGAATAAAACTATAATTTTCTTTAAAAAAAATGTTGCGTCCAAAGTCAAATACTTCCCTACTATATAGTATGCAAAAAATTGTACACTAAAAGAGTAGTATGCCTAATTCATAATATAAAAAAAAAACAAAAAAAAAACAATAGGAACAAAGTACCCAGATGACCTACCTGAAGTTCTGCATTGCACATACGATGGATACTTTACTATCCCATGAGGCCACAGGAGAGGATTTTTTAAATGCCAGTGAAGTGGCACAACTGACACTGGTAGGTCACGTGACAGTAACAACATGGAGGATGTAGTAGGCTACATCCGAATTTCATTCCTACAACCCATGGTCATCCTACAGTATACAGAACATACTTAACAGTCACAGTGTAAGTTTAAATGCAAATGTAGTACCAACTCGAGACTGTGTGCATGTGATTGTCTCCTCAGGTGCTCCAGAGTGGGCGGAGCACATCAATGACACAGAGAAAGATGTTGGTAGCGAACTCACTCTCAGGTGTGTTGCCGTGGGGAAGCCTTTACCGTGGATACGCTGGCTGAAGGATGGCTATTCGGTTAATACACTGTTTTATTTGTTAAGGAAGACCCATATGAGAACCTCATGTTGTTTTAAATCAAGTAATCATGTGTGTTCTGTTGCATTTTTCCTCTTTTTTTAGTACGGCAAAGGGGAGCTGAAGTTCTCCAGTCTCACATTTGAGGATTCGGGCATGTATCAGTGTATTGCTGAGAATGAATGGGGGACCATCTATGCCAGCGCGGAGCTTCGGGTTGTCTGTGAGCTTTTAAATACTTCTTTACGCTTGTAAAGTATAGCTTACATAGAAAAAAACTTTTTTAGAAGTGTCTTCAAAAAGGTACATAATTATCGTTGAAGGTTGAGTGTCTTCAATGGTCTCTTCACAGCCTGTGCACCAACATTCATTTATAATCCAGTGAAGAAGATTTTGCTCGGGGCTGAAAACGGACGTGTGGTTATAGAGTGCAAACCCCGCTCTGCTCCTAAACCCAAGTTCATCTGGAAACGAGGCTCAGAGCTGCTGACCAACTCTTCAAGGTTAGTCAGTCGATCTTAAACGCATGCATTTACTTACAGGTAAATCATAATGTTGTGGCAGAGATAGAAGCTTAGTTACAGTTATCTTCATCCTCTTCTCTCTTTATCCTTATTTTTCAGGATGTTAATTTGGGATGATGGAAGTCTGGAGATTCTGAACGTGTCAAAAAGTGACGAGGGCTCGTACACATGCTATGCTGAGAATGACCGTGGCAAATCCAACAGCACAGGGACTCTCACTATCACCGGTCAGACAAAATTCAAATTTCCTCACCTATACTGATTGTCAGTTTAATTTAATTTAATTTATTTTAGACAATAACTTTATTTTATTTTATTTAAAATTATTTATACCAGTTCAGACAATACCCCCTTTGTATTATTTTATTTTATTTTAGACAATAACAACTTGATTTTATTTTATTTAAAATGATTTATACCATTTCAGACAATACCACCTTTGTATTATTTTATTTTATTTTATTTATACCAGTTTAGACAATAGCAAATTTTTATTTTATTAGTGTATAATTATTAGAAATATGTCCACTGAAGTGTTATTTATTTTACCATAACTGATTAATTAATTAAAACTAAAATTAATTTGCATTATCTTGTAAATAAAAATATTAATGAACTGAATAGTGCATATGGGTAGTTTCATAATTATTATTTACTTTTTTGTAATCAACATAATGAGGTTAAAATTGATATGAATTTATGTGTGTTTATCATAGGTTTTGTGACTGGTCTTTTTAATTTTTATAAATAGTTAATATGAGGTAATATGAGGTGTATGCATTTGTGTCCGTTTCATTTTCTCAGAGGCCACCAAAATCATAGTGGCTCCATCAGACACTGAGGCGGTTGTAGGTGACACTACAATTCTCCAGTGCTCTGCATCATATGATCCCAGCCTGGACATCACCTTTATCTGGACTGTTGATTCCTACGTCATCAACTTCTACACAGACTTTGAACACTACGAGCTGCTCAATGTGAGTAGAGACAGGAATCTCAGGCATTCTGTTCTCAGGAAGACGAGTAATTTCACTGTTTGTGTGTGTGTTGTTGCAGGGTCACGAGAACAGCGGAGACCTGCTGATCAAGAACATTCAGGTGAGGCACGCAGGACACTATTCCTGCACAGCTCAGACCATAGTGGACAATGCCACCGCAGAAGCTGATGTTCTTGTCAAAGGTTGGTGTCCTAGCTTATTAAAATAATGCCTCTGATATGTGCATATGATCAAAAACTTGTACATAACTGTATTAAAAACAATGCAGTGATGTTTAGTTTGTTCAACAACTAACCACTCGTATTGTTTCACTGCATAAATCAAATAGACTTGACGCAAATATAACCATCATGACATTGCCGACTGTTTTCGCTTCAGGTCTGCCTGGTCCTCCAGGTGGCGTCCGTGTGGAAGAGATTGGAGACACGACAGTAAAACTACGATGGAGTCTGGGATCAGACCACGGTAGTCCTCTTATCCAACATGTTGTCCAAACACTAGACTTTTACGCCCTGGATCCTGAAGACTGGAAAACCGCATCCACCTGTGAGTTCACTAGAGGGAGACAAAACACATATCTTTTCTTAAAAAACTGGTCTGAAAAATAATAATGAATGTTTTTTGTACAAATGTTTGTTGTATTTTAGAATAGAATTCATTTAACTTGATTGGACTTTTTTGTCACATTTAGGAATAAGATCTTGTGAAGAACTTAATATATTCTTCAATCTTAGTGTTTAGTATTTTGCTCTTGTGATCATGTTCTGCAAACTTAAAGGGATAGTCCACCCAAAAATGACCATTTTGACATCATTTATTCACCCTCAAGTTGTCCCAAATCTGTATGAGTTTTTTTCTTCTGCTGAACACAAAAAAATATATTTTGAAGAATGTTGATAACCAAACAGCTGCCGGTAGCCATTGACTTCCACTGTATGGGGAAAAAATCATATGGAAGTCAGTGGCTACCGGCAACTGTTTGGTTACCCAGGATTTTCATTTTTTCATGAAGTGAATTTTTAAGAGAACAAATATTGTTTTCCCAGCTCCTGTGTTTTTGGACGGATCTACAGAGTCAGCCACCATAGTTCACCTTTACCCCTGGATGCAATATGAATTCCGTGTGCATGCCATCAATGAATTTGGAGCTGGGGAAAACAGCCGTCCGTCCATCAAAATCAAGACATGGGACGCCAGTGAGTTTATTTATAAAAAGCACAGCTTTCAGTGTTTAATATTTATATTTAATTAATTCAAATTCAAATAAATTAATAAAAATAGTATTCCGTTATTAAAAACAACTTTAATTTATATTATAAAAAATCATAATGCTTCTAAAACATTTTGTATATAATGAATGTATATGTGTATATAGCACATCTATTCTCACCCAGTGTTTCTCTTGTCGCAGGGCCTACAGTAGCTCCTTCTGACGTACTGGGGCAAGTAGGAATAAGCGGAGAGCTCATCGTGACCTGGAGTGTATGTGATGTTCATATGCTACTGTATTTATGCTATATTTGTTGAGAAGAGGTCAGTGGCACATTTCTGATGTCTTTCATGTCCTTAATTTCATTGCAGCCTGTAAAGCCTCAGTTCTTCTTTGGTAAAAAATTTGGCTACGTCGTGGCGTTTAAGCAGCATGAGAATTATGAATGGAAATGGGCAACTGTGGAGGATCCTGAGACTAGACGCTACGTCTACAAAGAGAGCATGACCCCAGACACTGAGATACAGGTCAAAGTGAACACCTACAATAACAAAGGAGAAGGACCCTCAAGTCTTATATCAGTGGTCTACTCACCAAGGCTAGGTGAGATGTATTTCTATTTATTTATTTATTGTAATTTTTTGAGTAAAGAGAGATTATTTTATTTACTGGAACATTATTTTTAAATACTGGAACTGCCTGGTCTTTTCTATTTTATTTTATTTTTTATTAATGGGCAACCTTATCTAATAACACTTATTTTTAATTTATAGTTTATTGTATTATAATATTATAATACAATAATAAAAAAAAAACATATATAAATATATAAATAATTAAAATATATTATAATTTTTTATAATAAATTTTTTAGGTTTATTATTATTCTATATATATTATTTTTATTATACTTTGATTTTATTACTGTGACCTTTTTTTATTGTCATTGTTTTAATTCATCCTTTATTTTATTAATGTGTTTTTTCTATTTGATTTTTTAATTTGTTCTTAATTGAGATAAAGCATTTTTTTGACACATGTAATATCTCTCCTAGCACCGACTGAAGCTCCATTAGATGTCTACGCCCGCCAGGTCACCGCTACTGAAGCTTTGGTCTGGTGGTTACCGGTCTACCAGGCACCGCCAAACTGGGTCGACGGGTACCAGGTGAGTCCTAAAGTGGAATAGTAAGGGATAATAATGAATTTTGATCCTCATGTCTCTTCATTTGGTGTCCAGATTCGTTACTGGAGGAAGTACGATGATAATGAGGCTGCTGCCTCTCGAGTCCTTGTGCATAGAACAATTAACCAAACACGCCTGGAGAACATGCGGCCTGACTCCCACTACCTCATAGAGGTACGAGCGTTCAACGGAGCTGGGCTCGGGCCACCCAGCGAGCATTGTGAAATGTTCACCAGGAGACCACGTAAGAGATTACTCTACATCACTCTTATACAGATCTTACATTTGAAACAAGAGGCTCGAGGAGCTTAAATGGACTGATAGTATATGTGTATTATCTTTCCAGCCCCAAGTCGCCATTTGAGAGTCTACAAATATGTCAGCTTTAATCGCAAATGGCTCTATCTATATTGGGATCACATCTATAACTACTGGAATGAGTCATATGTGGAGGGATACAAGGTGAGTCAGTTATATTTTACTTAGTGTTCTGTTGACAAAAGACTTGAGAGACACATTCATTAATGTCTTGTTAATCTTAATGTTTATTTTATTTATGATTTTTAAAAATATCCTTATTTAAATTTTATTTCTGGAACCTTTTTAATGCCTTTATTTTAAATTAATCTTTTATATTTAATTTAATGTTGATTATTTATGCTATTTTTATTGAATTTATTTTATTACTATTTTATTTTATTTTTATCTCCTAGTTAAATTGATCATTTATACTATTTATACTTATAATGTCTTTAATTAATTCTTTACTTAGTTATTTACTTTTTTGAGTGTGTATTGATGCTTTGGAAATATTGCACATATAACCATTTGTATTTTTCTTTCAGATTTTGTTCAGGAGGGAAGGAGAGCGTTATGGGAAGCTTTACACCACGGGCAGACACTACATCGACTTTCCCATGCCAGAGACAGACGATTACGTCATTGAGGTCCGAGCCCGCTGTGAGGGAGGTGATGGACCCATATCACAGATCAGAGTGCAAGGTGAATACTGTCTTTTACTAATCAGCAAGGATTTCATTTTTTATCCACCTCATTCATCATTGTCCTACCCTAATCATGTTGATGGTAATGACAAAATGATATCTGAAGTTCTGCATAATTTAAAGTATACTGTATATTCACTAAAGGAATTGAAATACCTTTCACATAGTTATAGATGCATAGATGCTGTTCCACAAATGTAACCGTTGTTCATGCTGATCTTTCTTACCACTGTTTTGTATTATGTTCAGGTAAAGCCGCTTTGGGTGCTGAATCTCTCAGCGTCGCCTCTGTCTTGCTGCTGGCACTGGGCTGGATGAGTTTAGGCCTGTAGGCAAAAACAACTGTCAACACTTTTGGCGGAATTCACTTTTAAGAAACAATCTTAATATAGTTTGAGTGCATTTCCTTAAAGGGGTGGTTTTCATGGTGCAGATGAAGTTTGTTTGGGAGTGTAGAATATTTGAATTTACCCTCTTGGTTTGCCTTACAAACTACCCACAATCAACTAATGAATCAGTATTGTAAAATAAATGTGGTAGCTGGGTATGGTGAATTGTTTGATGACTTCCCAGTCACTTATTCAGAAATAAGACATATTTATTTATTTATCACAGAACATGTTTTGCTAGTCTTTTTTTTTTTTACGCCAGCAGCTGCTCTACAGTACATTATGGCTTACATGTTTCAACTTCAGTGTTTGTTTATACACTTGCTTGTCCACATATTTAATTTCCATTTGACAATGTTTACAAATGTTTGTGACTGTGTTTGATTTTAAAATTTCTTTCTTAGTAGGCTATATTCCTAGTATTTTGCTACAAGTTTACATTGATATTTTCATTTGTATATCAATAAACATTGAAAACATCTCCAAACAAAGTGCTTCTCTTTTGTCTTCCAATAGTAAGTTTTTCATGTCAGAAAGATTGAAACTACCAGTTACAGTATATTTGAAATCCTGCCATTAAAGTTTCTACTATCTAAAATCAAAGAATGTTTGAATTAGGTTGATATACTTACAAAAATATTATATTCAACTTGGAATATGGTACACTCTGGCTTTTACAGATGATTTTGTACCATAAAATTGAACTAGCATTAAAAGTCTAGTTTTAAACACATCAAATGTTATTTGTTAAAGTTTATAAGCTAAGTTTATTTAAAAAAGCGCCAACCAATTTCAGTTTAGGTTAAATTTGTAAGTTGCTGTAAATGGACTACAACCGACGTCTGATGCGTCAAGCACATAAACTCACATCCTTGTGGTAGTTGTAGTCCGTATTTAGCAACTTGTTAGCAAAGAAGGTCTTAAGAATTCACGTTTGGGGAATGAATGCGTGTAATTTATTTTGTACAGAAACATTAATCTCTTAAAGTAATCAGACTTGACTTATATTATAAATTATTATTTTATAATATTATTAATTATTTTAATGAACGTCCTCTAGTGGCCACCAGTGGGCTGTTGGAGGACGCCAAACACAGCGTGGTGCACGTGCGTTACTTGCCTCCTCTTTTTAGATAAATGTGTTTAAACTGGACAAACAATCACACCTGTTAAGCATATAAAAGCTCAACGTTGGAAGAGAAATGAGTGAGTTCCCCCCCCCCCATCACATTCTTTTTTGAACACGGTTTACCCCTGCTAATTGTTGAAACAACATTCAAATTGCTGCCATCCAGTAGATGTCAGCATAACGTTAACTGAAGAACAATAGCAGAACAATGAATCCTATTCAGTTACTATTTCATGTACTGTAGGTATTTTATTCACTTTATTCATAGTATGCACTTTCATGAATACCTTTTAAGGTAATATCATATTTGGAATTATATAATATGCTTATACAGTACATAGAAATAAATGTGCAGATGCACTTAAAATTGGGTCATATTTTGCCTGAAATTGTGGAGATGATTGTAATATTCTTTGTAAATGAATTATATAATAGTGTCTATCTGCATTACAGAGTTTCATTAATGTTTGTGTGAATACAAGCTTGTATGTGCACTGTAAACACTTCATGGTACATAATACACATCTTCCCTCGTTCCTCATTGGCTGATGCATATATTTGACTTAGTGGTTGTGGATGAGGAAACCACTAATTAACATTATCATTAGGGCTCTTAATGAAGCAGCACTGGCAGTGACATATAGACCACAGATTTACACAACTCCTGTAAGGTATGATGGATAGCCTACTGTGTGTTTAATCCTGTCTTCTCATTCAGAGGTTTTGTCCTTGCAAGTTGTTGTGTTTGTGGAGGCATGTTTTGAATATAATGGCTATGTGTAATGTAGTGTTTATGCAATACCAGATAGCTGGTGTAGTGGGTGTCTTTCTCGGGATGTGTTTAGTGGGTGTTTATTATGAATTGTTTGTTTTCAGAGAGAAAAATGACAAATGAGATGTTCTCCTAGACAGCACTGAGAATAAACTGAGACTTTTGATAGATTTTTTTTTTATCCTTTGATCAAAAGATCCCTGTGATCTAACGTGTGAGTTTCAGATGAGATCTCTAAAATTTCTCACTGGTTTGCCATGATTCCAGAGTCATTGACTCAAATATTTTTTTTCTTCCTGTGTCCACATCTCAGAATATACATTTATTCATTTAACAGATGCTTTTATCCTAGAAGGAATAGAGGAAATGTTTCATCCAAAAATGAAAATTTGCTCTCCATCAGGCCATCCAAGATGTTTGTTTCTTCATCTGAACAGATTTAGAGAAATTTTACAGTACAACCTGCTCACCAATGCATCCTCTGCAGTGAATGGGTGCCGTCAGAATGAGAGTTCAAACAGCTGATTAAAACATCACAATAACATAAAGATAAAAGCTGTGTGTTTGTAATCAACAAATCTATCATTAAGACATTTTAGCTTTAAACCGTTGCTTCTGACAAAAATATGAGAGTCCTCTATCCAAAATATTGCTTCAAACAGCGCTGCAATTGACCATTAAACACCTCATCTGCATTTTTTTAACGACACTTCAGATGCCTGACCAATAAAGAGTAGTTATAGAGATGTGACTAACCAGGAAGACTGAAGAATTGCGACGTAAAGCATGCAATATGTCTGCCTTTTCTCTTCCAGACAGCTCTGTATCCGCCTACAAATGCATTTTATGCAGATCAGTCATGCAGCTGTGCTCCATACATTCAATGTTTCAGAGGCAAGTGCATTGTCTGTTATTTAGTGGCGCCATTGTGGCAGAAAGAGAGAATGGGAACGCTGGCGGACGAGTCTGGCTCTGCTTTTGCTTGGTAGGGAGCATGTAAAACAGGCCGTATTAGCTCTGACAGATGCTCATAAATCACAGTATGTGTGTGGTGGGGCCTGCGGTGCAGTGGCAAGCATTTTCGAGAAGTGGGCCGCTGAATCTCAGGGTCCAGCGGGGTCTCGGTGAGGACATATACAACATATACAACCCTCCTGGGCCGGTTTGATGCAGATTGTCATTCATAATACACACCAAAGCGTTACGGTGCTTGTCAAACCCCCTGTAGTTTTATTGGTTTGGCAGGGGGTGTCATATATGTGCGTAATTGCGGGTTGTGTGGATGATTTTATTGGATTGTTTGCACAGTAAAGAAGAGCTATGTGGTCCTCGAATTCAACATATCCCATGCTGCTTTGTTTGTTCGTGACATCTTATTTAGGATCGTCTAACAGCATTTCTCACCCCTAATGCAACAAACCGGCAGAATTCATTTAACTAGTGAAGCTCAGCATAGGTGATCGATTGCATTTTATGGCCCACAATAGAAGCATACCTCCTTTAGAGATTATATTGAGGTTTTTAGTGTGCTCGGTCTGCAATTGCTCTTCAAATCTTTCCTCTGGCTTGTCAGCACTTTGCCAGCTTTCACCAGCCCCACCCGCCTGCTGCGAGACCCTTTACCTCCACTGGCTCTTCCCACTAAATCACAATTTTTCACCCCTGCAAGAAGCTTGGCAAGAGTGATGGCAATCAACACCATCATCTCCCAGTTTAATTAAGGATTACCCAGAATTCGGAAATGAGTTCTGAACCACCGATAATATCCAGCCCAAAGCATCAACAGCCAAGCACAGATAACGGGTTGTAGTTGTGATTGAGTTAATAGTCTGTTAAGGCACATCAGAATGGCTTTATTTTATTTTATGAAATTCATGTGGCTCTTTATACCCTTTTTCCACAAACACAGCACTGTGGAAACCCATTTTGGCCCAGTCCCATTTTCATAAAGAAAGGTGGTTGTGAGCTAGGAAAAATGGTTCTGCATCAGTCTCTTAAATCTTCTCTACTCAAAAAATGGAAACCAAAATTGTCCAAGGTGTTTGACCAATTTATCTGGAAAAAACGAATATAAAAAAGATTATTATTGTTATTATTTAGGATTTATTCATTTTTACTTATTTATTAATATACATATATTAATTACAATAATGTTATGCCTTTTATTTGTAAATGAATTTTTTTTTTTTTTGTTTACATGTTTATATTAAAAGGAGAGGTTTTATTGCACAAAGCTGCCTCTTATAGCAAACTATTTATTTAAAACCCACGAAAATGCAGATCCTATTGTAAATAATAGGATAAATCAATAAATAAATCAATAAAAATCACTTTTTAAAACTGTTGTTCCATTATTACCCTTAGCAGATTCTGACTCATATAGGACTAAACCATCTATTTCAGCTAGTGGCCCTAATATCAACACCATTTCCGTAGAAAGGATAAATATGAGCGACAGAGAGACATAATGAAAGAGTGCAGTATGTCATTGTTGAGACAGTCACTGTCCTCTTATCTAGTAACCTTTCACCAACATTCTGGGTTTTCACACTCTCACCTCTCAATCTCTCTGATGGCCTGTGTGTGTGTGTGTGCACAGATGTGTCTCTGAGACAGGTCTAGCATAGAGCAGGCCTGCTCATGTCATGCTGGGAACAGAATGATGTTCTTAAAAACCCAACCCTTGAATTTGCTTCGAAGGGGATACAGGCTGATAAGACTGTGAAGACAGGGAGTAGACTAGAAACATTAAAGTAAAGGTGTCTGTTTTTTATTCTGTGGTCAGATTTCGATTCCAACAGGCTCAGATATGTATTGCATGAGCAGTGTGGCTTTACCATACACAAAAAGTGCAGTGTGTTATATCGGTGTTGTCTTAAAAACTCTTAAGGCTATATAAAAGTTATTTTAGTCAATTTATATCTTCTCTTCATTTATACTTGCATGAAGACAAAAATATATATATATATTGGGTGAACTCTTCCTTGGAGAAGTTTGGATGTAATTACATTTTAAAACTTCTTTCTCAAACCCTGTTGGAATTACTGAGCTTGAATTTTGTCAAATATATCAAAACTGTGTTTTGGTGTGAACATTTACTGGGTCGCGACTAGAATTGGCTGTCAGGGGAGGTGTGGTCCCACACCTTATGGGGGGGGTTACTTTAGGGTATGAGCTGTGCTGTGGCTTGCCAATCCGGGGGTAACACAAAAAGGTTGCGGGGAGGGCTGGCTTGAGATAAGTGTGGAGTGGTGTTGTGGTTGGTGGTTGGTGGTTGCTGTGGGATTGTAAGACGGCGGGGGGGTCAACCTCTCACAATAACAGGAACCACAAAAAACGTGTGCACGAGTGATGTGACATAAGCGAGAATAATAAGTACACATCTAAGCAATGTGAGGGAGACAGATTGACAGTGGAGATGTCACGAGTCCAGGCGCACCAGAAGAGCTGAGGTGTGTGTTACAGTTATGCCAGACATTTAGTAGTTTGGGGTCTGGGATGTTCTGGGGTTTATAACAAGTTAAGTTACAATTATGTCAGTTACCACACACTCTTCCCTCCGATAATAAAACAAAAAGCGCTCTGGATGATTTTAAATTATTTATACAAAATATTTCAATTTACTGGTTTTACTAGCTTTAAACTGTCATATTAAACCCGCACAGTCACAGACAAGGGCAGTAAGTGATTTTATCACACTAGATTCATGTTGACATTTATAATTTTGAAGAGTGTACACATCTTCATCATTATTTTGAAAACAAATAAATATTTTATTATAAGCAATTTTTTTTAAATGAATATCACAAAATGTTAATTATACAGTATAATTATTTATTTATTTATTTAGAGGGGCTGGGTAGTAGCATGTGACATTTTATAACCTGAACTAACCTTCCCATGTCAGGTCAAATTATCTGATATTTTAAAAGACCTTGACACATGGTCATGAGGGTCTTCTCATGATATTTTCATTTTTTCCTGCATGTTTTTTTTTCTGCGTTATTATAAGGACACTTGTATCACTCTGACATTTTTGACTTTTACCAAAATAAACTTGAATTCAGAAATGAAAAACATGCTCATTATAGAAGAGGTGTCATTCATGAATTACATTTTTGAATAATAAATCTGGACAAAAATGATTTTAACATTATTTTCTATAACAGTTGCTGTTGATCGAGCTTAACTTGTATGAATATGTTTTGTTCTTTGAAAGAGCCTTAATGTGTACATGAAAATGGTCTAAATTTCTTATCCATTTCACTCGGCTGTACGTCACAATACAGAAGATAAGATCTGTCGCTACTTTGCTTCATTGTAATTATCTTGTCTTTGTTTAGCTCAGAATTGCTTTTCACACATGTATCAGTTAATATGGGAAGACCTTGTCTCACCAAAACACACATGCAGAACACCTGTGAGGTGTGTGTGAGTATCTGTTGTCTTGATTTGAGTGGATGTAATGGATATTGAGTGGGAAATCACCAAACTCGTCACCTAATTGAGATGGATGCATTTTTAATGACCAAGCAGCCTATTTTGAACCTCATCTGCTGAAGAAGACATTAAAATATGCCCACATAGTGGACTGCACTAATAAGCTGCAAGTGGTGAGATCCTGCAAATCCCATCAGCCCCGTCAAACGATGCTGGGTGTGTCGTGTCTGTAGTGTTCTTTGTTTGAAGATAAGACTCCTAAAGGCAGTATACTGTATATATGAGCATATCTGCCTTTACTCTCAATGAGATCAAGACTTTGATTAGTATCTTATTGGTTTCCATTTCATCCACACACACTAGCGCCTAATTAATCATATGGGAAGATGTTCCCCCTCTGAATAAACTGATTCTGCAGGAATTCCTCACATAGGGATGTATAATTAGCTCTAGTCTCAACTTCGCTGTCTGGCTCTTAAAAGCAGACGGTGCGCTCTGAAGACAAAGACTGGCTGGGGTTCGATTAGGAGAATGTGATGTGACTCTGAAGCACATAAATTAAATTAAAACAGAATTGTTTGTCCATTCTGTTACTAATGGTTTAGAGCTTTTACGCCAGTTGCTCCATCCATCTGGAGTTGCTTAAATTAGATTATGTGGTAGATTAGACGATTAGAACCTTACGATTAGCAGTTTTTGCAATTAGGACTTTGTTCCTAATTAACCAGACTTTTCAGATCGAAGGTAAATTAGCATTTTAGACATCACAGGCACTTCGGTCACAGAGGTGGTCGAAAAAGAAGGAATATACATTTTTGTAAATTTTGGTGCATGTGCCCATCGCAGATTACACTCTTAAAAATAAAGGTGCTTCACGATGCCATAGAAGAACCTTTTTGTCTAAATGGTTGCATAAAGAACCTTTAACATCTGAAGAACCTTTCTGTTTCACAAAAGGTTCTTTGTGGCGAAAAAAGGTTCTTCAGATTATAAAAAGGTAAGAAAGAAATGGTTCTTTAAAGAACCTTTAACATCTGAAAAACCTTTCTGTTTCACAAAAGGTTCTTTGTGGCGAAAAAAGGTTCTTCAGATTATAAAAAGGTAAGAAAGAAATGGTTCTTTAAAGAACCTTTGACTGAATTGTTCTTTGTGGAACCAAAAAACGTTCTTCTATGGCATCGCTGTGAAGACCCTTTTGAATGTCACTTTATTTTTAAGAGTGTAGGTGATCCCAGAATGCATTGTGATAGAGATTGTTGAAAATATTTATCCATGATGGAGGATGTGAGAGAAAATGCTTATATAACATTGAATTTTGAATTGAAATTGAGTATTTCACCTAATATGGACCCTTTTCACATTTATGTGGTTCCTGAAGTCGTCATAGCTGGGTAAACTTCTGTAGTGCAAAATTGAAACTATATATATATATATATATTAAAAAAAAAAAAATTTCTCATTTGCCCCAATATCAAAAGAAAAAAAATCCATGATAGCCTTTCTATGACTTTCCAAAACAGAAAAGGATGTGAAACAGATGTCAAATTTGCCGCACTCCCTCGCCTTTGGTATTCGAAAACACTCAACAGCAGCGTTAAACGTTTTCTTTCTGTAATTTAATGCAAGGTCATAAAACACAACGTATATGCTCTGAAATGTACATGAAAAAAACTAAACTAAATTAGAAATAAACTAAACTACTAAACTAAATTTCTGATTTTAATAACTATCTGTGAAAACAGTCTGTGAAAAGGGTCCATTAGAGTGAGCTTTATCTTGTTAAAACGTTTATGCTTGTTAAAACATCCTGTTGTTAGCTTAGCACCATGCTAATGTTACATTGTATTGGAATCAGTCAAATCTGCTGTGCGCCAAATTCTTTGGGAGATTTGTGATTGTCCTTGACAGTTTATGTGAGAGATTTCATTTATAAAAATGCTTATATCCCATTGAATATCAAATTGAAATTGACTATTTACTGCTATTTGTGTGAGTGGTGTTTATTTATGTTGTTAAAGTATTTTGTTGTTAGCTTAGCAACATATCAAATTGCATGGAGTCAGTTGAGGCATATGCTGCTCACGTGCTAAACACTATTTGTATGTAAGCGTTAATTTCCAACATTTAACATTCTAAAACATTATAGAATTACCTCTTGGAAGGAATGTTTTCAGGGCACAGTTAGTTAACATAGTTAATCTCAATTTCCATATGCAATATCTATTCTGTATATATATATATATTATAATATATAAATTATATTGTTTTAATATATATATAATACAGTGGGTACGGAAATTATTCAGACCCCTTTAAATTTTTCACTATTTGTTATATTGTAGCCATTTGCTAAAATAATTTAAGTTTTTTTTTTTTTCCTCATTAATTTACACACAGCACACCATATTGACAGAACAACACAGAATTGTTGACATTTTTGCAGATTTATTAAAAAAGAAAAACTGAAATCTCACATGGTCCTAAGTATTCAGACGGCCTTTGCTCAGTATTTAGTAGAGCACCCTTTTGATCTAATACAGCCATTATTCTTTTTGGGAAAGATGCAACAAGTTTTTCACACTTGGATTTGTGGATCCTCTGCCATTCCTCCTTGCAGATCCTCTCCAGTTCTGTTAGGTTGGATGGTAAATGTTGGTGGACAGTCATTTTTAGGTCTCGCCAGAGATGCTCAACTGGGTTTAAGTCAAGGCTCTGGCTGGGCCATTCAAGAACAAAGAACAGTCACAGAGTTGTTGTGAAAACACTCCTTCGTTATTTTAGCTGTCTGCTTAGGGTCATTGTCTTGTTGGAAAAGTAAACCTTCGGCCCAATCTGAGGTCCTGAGCACCCTGGAGAAGGTTTTCGTCCAGGATATCCCTGTACTTGGCCCCTTCTCTTTCCCTCGATTGCACCATTCGTCCTGTCCCTCAGCTGAAAATCACCCCCACAGCATGATGCTTCCACCAACATGCTTCACTGTTGGGACTGTATTGGACATGTGATGAGCAGTGCCTGGTTTTCTCCTCATATACCGCTTAGAATTAAGGCCAAAAATTTATATCTTGGTCTCATCAGACCAGAGATTTTTATTTCTCACCATCTTGGAGTCCTTCATGTGTTTTTTAGCAAACTCCATGCAGGCTTTAATGTGTCTTGCACTGAGGAGAGGCTTCCGTCGTGCCACTCTGCCATACAGCCCCGACTGGTGGAGGGCTGCAGTGATGGTTGACTTTCTACAACTTTCTCCCGTCTCCCGACTGCATCTCTGGAGCTCAGCCACAGTGGTCTTTGGGTTCTTCTTTACCTCTCTCACCAAGCCTCTTCTCCCCCGATAGCTCAGTTTAGCCAGACGGCCAGCTCTAGGAAGGGTACTGGTCATCCCAAACATCTTCCATTTAAGGAATGGAGGCCACTGTGCTCTTGGAAACCTTAAGTGCAGCAGAAATTTTTTTTTGTAACCATGGCCAGATCCTTGCCTTGCCACAATTCTGTCTCTGAGCTCTTCAGGCCGTTCCTTTGACCTCATGATTCTCATTGCTCTGACATGCACTGTGAGCTGAAGGTCTTATATAGACAGGTTTGTGGCTTTCCTAATCAAGTCCAATCAGTATAATCAAACACAGTTGGACTCAAATGAAGGTGTGTAGAACCATCTCAAGGATGATCATAAGAAATGGACAGCACCTGAGTTAATTGTGAGTGTCGCAGCAAAGGGTCCTGAATACTTAGGACCATGTGATATTCAGTTTTTCTTTTTTAATAAATCTGCAAAAATGTCAAAAATTCTGTGTTTTTCTGTCAATATGTGCTGTGTGTACATTAATGAGGAAAAAAATTTTACCTAAATGATTTTAGCAAATGGCTGCAATTAAACAAAGAGTGAAAAATTTAAGGGGTCTGAATACTTTCCATACCCACTATATATATATATATATATAAATATATGTATAAATATAATCAGTATCAAAAGTGTGGATTTAGTGTGTTTCAACTGAAAATTCCCAAAATAAAATGCTTTAATTATGCTGTTAATTAACGAAAAGACAAAGTGTGCAATGTTGGACACTTCATGCTCTCAACTGTCACAGCTTTCCTTTCGTATTAGCCTCCAATGCTGAATGACAAAATAATCATTCATACATAGATGATAGAGCACATAGTGCATAGTATTAGTGCATTATAGGTACACAACATTTGTAAACAACACTCCCGTTGGGTGAAATAATGAAGTGAAAAGCAATGACAGTGTATTTATATTTTGTCAATGCTCTATCCGATAATGATCCTAACAAAAGTGCTTGAGTCTTCGGTTGCTATGGTTACCTCTGCACCTAAGTGTCTATTTACCACCAGATGAATTTGAGTCCTCACTAACTTTTGTGGTTACTAAAACCCAGCTGAAACACGAATAGATGCTTCTGATGTACTTTAAAGATCCAGCCTTTTGTTTTGACTTTCTCTTGTGGTTTCAAGCCTTGTAGGGTATGGAACCCCTGATACTTTGTAGTATCAGCAGAACCGAGCTAGTGTTTTACATTCAGGGGGTATATTGTGCCCCCGGAAATCTCATTCTCTCACACACTTCGTTTCTCCCCTATCTCTTTCCCTCTCTTTCTTTTTAGTGAGCATGACTGGAGGTAATCTCCTCACCATTCTGCCGTCTCCCCAGCAGAGAGAGAAATGCTCTCTGAAACACTCTCTCGTCTACTCTTTTGTCTGGCAACAAAGTGTGTATTTTTCACTGACAGCTCCAGAGGGGTCTCCAGAGATAATGTGAGGCTTTATGAAGGATATCCTCGGTTCAAACTGAACGCAAAAATAGCAGGAAATCGACCCCTGTGGAAAGACTGATGGGACCTCAGGGACAAGATAGAGGGGGATGAATGTTGTTCAGGATTAGCTAATAAAACGCTGTGAGCTTTTTTCCGGCTCATATCTGTCATTACAGAGGTTCTTCACTATCTGTGTGTTATACGCAACCCCATATGCTCAGAGGTTAGCACATATTAAGAACTTGCCCTCTACACCATTATGCCCTGGTAATGAGCATTAAAATGTAGTTTTCCCAGTGGACTTGCCTATAATTAATCAGATATTCTCACCTGTTTCACTACAATGAAGAAAACTCCTAAATCTCTCTGGATCTGAGGCAGGATGCATTTTAGGAACACCTGCTCTGTTACGATGTCCTTGAAAGCAGAGTAATCTAATCGGCTCCTTAATAACTCATGTTTTTGCAATCTGTAACATTTATTTTTAGCCACGGGCTGCAGAAAGCATTAGATATTCATCTTAAGTATTCATGGTTGCATAGGTGATTTTTCCAGGCCCGGGATCGTCAGTGGAATAGAGATGAATGCATAAGTGCATGCCGGGATAGGTGGATTTTGGGCAATCCTATGTTTGGAAAGGAATACTAGTTTACTGCATTTCTACTACTATAAAAATATATATTATTATTATTACTAAATAGAAAACTTTTCTAATTCTGTAGTATTAGTGTACCTTATGGCAATTGTAGCTCATCCTTCATTCTGTACATACTGAAAAAGTGCTTACTGTGCCCTGGATACATCCTGCAGAAATAGTACAAGTAGTGTGACTACTATACTGAGTATGCAAATTTTTCTGTTCCGAACATATCTTATAAACAAATGGCCATTTCACAGCCACAGCTAAATAAGACAAAATATTCCATCAATGTTTCTGCAATAAAAGAGCAATGGAGACAACCAAATCCAGTAATTAAAGCACATTCTCTAATTTAAGATAAACAATACAGAAGTAATTTGAGAGAAAATTATTTGTTCCCTCTTTGGTAGAAGATAAGAAACGTCATCTTTAGTCTATGCTGCTCCTTCATCCAAGAATTTGGAGTGGAAAATGGTGGAGTAGATCATTAACCTTAATGAGCTGAGTTAATTGAGCTTAATCACTCAGAGAAAATGAGAGCAAGAGACCCTGCACATGAATGTGATTCGAGCACTTTTCATTAACACAGGCCTTGGCTCTATAAAGTGCAAATGCTACACCATATAGATGTCCAGGTTTATTTGATATATAAATCAGGGTAAAGCATATCTGGTTGCATTAGCCGGACTATTATCACCGCTCTAAACTTCAAAATTAATATTTGTTATATCTCTGCCATAAATATTTTTATGACAATATAAAACTTTCAGTATTATTTTAGACATTGGATAGCATATGTTTTATAATCTCATAAAAACACACTCATGAGATTATAACGTGTTAGTGCTTTTATTTTAAACCATTCAGTCCGGTGTTGTTATTGTTAATGAAAACTATTAGAAATAAATAAAATATAAAACAAAGCTAAATAAATATCAAATAAAGCTAAATAGAAATATGACAGAATATATTTCATTTTAATTTTATTTTAAACTAATAAAAATGACAAACGTATAAAATATTAAAATGAAAGCTGAAAATATCTTTAAATAAAAGCTCATTCAAAATATTAATAAATGCTATAATAGTCGATAAATAATACTAATAACACAGGTTTAGACACAGTGTAGATGTCTGAAATTGTCAGATTCAAAGTGTCAAAGTATTTAGGATTTGATGGATTATGCTGTTGGTCTGTGTGAACTTTGTCCCATGTCTGAGCCACACTCAGATTCATTCTAAACACATTATCTCAGCCGCCCCGCTCTTCTGGGTCCATATTTTAGCATATTGGTTCATTTTGCTAGCTATGCAAATGACGTTTGCTGATATGACTTTGGCAGGAAGGGGTGAGTAGGGCCAGTTAGCTTTACACAAGCCTTATTGACACTCATTTAAGTATTAAAAGCATTATTTATTTCTATTGGATGTAAATAGTGCAGCTGTACCTTGTCATAACACTTTGCTTATTAGCATGCATCTATAGGACATACCAGGTGCTGGTGACCTCTTGGTATTTGGGAATGTTGTGTGGAGGTCACAAGGTCCATGTCAGGCTAATTATGTCAGACAATGATGCATTACGGTGCTCGCACTTTAATATAATGCCTATCTGAGAGTCATTGGAGATATATGGGACCGCTCGTAATAGAGTGTGTGTATAATGTAATTGATTTTATTCATAAGGTTGAGCTTTAGATGTGGTGGAAGCCTGTTAATAAAATGCTTTATTGCATGTAAATACATGTTTTATAGCATGTTTTTGACTTATTTTAAAAGATATATCTATCAAGTAGCAGATGCTCACGCCCCATTCCATCTATCCCATCATACAACAGTCACATACCCTTGATTATATGCAGATTTTGTGTGTGGATTATCCAATGACCTTTGACCCAGGAGTGACCCAGGAAAAGCCTGTTGGGTTTTAGGGGTGAAGCTGGATCTGACGAACAACATCTGGTCTATCCCACCCTCGGTATCTCGAACCCCCCCAACCATGACAAGGTTAAAATACCCTTTTAAGATGACTCATGAGTTTTTCCTCAGTAACTCAGTCTCATTAGAATTGCTCACATTCGTCAGCCTTAAATCAGCGTAAACACTTCACTTTCTTAGCGAAATTGTGTTTGCTTTGTATGAAAATTATATTGCTGAGTGCCTCGGTGTGTTTAATGAAACCAGATATCTCTGGCTTAGGCAACATGACACTCCATTAGAGTAAATATCTCTGGAGGAATGAAAAGGTCATATTACCTTTCATAGTTTCAATGTGTTTTGTTTTGTTTTATGGATGTTTATGCAGTAAACCAATTCCAACTAATCTTAGTAAGTTTGTCTACAACTCATAAATGCCTTAAAAGTTCAAGCCAGTAAATTAAGGCCTTATCTAATTATATATGTTATACAGAAATCTGCAGATTGGATAAAGCCAGGTTCAAGGTTGTTGTTTCATATTGACTATTAGAGTTAAAGTTTAGTATAGGATAGGATATTGTTTTATCACTCTTTAAATAAGAGAATGATGATTTAAGTTTTCACTATGTTTCACATGTTTATGAAGTGTTATATAAATGAGGTGAATGATATATTAACAAGCCATTCTGTAAAAACCCTTCCAAATATAGATAGGAATAAACTTGTAAAGCTTGGTGTAAGTGCTACTGAAGTGGAGATTTCTAACTCGGTGCATGAGAAAAAAACTCATTTTGAGAACACTTTAAAGATATACATTGTGATTAAAATCTACCGACGTAAATAGATGTAATAAAATGTAATGGAAATGTCCCAAAAACATACTTTTACTGCATAAATATATGAATTGGTATTTAACCCTAGTTATTTTTATTAATGCTAACTGTGCTAATTATCCGATAACATTAGCAGCAGTTTCCTTCCCATTTTATGTTACTGGACTTGGTTCAGTCTCTGTGTTGTTTCAAGCATGTGAATGGATTTCTCGTCTGCCTGCCTTTAACTCTAATAGTTAATGTTTGTGTGGTTAAAGCTGTACCATTTCATTTAGGAGATGCACCGTTAAAGTTTCTTGCGTGTTCTCAGGAGGCAATCCAGACAGCTTTTTAATGAAGAGTAGCTGTCAGACTAACCATCTTGGAGGTGTCGTATTGAAAAGCAATGGCTTTCAGTCTAACATCAATTGTTGCTGGACACTTGGGTTCCTCTTACAAAAATTAACCTTGGTTTTATTATAGTAAAAGTGTAGTAACCATGTTTTTGTTGTTGTATTGATTACCATTTATATAACCACAGATTTACTACAAATACCATGGTTAAACTACGATTAGTGTAGCAAAACCATGGTTAATTCGTGGTTACCATGGTTTAACTTTTTTTTTTTGTAGTACAAGCATGGTAATTTTCATAAGGGTCATATTGTGCACATCTAGCTTATTTATATATTGTGAGTTTACTGTGTGTTCCCTTATCAAGACAAAATAATTATAGTGAAAGAGAAAAGCATCTGTGTTTGGTCTACATAATTGTCTTTTCCATTCCTCCTGAAAAATAAGACACCAGATCCATTTTGAGGCAGAGAAGAGATGGTCTTTTGGTTACCAGTACAATTACGCCCGCTGGTTCATGACTGAGCCTTCCTGTGTAAATATGAGCACACACTTGCAATTACCGCCAGAGCAAAAATACTCAAGAGCCATTAGTGTAGCTGAAATCATGGCTGCCCACCTTTGAGAATCCACAGCAAGATGTTTTTCTCTGACAAGAAGGATTCTGGACTCTTTGTTCAGATTTTTTTTTTTTTTTTTTTTTAGGTTTCTGACTTAATTTAATTTTCTTTTTCTTTTTTTAGTATTATCGGTATAAAACCACATATAAACCATTTGCAAACCTAATCCAAGCCACATCAATATGTAGTTTGGAATCCTAACTATTTATCCACGCATCCATCCATTCATTTAGCTATCCATCCATCCCATAGTGTACCTATCTTGCTAATCCATCCATCCATCCATCCTCCATATGTACCTAGCTATCCATTCCCTCCATCATCCCTAGTCTGTCCGCCATCCATCCATATTGTCTATCTATCTATTATCTATCTATCTTTCTATCTATCTATTTATCTATCTATCCATCCATCCATCTATATTCTGACTATCTATCCATCCATCCATCCATCCTCCATCCATATTAATATCTATCTTATCCATCCACCATAGTGTATCTCCTGCAATCCATCCATAATCACGTCGTCCCATCCATCCATAGTGTTCTATCCATACCATCCACCATCCATTCAGTGTACCTAGCTAAGCATCATCCATCATAGTCTGTCTGTCCATCCATCCATCCATTCATCCATAGTGTATCTATCTATCTATCCATCCAACATCCATTCATCCATCTATTCATCCATCCATCCATAGTCTCTGTCCATCCATCCATCCATAGTGTATCCATCCATCCATCCATTCGGCCGCTACCACCGTCTGTGTCTGTCTTCCATGCTCCATCTATCCTTTTATTGAAATGAAAACAATTATTATCAGCCATCCATATGTACCTATCTTTCTATCCATCCATCCATCCATAGTGTACCAATCTATCTATCCATCCATCCATCCATCCATAGTGTACCTATCTATCCATCCATCCATAGTCTATCTATCTATCTATCTATCTATCTATCTATCTATCTATCTATCTATCTATCTATCTATCTATCTATCTATCTATCCATACATTCATCCATCCATAGTGTACCTATCTATCTGTGCATCCATCTATCCTTTTATCTGAACTGTCAGATCAGAATAAGCTTCTTTTATTATTATTATAAGGCTATAAAAGTGCCTGAGTTCTTTGAAAAAAACTGATTCAGAAAAATTATTTGTTCACAAATTTGGCATTGCTTCTTCTCTTGTGAACTCTTCAACATTCCAAGTAGATTTAGGGTGAATTTTCAGTCAATAAAAGTCATACAGGTTTGGAATGATGACAGAATCACTGCTCAATTATTCCTCTAATGAGTTATTTTACTCTACAAGAATGGTCTAATGGGCTTTTTGTTAAAAACAAAACCTGTTATATTAATTGTGGACTCACTAGTATATACTTTGGCAGTTTTGGTGCTAGTCTGTATTTTTCCCAATTGATTTATCCGAGATACAGTCCTTTTCCAGCAGATAATCAGTGGACAGAGCTTGTTGGGAAACAACCCTAAATTGCAGAAAAACCAGCAGTCTTCACAATCAAACACAACACAGACAGCAGTCCAAAGACACTTGCTGTTCTTCAAAGAATTACAAGATGCTAATGCTTTATGCAATTCATTTGATTTCAACCAACTTTGTTGACCACATTAAAGTCATGATTCAGAGCTTCTGGGTGACCTTTCAGTCATTTGGGGTTTTAGTTCATTTGTGGTTTTTGTGTGTGCTCGGGTGGGTGTATACATGTGTCCGTGTGTGTTTGTGGGTTTCAGAGAAATCCAATTTTAGATAATGGAGACAGTAATTGAAATTTATTTTGCCACTGCAATTCGGACCTCTGTAATTCACCCAGGCTTCCGTAATGGATGCTGCTATGTTGTTAACAAATGTGTCCAGTTAAAATTACACCAGAAAAGTAACAATATCAAACATGCTTACACCCTGATACTGCCCTGTCTGATTTTATTTGATGTGAGGGGCAATTATAATCTTTAACGAGAGAAAGAATAAAGCAGGGGTCTATCATCTGCCGTAATCACAATCTTACATTAAAGCAGCTATATATCTGTTTGGCATCACTGGAGACCCTAATTCCTGAGAGTCTAATATTTTAATTAGGGGACTATTTGAGATGGTATTTTCCCTCCATCTCCTAGTAATTAGGTATTGGAAGTCGTTGGGAGTAGTCATAAAATTTTGCCTTTTGATCGTCTGACCAGCAGCAAAACTACAGTTTTAGTGTCCTTAAACAACAGACACCCAGACATGCACACACACACAGATGCACACAAATGGAGGCATTATCACCAAGGCTAAAAATGTAATTTAAAAGCCCAGTGCCTTTTGGAAATCAAGGATGTTTTATCATGCACAACAGCTTTTGCTGTGTTGAAGCAGTTAGCTGGGACAAACTGCTCAAGCAGACAAGAAGTAAAGGCAAAACCAGGCCAGAAATTAAGGAATATAATTTATATAAATTACAGTGTTTTGAATTGTCCATTGTTTTATTTCTTCACTTTTCAAAATATAAAATTAAAAAAATAAAAAAAGAATAAAATTGTCATTTAAATTTTTATGTTTTAAACTGAAGTAAAGTCTGAATTATCATATGAGAGAAAAACAGGGATTTATGTTTTTTTTTGTTTTTTTTTTAAAGTATTTTTTAAAATTTAAGTTTGTTCGTATTTTATACACAGAAAAAAATATATATGTTTAAAGATTTTCTTAGTTGACGTTTCAGCTGACAAACATGTCACTCACGTGTTGGTGCTGGTAATTGATAAAAGAGGGCTGTGTTTGTTACTGACAGCTGGCTTGCTTGGCCTTTCTCCCCTTGCTAGCTCAACCTGCACGGCTTTGAAATAGCCAATTACTGCAGCTGCTATTGGACGTAACAGGCCAATGAGCAAATTACTGTCCTGGGACCAAATTGAGGGGGTGGGCTGCAGGTGAAAAAAATCCCATGTACAGTCCAGGCCGATGCACCTGATCCCACAATTCTTTGTTCTATTACATGTGTCATTCCCAGATCAGTGAGGTAGTCACTTCCTGGATGATGGGCATCTCACTGACCGCCTCTGACCCTGGGACTTATGGTCTGTGAGGTCTCCAGCTCTATTATAAATCAGGTTTTGTTCAGACAAGCAAATAACAGGAAGTGGCTTATAATGTAAACGACTTCATAAGTCACTGGACAGGGTAAAACAACGCTATGTGAACTTACCTCAGTGTGCTCCTCTTTGGTAAAGTCAATTATTTTTCTTTCTGGAAATATGTTGGTGAAAACTAAATGGCAGCATTTAAAGAAGTATATGTATACTTCTTTAAGGAGGAGTGGGGGGGGGGGTTACTAAACCAGACTGATATTTTCTGAAGGTATATGAAGGTGCCATTCACTGCATTTACTCTCTCTGTTGCTGAATGGTTTGCAGTACGCTGTGCATGAGTGAGCCCAGTTCTATAGATAAAAAATGTGTTGAAGTACAGCACTGTGATATGTGTCTGCACTGAGCCATGTGATAACACAAAGTCGACCTGCTCTTACGGTCACAGCTTTTGTGAGGTTGCATGCCTCATTGTCCACCTGGGTGATTGCTTGCCATCTGTAACTCTTCTGATGGCCTTTACAATAAGAGCCTTGAATACAGTGAATGAATAGTTGGTTTGTGCATGGTTAAACATGAACTCCATGGGTCATAAGTGGTTCAGAGGCAGCCAATAGTGGAAGAAATGAAAGTGTTATTTAAGCTATTAAGCAAGCTTTTCCTACACTTTTAATAAAATTAAGGTCATGTTAGAGGTCATGTCTGCATGGAAGTGCTACAAAGAGCATCAGAGGCCTCCTTCCTGTCTAATTAGGCAATTCTTGACTGCAAAGTGGACCAGACTTCATTCTGATGGTCAAAAAGATAGCTACATAAGAATAAAATGATTATGAAGAGCTCGTCAGACCATTTCAGGTCATTTCATAACTTGATGATATATATTGTGATTCTCTCTGAAGTGTAATACTCTGTAAAACCCCTCTGATGGTTTTTGGCTGTTCTAAAGGGATTCAAAAGCACTGTCTGAATTACAATATCCACCCCTTTTTGATAACTTTCCCTGAGGTTTTTAACAGGAGGTTTCTTTTGTTACCCAATTATAAGTCTCAGTGAAGTGAACAATAAATCTGGGGCACAGTGGACAGATGAAGCAAGAATTACATGGGATTTGCTTTAGCCCAGTGACTTTATATCAGGTTTAGCTATTCTATTCTATTCTATTCTAAAATGGTGATGTTTGTGAAGTTAAAGTTGTCACCCAAATTATGCTAATAATTTAATAAAATACCTTTCTAATAATATGAAATGTACTTATTTATTTGTTATGTAGCGGATCAGCTCATGGGGAAATATTAATAATTAACCATAACTAGTTATGATTAATTAACTATTCTCTATTTGTGAGATCCACTGTAGATGATGTTAGCGTACCACTCAGTGGTCAACTCTGTCTTGTCAATTCTAAGAACGTTATTTTTCCTGGTTAAGGGAAATAACTTTCTTTCTGTACAATTCTATAAGTTTGTAACGTAATCTGCATGATTATTGACTCCGGTTAAACAATGAACACGTCAAGTGTGATACAAGTAAGGATTTATTTAGAACTTACTAAAAACACTTAAACTAGTCTAACCAACACTAATACACACCCCACACACACACTCATTTGGTATATGAAAGGGTTAAAGTTTAACTCAGCATCGAAAGAGGCATAAAGAATGGATTTTATGGAACACTTTTCATGTATATTCAACAGATCAAAGCCTTCAGGGCTACGTCAGATTCTGAGTTCAAACACACCTTTGTAAAAAGGTGTAACTGATACTTAATGGATCAATTAAATCGACTAAGTTTGATAATTGCGAGTCTCTGCAGTCTCAGCGGATCCTGAAAGAGATTCCTGATGTCAAATCTGTAAAACGCTTGCCCTGTAGATCTTTCCTGAATTCGGGTCCGAGGAAGAACCAGGTGATCAGTGTCACTTGCATGAATTGTGAGACTAGGCTGTCAGCAGAAGGCCTGGCACAATGCCTTGGTATCCTGAAGCGTTTTCTCACAACTTCATCTTAGCATCCGACCGAACCACAGACTGGGGCGGGTCCCTGGAGCCGGGCCTTTAAGGTCTGAGAAGATCTCCGCCTTTCAAGATGGGCTAGTCCAATGAGCAAAATGGAATTTCCGAGCGGGAAGGTGCCAATATGAATGGAGGGTTTACTTTACTAAGTCCAGACCCATTTGTTCTCTAAGCATGGTAATTTGCAAATGGCCTTAAATCGAAATTACTAACGATTCTCAGAACACTAATATATTGCCTATATACCAACATATAATATAAACGCTCGTTTCGATCATTTGATAACGATCCAATTCCTTACTGATACTAAACAATGGTAAGACTTCATATAGTTAAAAGGGAGTGGTCAGATGTTAGTCCCCGTCACAATGTCTACTCAATACTCTAAAATAGTCTAAGAATATTAAGAACATCAAAGACGGAAAATACAACAATGACAATAATATACACAATGGCTAAGAATAGTGTGTTCATTCAATACGGTTTTTCTATGATAACTACGAACACGTCCATAAAGATTCTACTCCCAGGTCCTTCTTCCATTGGGACAAAGTGTGGGTTATCCTACTCACATTCCTGGGGGTCATAAAACCAGTGATATCATGATTAGTTGTCATGGTGACTAGGGGGCCTGGTGTTTTGCAGAAATCCTGGCATCCAGTTTATTGTGTGAGGGGACTGTGACGATTTGTTAACCTAATGATTAATTGATTTGTTAAATCAAATAAAAAATAGTGATTAGCCATTGGAATCGCTGACTCTCAGTTACATCTATAAAATGATGTTTGAGAAATTGTACAGGGTCTCATCTCAAAGTTAAGCTAATAATAATTAAATGATAACTCTGTATCTTTAACTAATATCATATACTTATTGCTATTATTTATTGTGTTATTTATTTATCTACCTACCTACCTTCTAAATTATGTTTGGAAAGGAGTTTCTCATTCACTTGCTAATAATGCTATAAGTGTATCTTCATAATTAATAACACATTTAAATTTATTTATGTATTTATTTAAAATTATTTTCTTTGTTATGTTATCGACTCAAATTATCTTTGAAGAAAGTAGGGTTTTCATTGAGATCTGTTTGGAACAATAAGTAAACTATAATAATACAATTTAAAATTATATGTTATGAAATAGGAACATGTATTTATTTTAAACATTATAAAGTGTGTTGTCAGATCCGAATCAGAATGAGCTTTATTGCCCGGTATGTTTACTCATACGAGGAATTTGTTTTTGTGACATAAGCTTCCACAGTGTAACAGAATGACGGTGACAGAAAAAAACACAGATAATTAAAAAATAAAAAATAGAACAAGTAAATAAGGAATACAAATATATAAATCGACAATTGTATCTGCAGGTCATTTTACAATAACCGTTTTTATACAGGTACTGTATATTAGTGCAATTTGAGGTGTAAACTGAGTATCGATGTATATAAATCAGTGTACGCGTGTAACTAAATAGGTGTGTTCCTACGTTATTCGTTAGAGCAGCCAATGGATCCTCTGCCAGGTGAAATGTGGTGGCCGTCAGCACCTAAAATGAGAGTCTAAAACAACTTCTAAAACGCGGAAACTGATATCAAAAAAACATCACAATAATTCCACACTTAAGTGTAGAAACACAACCATATGGGACTCTAATTAAGCTTAATTTAAAAAAATACGCAATCTAAAACACCTTAATCCTGCTTTGATATACATGATGCCCCTGTAAGCCGCTTTTTTTTTTTTTTTGAGACGCAACCTTCAAGTCTCTTTGCTCTTCTTTAACACACATCCTGTACCCTCCTTCATCCTGTTTAAGGGAGCACAGTGTAGTTACTGTATATAAGCCTAAT
Organism: Sinocyclocheilus anophthalmus; assembly: GCA_018155175.1. Classification (NCBI taxonomy): domain Eukaryota; kingdom Metazoa; phylum Chordata; class Actinopteri; order Cypriniformes; family Cyprinidae; genus Sinocyclocheilus; species Sinocyclocheilus anophthalmus. Next base: position 11,187 of record JADLZN010002473.1, on the reverse strand, counting down.
TTGTTAGCGCCGACATGGGCTAGAAGAAAGACTGACTTTGTTCTCAGGTATGCTGCTGACCGAATTTATTAAATTCCGCTGACACAAGGTTCATGCGATGGATGTCTGAGGTAAGAACTGTTCCCCCCACCCCCTTCTCAACTTGTTCCTGTGCCTGGTCGTTCTGGTGCTCAGTGCTCTGTTGCGTCGACCAGATGGCAACAGTTCAAGAGGGAGTGTGCTGGATGTGAGGGGTCCATAGTGATTTTGCCAGTCCTTTTGCTCACTCTGGATAAGTACATTTCTTGGAGAGTGGGGAGGGTTGTACAAGTGATTCGCTCAGCAGTCCGGACTATTCTCTGCAATCTTCTAACTTCAGTTTTGTTAGCTGAGCTGAACCAGACAGTTATAGTAGTGCAGAGGACGGATTCAATGATGGTTGAGTAGAACTGTTTCAGTAGCTCTTGTGGCAGGTTGAACTTCCTCGACTGGCGAAGGAAGTACAACCTCTGCTGGGCCTTTTTCCCAATGGAGTCAATGTGAGTGTCCCACTTCAGGTCCTGAGAGCTTGTGGTGCCCAGGAACCTGAATGACTCCACTGCAGTCATAGTGCTGTCCATGATGGTGAGTGGGGGAGTGCAGGGGGGTTTCTCCTGAAGTCCACGTCATCTCCACAGTTTTGAGCGTGTTGATCTCCAGGTTGTTGAGACTGCACCAGATAGCCAGCTGCTCGACCTCCTGTCTGTTAGCAGACTCGTCACCGTCCTGAATGATGCCGATGAGTGTGGTGTCGTCTGCAAACTACAGGAGCTTGACAGAGGGGTCTTTAGAATTGCAGTCATTGGTGTACAGGGAGAAGAGCAATGGAGAGAGAACACAACCCTGAGGAGCTCCAGTGCTGATTATACGGGTGCTGGATGTGTATTTTTCCCAGCCTCACTAGCTGCTGTCTGTTTGTCAGGAAGCTGTTGATCCACTGATAGACGGAGGTGGGCACGGAGAGCTGATTTAGTTTGGGCAGGAGGAGGTTTGGGATGATGGTTTTAAAGGCCGAGCTGAAGTCCACGAACAGGGTCCTCACATAAGTCCCTGGTCTGTCTAGATGTTGCAGAACATAATGCATTCCCATGTTGACTGCATCATCCACAGACCTGTTTGCTCTGTACACAAACTGAAGAGGATCCAGCAGGGTCCAGTGATGTCCTTGAGGTGGGCCAGCACCAGTTTTTTAAAATACTTCATGACCACAGACGTTAGAGCCACAGGTCTGTAGTCATTAAGTCCAGTAATTTTGGGTTTCTTTGGGACGGGGATGATGGTGGAGCGTTTGAAGCATGAAGGAACTTCGCACAGCTCCAAGAGATCTTGTTGAAGATCTGTGTGAAGATGGGGCCAGCTGGTCAGCACAGGTTTTCAGACAGACTGGTGTAACACAATCTGGAGCTGGTGCTTTTTTCTTTTTCTGCTTCTGGAAGACCTGGCGCACCTCATCTTCACTGATTTGAATTGCAGGTTTGGGGGAGAGGGGGTTTGCTGGAGGTGTGAATGGTTGTGTAGAGAGGTGTTCAGGGGCGGGTGGTGGGGTGCTTTTTTTTTTTTTTTTTTTTTTTTTTCAAACCTGCAGTGAAATCATTCAGAATCATCTGCCAGTTGTTGATTTCGTTCTTGCGCAGTGCTGGGGGATGTGTCTTGTAATTGGTGATTTCTTAGATTTTTTCCGTTTGTCCCCACACTGATGCGGATCACTGGAAGAGATTTAATCCTTATTTTTTTTTCCGAATAATTCCTCTTTGGCCCCATCTCTGATCTCCTGTTCCAGTGGTATTTACCTGTTAAAATAACACAAGACATTATCCCTTCCCTGTGAGCACTACTTCTCTTCTTTGGTTTGGCCTGTGGGCCTGATGGAGCTGTCGGAGTTTTGCAGTGAACCATGGTTTGTCATTGTTGTAGGTTAAGTGAGTCCTGGTAGGAATTCACATGTCTTCACAGAAACTGATATAAGATGTAACAGTCTCTGTGAGCTCGTCCAGATCATTTTCAGCAGCTTCAAAAACACTCCAATCAGAGAGGTCAAAACAGGCTTTTTAAAACGCGTCCCTTGCTCTAAAAACAGCTGAAAGCCTGGCAGCCTCAACGCGCTGTCCGGAATGGTGTCTTTCAGCCAGGTTTCTTCTGAATCACAGAGCAGCAGAGTTTGAAAAATCCTTATTTGTTCGGGAGAGCAGAAGGAGTTTGTCCGTTTTGTTGGGTAGAGAGCGATGTTTGCCAGATGGTTGCTAGGCAACGGCGTTCTGAATCCGCACTGCCTGAGCTTCACGAGCGCTTGCCTCGCCTCGCCTTCGCTTCCCCCAGTCCCTGTGCAATCCTGAAGAGCGCTTTGATCAGCGCCGCAGCTCGCTGCTCTCCCGACTACAATGTCCAGCAAAACATCCGAAAAGTCGAAAACCGGTGAAATATCGGGTGGTGTGTACTGCTGAATGTCCAGCAATTCCTCTCTGGTGAAACTGATTGCAGGGATATAACTAAAGGCAGGACAAACTAACAAAAACATAAAAACAGCTGCGGAGCACGCCACGGAGGCAGCCATCACCGTCAGCGCCATCGTTAGAATCGAGAATTGTTTGTAAAGTCGAGCTTTTTTTAAGTTTAAACTAATAATATAATTATAACAAATACTATAGATAGATAGATAGATAGATAAAAAAGAATCTACCCTTTTAATAATCACATTTTGTTTGTTGCTTGTAGCCTGAACTGAAAAAACAGTACACTAATCAGTAAGTTGTTTTTCCTGACATGTTGGTGTTATGATGACTGTTACGTTTGCACTGAGTAAATACAGCTGGATAAACCAAAACTGTGTCTTTCTTCATTTCAGGCAACGGGAGAAAATGTGATGATTGTAAGGGGTGGGGGGGTGGGGGTGGTTATTTTCTATACCCACTGTGTGTGTGTGTGGGTGTGGGTGTGGTGTGTGTGTGTGTGTGTGTGTGTATATATATATATATATATATATACATTTATTTATTATTTAATTTTCAAATGTTATTTGGGTTCATTCATTATTGGATCAACATGATGAAATTTTCTTTTTTAGGTGAACTATTCCTCTGTGTCTGTGATGTATTAGATGCGCAATAACAACAAGTGCAGATGCACAGTACACTTCTTATTAAGTGTACTGTTGCTGATGGCATGTGCACAATGAAATCTATCTCAATGACAATAAAGCGAGGAGCAATCGGCACCTCAGAGATAAAACAACTGTCACTTACAGCCTTTATTCTGCTATCCCTGGATCAGTCAACCTCTATACGCACTTTCAGAAGGATAAAAGCTGCTCCGTTCATCAAGCGTTCCATCCATCCATGATGTGTGAAGACGTGGCCACATATAGGCATATGTCATCTGTCAGGCCTGTTTTAAATAAACGCATTCATGCTTTGTGCAAGGAACGCGAGGAGCACTGTTGCACTTAGATAAATCTCACCTCTCCACCTCTCTGTCACCAACTCCGTCATACAGCAGGGTTGCTATGACAACCGCAACAAGGATGGGGGAACAATTTTGAAGAGAGAGAGAGAAAGAAAAATCATAACAGCCAGCACTCCATCAAGTGAATTTCCATGCATGCGTCTTTGCTCGGCCCTACTCAAAAATCGATGTTCAGCCTTAGAGATGGGGTTGCTAGTTAGGCCACTGCTTATGAGGTGTTCTTTAAAGATTGCCGCTGCTGTTTATTTTACAAGGTTCTTAGTGAAACTTCACATTCGTTCGGGTTGAAGGCTCTCAGACTGGTAATAAAGTTGTTTTGTTTTATAGAGCGTTTGTTGCTTTTCCAATAAAATGTGACGAGCCGCACTTTACCCATGCAGCTCAGTATCCGTGAAACTCTGTTGTAAAGTGATGAGAAGACATGGCAGATTCTCAAAATATATTGAGTTGTAACATTTAATATCCGAAGGAGGAGGCTGTAATATTTAAAGTTAAGCATTAGCATATTTCCGTAGCTTTAAAATATTGATCACTTCTTTTTCCAATCCTGCATTTTTACTATGATTGTTTATTTATTTTTCAAACTCTTTTGAGATTTTGAGTTTGGTTCTTTTATGTGGTTATCTGTAAATGAGAAATAATTCCTCAAGGCCACATTCGCTTTTGCTGCTCGGCTCTTTCCTTTAGCTGCCATTGTTTGCGGCATAAAAATCATTTCAATAGGGTATTTCTCTGCAGAACTGTCTGGTTTTATTGAATGATTTTGTGTGCTCTCCCTGAGGTTAAGTGTGTGTGTGTGTGTGTGGTGTGCATTCAGCGCGGCTGTGGATATGGCCTATACTTGATATATACCAACACTATACTATAGATATTGAGAAGGGCCATGAGCTCAACGGCTTCCTTACCTCGTTCAAGCTTCATTCATGTCACGCTGTGGCCATTCCTTTATATGGTGCTTGTATATATATATATATATATATGCAGTATATGTAGATTTGAATCCCACTATCAATATATTCATCCTATAATATAATTCATAGATTTTTGTTTTTAGAAAAATAAAAATATATAATACATTATAAAATTAGTGTGTAATAAATGTATACAATTTTATGTATATGTAATATACTGTATTTTATATGTACTTTTAATCACAGACAGTTTTACAATACCTGTTTAAATTCAGAATAATCTTTTGTCTTCAGTAGGGATCTTTAGTGTAAATAATTTCAATTTTTGGTTTAGAGTAGATTGTTGCGCTTCAAATGAGTAAAAATCAAATTGCTTCAGGTGTGTAGCACCAAAATAAATAAATAAATAAAAAAGAAAGAAAGAAATCAAAATAAAGAAAAATTAAAAATCAGTGCAAACACAGATTGCTGGCCGCACACTAAATTTAATCCAGAGACGGTCTAGCACTTAACTTCATAGTGCATAAAAAGTGCACAGTGCAAGTGAATTGAAAATATTTCAGCATATGAAACGTTTGCATGTGCTGGTCTAGTTTTTCATTCACCTGCACTATATGTAGATTATTTTGTGCTCTTCTAATATTTTTGATCATGGAGGATTTTCCACAACAGTTATTTTAATTCTGAGTAATGTCTTCAATAGGAATCTTTAGTGCTAATGGGATGCACTTCAACATATTTTATTAGATTAATGAGGTAAAAAGTGTACAGCCAAATGGTTGCATGAAGGCTCAAATCCAGCTTTGTATTGACCATATTATATGGAGGAGTGCTCACCACAACCATGTTACATGCTCCTCAGCCATTACTGTGGTCCATGATGGCGGTAAAATTGGATCACAAATGTGTCGGATAGGTCATTGTATCTTTAAGATGCTACATCGCCCTGGGGAACAAGGCTTGTAAAAGTTTTATTGGCCTATTTACTGCAGCAATGGGCCGCCTGGTAGTATGGAGTTGTGTCTCTGTGTTTGGATTGGTCCTATAGATCTGTTTTAGCCAGATCCACAGGATCCAAAGCCATTGTTCCTATCCCTATCAGGACTGTTATGTAGAGTATTGATTAGACCCCTGCTAGCTGGCCCTTCCCAGAGAGAGACTTTCAAATGAATTTAGTGAGCACTACAGCTTCTGTAGCCCTTAAAATCCACCACATCCAGCTTAATGTACCTCCTGCTGTTTTACTTTCTCTCAGGAGAGACGCCACTTCAAGCCCCTGTTGACTGTGCATATTGTCGCCTTCTGCTTAACTTCAACATAAAGGCCTCTTATGTATGTAAATCCTCAATGTGATAAAGTTGAGCTTTTAGGGGAAGCTTATGTTTTTGAGCATTTTTATCAGCTGAGCTGTGGATAAAACAGTGTCCAGGGAGGAAGGAAGAGACAATGGAAGTGGCGCCTTATCGCAGGAACAGACGTGGAGCACCGCCTGGCCACTGAGGAAGAAGAGGAAATCACGACCAGCTGGAAGCACCTAACCAGACAGAAGTGCATGTGAATCTCTGAATTTGTTTTTTAAACCCAGAGAGGGGCCTGCTGGAGTGTGACAAATCTGACCCCGAGCCTCCAGCTCTCCTCATTTGGCATATTTTTACTCAAGTTTATTTATTTGCAACTTCCATGCTACACATCTTTTCTAAAAAAGACCAAAAGTAAGAATTGCTCATGGTTAAGTAATAATAGCCATAATAAATAGATCAGTCTTTCTTCAGGAGTGTGATGCAACGGTTATATCAAGCATCTCAACGCATTTCCAGAGAGGCAGAACACTCATGAAAGCGTTTTCCCAGCACTCCTCTTTAATTAAGATGAAAGAGGAGATTTCCTATAACCACTTACAACTCTCTTACTTATTTTTAAATCATATGTTTTAAAATTTACAGTCTCTTCAGTGGTTTCTCAGATATTCATTTTGGCCACAAAAGCAGCTGAAATTGACCCTTTTTTATTTTTAAAAGAAATTAATACTTTTATTTAATAAGGATGCATTCATTGATCAAAAGATACAGTAAAGACATTTATAATGCTATAAAATGTTTCTATTTTTAATAAGTTCTTTTTGTTTCAACAGAAATAGCAACTAGCACAACTGTTTTCAACATTGATATAATCAGAAATGTTTCTTGAGCAGCAATCAGCATATTAGAATGATTTCTGAGGATCGTGTGGCACTGAAGCACTGAGTAATGATGCTGAAAATTCAGCTTTGCATCACAGGAATGCATTACATTTTAAAATATATTCAGTTTGAAAACGGTTATTTTAAATTGTAATATTTTCACAATATTAGTGTTTTACTATATTTGTATTTTGAGCACATAAATGCAGCCTTAGTGAGCATAAAATACTTCTTTCAAAAGCATTAAAAAAATCTTACCAACCCAAAGTTTTGAACCATAGTGTTTATTAACCAAATACTTGCACATTACATAAATATAAACATAAACAAAAGAATTGCATTTAAAATTGTCCAAACACAGAGATCCTCCATAGACTTACTGTAGAAAAAGAGCAAAAGCTTTTCTAAGAAAATGGCAGATGGTAACAGTTGCTAAGGTAGGATTGGCTAGTAGTGTTTTAAGGCAGGGCATGGCAAAGGAGCAAAGAAATCACATAGGTTGATGGGTTCACATGCATAGACGAACATATATCATGACAAGCCTGATGCTTCATTGGCATATTTTACATTCTAGAAGTGATGAGTAGTGCATGGTTTTCTCCACACATACCACTTAGAATTACGGCCAAAAAGTTCTATCTTGGTCTCATCAGACAAGAGAATCTTATTTCCTCACCATCTTGGAGTCCTTCAGGTGTTTTTTTAAGCAAACTCCATGCGGGCTTTCATGTGTTTGCACTGAGGAGAGGCTTCCGTCGGTGCCACTCTGCCATAAAGCCCCGACTGTTGGAGGGCTGCAGTGCTGGTTGACTTTCTACAACTTTCTCCCATCTTCCGACTGCATCTCTGGATCTCAGCCACAGTGATCTTTGGGTTCTCTTTACCTCTCTCACCAAGGCTCTTCCCCCCCGATAGCTCAGTTTGGCCGGCCGGCCAGCTCAAGGAAGGGTTCTGGTCGTCCCAAACGTCTTCCATTTAGGATTATGGAGGCCACTGTGCTCTTAGGAACCTTAAGTGCAGCAGAATTTTTTTTTGTAACCTTTGCCAGATCTGTGCCTTGCCACAATTCTGTCTCTGAGCTCTTCAGGCAGTCCTTTGACCTCATGATACTCATTTGCTCTGACATGCACTGTGAAATGTAAGGTCTTATATAGACAGGTGTGAGGCTTTCCTAATCAAGTCCAATCAGTATAATAAAACAAAGCTGGACTCAAATGAAGTTGTGAACCATCTCAAGATGATCAGAGAAATGTACAGCACCTGATTTAATATATAGTGTCACAGGCAAAGGGTCTGATACTTAGGACCATGTGATATTCAGTTTTTCTTTTTTAATAAATCTGCAAAAATTTAAACAATTCTGTGTTTTCCTGTCAATATGGGGTGCTGTGTGTACATTAATGAGGAAAACAAATAACTTAAATGATTTTAGCAAATGGCTGCAATTTAACAAAGAGTGAAAAATGTAAGGGGGTCTGAATGCTTTCCGTACCCACTGTATATATATATACACATTTAAGAAAATAAATTAAATAAATGACAAATGCATACAACAACATTTCTAAACTTAACATTTAAATGAAAACAAAAAATAAAGCTAAAAACAATTAAAAATAGTAAAGAACAAAATGTATGAGTATAATAATGATTCTAACATAACACTAAAAAAACAACTACATATGTGTATGTTCAGCCACACACACATATACATACATGTACATATATATAAATACATCCAATATATATATTATTTCATTTCCATTTTGTATATTGAAGTACTGAAATAACTCAATTAATTAAAACTAAAACTTAATAAAAAACCTATATTGACATAATAAAAAAATTATAAGTAGTTAACTGTAACTAAAACTAAAATAGATAACTAAAACAAATCAAACTACATTAGTTTATCAATAATCCTAAAAAAATAACACTGAGCCAAACACACACGCTAAAATAACAACAACTTACTTACACATAGAAAGAAATGTTATAAAAAATTAACAATATATATCTAATCCATTAAACAATTGTAAAAATAAAAACTACTTTAACTTGAAGTGTAACTACCGTTACCAGAGCATTATACAGTCACTTATCAAATTAACATATCTAAATGTGACTTTGTTTCAACATATACACCTGGAAACTTACGAAAATTACTTAAATAGTGCACATTATAATTGGGATTAATTTGATTTTAACATGGATTTTTAAATAGATTATTGGCACCACAAATGATTCCCAATTTCAGGTATTTTTCTAGATCATGCTTTAAAATCAGCAGGATATATATATATATATTTATTTATTTGTATGCAAGCATGTATGTATGTATGTATATATATATGCATATAAAATAACAGTGCAATATTGTGAGAAAAATAATCACATCACACTTATATATGACTGTATGAGTACAGCCCTACATTATACTGGTTTCCCTTTAAAAAAATAAGAGTAGTTTCTTTTCTTTTTCTAAAGTAGTCCTCGTCAATAGCCTGAGTCAGATTCTCAGCTGTTTTTAGTCATTTCTATGTATGAATAATTGTTCCTTACACATGGCATCGGACACTTGGCTGTTTGGTGACCAGACCAGCATGCTCCTCTGGTCATTGTCACTGTAACGGGGTGCACAGTCTGTCAACACAAAGAAATATGTCTGTCACACAACACAGCAGCCTCTCTCAAATACCTCCTCTCAAACCTCGTTGTTTTTTACTTCTCTATGCCTCTCTGCTGTTTTTGTCTATATGTCTGTATACTCCAAGACTATAGCTGTGTTCTCTCCTACTCCCCATAAACTTGAGTGCACACAGAAACACCTACACACAGCCCTTTATCTTATCATGCAGACTGTGAAAACTGCATGGATTTCAAAGATATATATTCATCTCTTCTGAGATTAACTCCCCTCTCCCTCTTTACCTGGTTTGAACTCTGGGATATGTGCCTGGTAGTCCCCACCAACGCGGATCATACTGTCTGTTTCAAAAGAGCAAGAGGGAAAAGGACGGTCAAAGAGGGGAAAAACACAGGCAGGCAGAGTTAGAAACTGGCAGTGCATCCTCACAGAGGGCAGAGGAAGAAAAGTGAGTGGAGGGAGGGAGAGGAGGAAAAGACAACAGGGATGCTTGACAGTATACACAGACAGACACCGATATAATCAGACATTTTACACTTAAATGAAACAATTAAGATTAATACTTTGCTACCATGTAAGTGTATGAAGGTGCAGATGGTGGTTTGGAGTTGGAGTTTGTGTGTGAATGTGTCAGACGTACCACGTGTGTGTTCCTCATCACTGCTCTCTTCCTCAGAGTGCTGGCTGTTCCCGTTTGTGACTGTTTTGGCCCTGCTTCGGGACAGCACACCAGACCCTGATCGCTCCATCACTGATGGCATGGCTAGAGGGGAGAGAGAGAGTGTTCAAAGGGATCAGCATTGGCCTTTGTTTTCAACATCTTAAAGGGACAGTTCACCCCCCAAATGAAAAATTCTGTCATTGTTTTCCCTCACCCTCATGCCATTTCTGAATCTGTTGTCTTTCTTTTGTGGAACACACACATATTTTGAAAAATGTTTAAACTGTTTTTGCCCATACAATGAAAGTCAATGGGGCCCACATACCCTTGTGGACTCCCCGCTCAGTACTCATTTTATAAACCCAACGGAGACTTTTTTCAAAATACTTCTTATGTGTCCCCTTAAAAAAATTTTAGCAGTTTAGAAGGAACTTGCAAGTGAGTAATTATGAATAATAATTTTATTTTGTGTTGGCACGTCTTTAATTTAGCAGCTTTTTCTGATGCAGCATTTATCGCACTGACCCATCATAAGTGTTTATGTTGTATGCAGGTATGTATGTATTAATGTATAAATTGGCACTTGTTTTCCACTGCGTGGTACTACTCGGCTCGGTTCGCGTTTCCACTGCAGTTCAGTACCGCTTTATAGTGGGTGGGACTGAGGTGCCCATTTTTTTCGTTATAGTTGCGCCGCATCTACTACCACGACTCCTAAAAAAACTTTTTCATTCCGCGTTGCCCCATCAAGCTCTCACTTGATCCGCTCCTCTGCTATCAACGCGAGGAACGTCTGTTCTTCCGCAACAGACACCAAACTTTGGTTGTTAAAAAAAGGTGCGCTCATTCAAAACAGTTGCGTTTGATCCTTCGCTGGCTGTGCTGATTTAAATCTAGTGTTTCTTTTGTGTTTGTGTCGCAAGTTCTGTGATGCAGGTAGTGACGATTCTTTCCGGCCAATCCGTGATCAGCAGAGTCGTCACGTTTTGGTAACGGTACGTTCACTTGGAACCCCAACCGAGGTGGTACGAAAAAAAGTACCAGGTACCAGGTACTGTACCCCGTGGAAAAACCCCCCAAAAGTGAACCGTACCAAGCCGTACCATGCAGTGGAAAAGCACCAATAGTGTTCTGTGTGTGATATACACTGAAAAAATTATAAACGCAACACTTTTATTTTGTGCCCCCATTTTCATGAGCTGAACTCAAAGATCTAAGCCTTTTTCTATGTACACAAAAGGCCTATTTCTCTCAAATATTGTTTCCAAACTGTCTAAATCTGTGTTAGTGAGCACTTCTCCTTTGCCTAGATAAT
>JADLZN010002472.1:187500-247505 GCA_018155175.1 Sinocyclocheilus anophthalmus | reverse complement strand
AAAAGTAGGGGCGCAGGGGGCTTCCACAGGACACTGGAAGGGGCGGTAACTGTGGCCTTTTGGTAGGATCCCAATCTCGTCTGTCATCCGAAGTGACGTCGGGAGTGACCGACTGAAAAGGAACATCTCGGTTACGTATTGTAACCCTCGTTCACTGAAGGAGGGAACAGAGACGTCACGTCCCATCGCCACAGCTCCTGTACCACCGCTGAGCGCCCAGGTCACCGGCTCGGCTCCTCAGCGAAAAACTGAATATGCGCTGCATCTGCTGCCTACTTATACTCACGCTGTGATCAGCAGCAGATGGATGCAATAATCGCATGCAATGTGCATTGGCTCGTTTAGTTACACTCGAAGTAGATTGGTCCCTCTAAGCGAGATCCCAATTCGTCGGTCCTCCGAAGTGACGTCTCCGTTCCCTCCTTCAGGAAAGGAGGGTTACATACGTAACCGAGACGATAAGCATTAACTAATATGAACTACATGAACTAATATATTTTTTACAGCATTTATTAATCGTTTGAGTTGTTTAATAAAAATATTTATGTTTCATGTTAATCACAGTACATAAACAATGTTAAAAGATACAACTTGACATTTTAGAATGTTTATACATTTGAACTTAATATAAGTAAACCATATAAAGGCTTATAATTATGTTCATTTTTTTTAACTAATTAGTTAGTTAACAAATGAAACTAGCATTGTGTTTTTTTTTAAAGTGTTACCAAAGTTTTATATATTGTTCTCTCCATGTGTGCGTGTGTGTGTGTGTGTGTGTGTGTGTCTTGATCTTATAGTGTAACCCTTTCATTGCTGTAACCCTTAAAACCAGACTGCCAGAGGTTTACTGTAAATTCACAGTTTTCCTGATGCCACTGGGGTGGCTTTTGCACTGATGGCTTGGGCCCGTCAACGGCTGCTGCAGTTTGTATTTTTATTTATTATTTTTTTAATTTTGAAACTAAATATTGAAATAAAAAAATTATCTTGCATAAAATGTTAAAGAAATGTTAAAGAGAAATCTTTAACTTTGGGGAGTCAGATTACCTTTTACTAACCTTTTACTTTACAGGAACAGATATTTTGACATGGGGTGCTCAAACTTTTGCATGCTACTGTAAGTATTTGCATAGTAACACATTTTCTATTGTTCTGATGCAGTTGTCTAGCACAGTGGTTCCCAACCCTGGTCCTGGAGGCACCCCAACACTGCACATTTTGCATGTCTCCTTTCTCTGACACACCAATTTCAGGTCTTGGAGTCCCTACTAATGAGCTGCTGATCTGAATCAGGTGTGTGTGATTAAGGAGACATGCAACACATGCAGTGTTGGGGTGCCTCCAGAACCAGGGTTGGGAACCACTGGTCTAGCACACTGAATTTTGAATCTCAGTGCAATGCAATGGTATTGGTGGTATATACAGTAACAAACCATATACTGCATCAATGTGTATCAAAGGGATGGAAAACAAAAAGCACAGCTTAGGTAATAGAGCTTTTCAAGTGCTCAATGTGGGATGTTTGGGCCTAACCAAATCAGTTACCTGACATGAATCCCACTGACCTTACATTTTACTATCTGAAGACTAAAGGTAAAAAGATGAATGCAGGAGCTAAAACTGGCAGTAGAAGCATAACAACAAGAGAAGTAAGTTAATAAGGGCTGGAATACACAACATGACTTTTAAAATCTAAACAGACTTTAAAACACTGGGTAAAAATCTGGGCAAAAGTCGTGTAGTGTATTTCAGTCTTTTGGGTCTGATGCTCTCTAGAGATTACAAACTTTAGCCAGTCATTAACTGCAAAAGATTCAACAATTTTACTCACAAAAAAAAAGGTTTATATATTTATATTATTTAATGATTTTACCATCAAGCTCCAAAATAAACACACACACACACACACAACATAAGGGCTGTAAAAGGCGTGAAAAATGAAATTAGAATTTTATACTTTATCAATAAATATTATCAATATTTGAATTATATTCAAATTTAAAAGGCATAATTTCAATTAAGGGGAAAAAAGCTTTTGGCTTCTCTCCTGAGGCCACAAGAGGGCGCATCGAGCAAAATATTACTAATGCACATTTATTCAAAGCAATAAAATAATGTTTATAATGAAGTCGGGAAGAGTACATAATGTTTAAAATAATGTTTATAAACCAAATATTATTAAGTTGCTTAAACAATTAGAAACAAAACAGCATCATGTATGTCTGCACAGTTTAATACAAAGGGCTGAAACCAACCACAAAGACTACTTTTTTTCTTTTTCTGTTTTCATTTAAAAATATTAGATGCTGTGGGATGGGGGGGGTAAATGCCATAAATTCTCGAAACATGTTTTTAAATGTTGAACTTACATTAATTTTACATGGCTTTCTAAAGATGCGGCTCTTTTGTGCGAGACGTGAGTACAACACTGATGACTGACTGTCTAGAAAATGCGAAAAATATGTGTTCTGTGTGAATGGCTTAGTTTCAGTTTTGACGTAAACAAAATCTTGCATAATTTCTTTTTCTGCGATTTTTGGATTTACAATGCAGTAGTTGCATCTAGTGGGTTCAACTGGATAGACTAACAAAAACATTAAAATGCAACGACACTTACATAGTCATCGCATCTCGTGTGCCACTGATAAAGCTGCCTGACGCACACCAAAAATTCGAATGCAACTTTTTTGCATTCGAATGTGGATTTTTATTTTAAATTGGACGAATATTCAAAATGCGATTTTTTTTTATCTGACAGCCCTAACACACACACACACACACACACCACACACACACAAAAGAACCCTAAAAGCAGACTTCGTTTTAATACTCTATTCAAAAACATCTACATTTTTGTTAGAAGCGTTTTAACCAAAACAAATGGATCAGTAAAAAGAAATTCTAGTTCAAGTTACACAGTAGTGCTTCTCATTTTTCTCCGTCATTCCCCGTCTCTAAGACACAGTAACTATATGAGGACAATTCAGTACTTCATAATGACATTCTTAGAGGTATTATCCTCAAAAAAGACTTTAACAAACCTCCTCCATAACTTGCTGTTTTTGTGCTCTCATTGAGACCAGACTCCTCCTCCTCTTCATCCTCACACGTGTCACAGATGAGAAATTCTTTCCATTCTTTCTTGAGTATCTCTTCTGTCCTTCTGAACAACTCAAAGCGCCATCCTGTGCTTACTGTAGAAAACTTCAGATGTCCTCCTCCACACTCCTTTATTAAATCATGAATATTGTTATTCCTAGAAGCGACTATTGATCCGCGTGGCTCTTCATCAGTAGTCAGCACTATAGTGTGTTTCATGGCCTGGTAACTGAAGAGGTTCAGCACATATTTCACTCCGTGTCTGTCGTTCTCACTGAAGTTGTTATACTGCAGTACGAGTACAAACACATGAGGTCCTGGAGCAGACAGAGACACACACTCTCTCACTCCCTGTGTGATCTGTTGATGTGAGAGATTCGGCTGGAGCAGGTGAGTGTTGATGACTGTGATGTGTCTCTTCTCCACCTCTCCACTGATTCTCACACTGTGCTGCTGTAAATAATATGGAGCTTTACTGTAAGATGCTGTTGTACCCAGTATACTGTTTGCCACCCGTCTGTTTTCTGATCCATTCTTTCCTATCAGCACAATCCTCAGATCACTCACTGAAAAAGAGCACAGACACACAAACAAAATTCAATAAAAAAAACACTGCACAATCACCACTTAAGAATCTCATATTAAAAATCCTACAGAATTAGCAGATTTCACCCAAGACACTAGTAGAAATTTTCAAATATAAGAAGCTTTAAGAACATCTATGAAAGATGCACATTTGTTTAATACTCAAAAGTGATCATACATTTTATTGACTTACTATTGGGATGATAATTAATTAAACACTTATGCTTTTTAGTGAAATATTAATGAAATATATTTCATTAAATGCAAATAAAATAGTGCTGTCAAACAATTAATCGCATCCAAAAAAAAAGTTTTTGTTCACATAATATATGTGTGTGTGCTGTGTATATTTGAATTACACATATTACACATTAATAGGTAATTGTTTATATATTAAATATATTTATATATTATATGAATATAAATATATACATGAAAATATTTTCAAAATATATACTCTATGTGTGTGCTTACATATACAGTATAATTAAATAACCTGTTTTTACACACACACACACACACATATACTGAGTTAACAAAAACTTTTATTTTGTATGCGAATAATCGCAATTAATCGTTTGACAGCACTAAAATAAATACAGTTCACTCTAAAATTTGCTGAGATTACTTTGTAAAGTAGTCTACTGCATAGCTGAAGTAATTCTAGGTCTGTTCACTGCATTATACTATATTTATTGTGAAACATGCTTTACAGATAAACATAAAAAAATGCAATATGTTTATTGAATGCTATATATATACAAATTCCAGAGAATTTTTTAACATTGCTTTGGCTGGACTAGGTGGCAATAGAAAAGTGAATTACTTAATAATAATAAATATATATATATATATAATTATAATAATTTAGGTCTTTTTCATCAATCAGTTTGAATAACAATTGATCACTCACACACAACAAGACGATTAAACAGTTTTGGGAAAGTCACACATATGCGAGTAATTCACATTCACGTTTTTTATTTAACAATATAAATAAAAAATTAAAACCTAACATATTGGGACTAAGCGATTTAATTGACTTACTGTCAGGACGATCATATTCTGGACTACGTCTACCTGCTGCAAGAGAGAGAAGAAGAAAATCACACACATGCATAGACCGAAAGAACAGATGGTTTATCCATTAGCTATATGCACTATTATGCTGTGACTGTGACTTGGTGAAATTATGATTTTCCTTATCCTCCGAACATCTAAAGTGTCAAAATTACACTTCAACACATACTTATTGATCTATAGCCTCTATACAATTATTAATAAGCAGGCTATTGCCACAAATCAGCAAAGATAAGTGTAAAGAATCGAGGATTAATGAAAGAAACCTCAGGCAGAGGTTTAGTTTCTTCCTGGTGTTCAAAGACACGATTAAACAAATGTAATGAGATATATTTCAATAAACGAAATTAAGTAAACAGCTGTCTTCCGTTGGCTAATATTTCATAAATAATGCATAAATCATTGAGGAAACGTGGCTGCATTTATTTGTATCCAATTTGTTTCTTACCTGACGCCATTTCAACACCTACACAAACACAAACATCGAAATCGAAAGAGAAACACTGAGAGAGCTCACCTGCGCCCCGCCTGCACAGACTGAGAAAAAGTAGGCCTATTATTGAAATTAAACTTTATGCGTCTATTTATTTTCCTACTTTGAACCAGAAATGTAATACGGAAGATGCGGTTTCTTCTTCAGTTGTCCTCATGAATAGAATAAGCAGATGCAAACTCATAGAAATGTATTTTTAATATAAATAAATGGTCATTAATTTAGACGCAGACGCGCTTCTGTGTCTTTGCGTGAGTCCGCCAGAAGGTGGCGCTATACTGATGACTAACTGGATCTAAGCGTTCAAGAAGATGTTTCATCGTGTTTTGCACATTCTACTTGTACACAGCATGACTTTAACTTGACACTTGAAGAAGCTGGGTAAACTTCCTTTTCTATTCATCTATTAGATTGTACAAAATTACATTTCTAAACTCTAAACCCTTTAAGACGAGCGTTCATCTTCGAAACAAAACCTAAGATACTTTAATGAAGCCGGAGAGATTTGTGTCCATCCAAATAAACCCCAGAAGAACACGTTGCATGTTTTATTTTGAAATGGGGGAAGTGTAAAATTACAGTAACAGTACAAATGCACACTACGATACTTCATATCTATAATAATAACACCGAGTCACATTAAAATCGAGTTCTTGCAGGACAGATTATTTGCCTGATACACATCACAGGGCTGAAGAAAAGTATTTCACAGGTTTTGTTGAAACCTAAGGTTTTAACATCACAAATAAAACCTATGTAAGTGCACTTAAACGAAGTTACTGTGTGAGGTTAAGGGTGAATAATCAGGCTGCTGAAATGCAGATGAACACTATTAATACTGTGAGGGTTTAAAGCTTCACGCTCCTCGTCTTCCTCTGGTTTGGCACCCTGGTCTCGGCTGGTCTGGGGTCAGTTGAGCTGCTGCTCAGAGTCGATGTCTGTGTAGATATTACTGACGATGTGAGTCAGATCCAGACTCTGGGTCAGCATCACCGACAGAACCTCGTCCGCCTGGATGCCCTCGATGAACTCATCCAGAGACAGCTCGCCTGAACACACACAGACACATATGTACATCACACCGCTTCATTTGCATATTTAAATAGCATAGATACACAGATTACCGTCTCCGTTGACGTCGATCTTGTTAAACACCATGTCGGTCAACTCCTCCGCGGAAAACTCCTGCTCTACTCCGTTAATGGCTTCAATGGCCTGGAGCCGAAAAACATCAACAACAAAAGACAAAAGTGAGTTCTGTGGCAGAAGAGAAACACTGATTTAAAGGGACAGTTCATCTAAAAATGAAACTCCTGTCATCCTTTCTCACTCACAAAGTAGTTCTTCCGAACCTGTAAGAAGATGTTTTGACGAACGTTGGGAACCAAACGGTTGACGGCAGCCACCATAACTACGGGAGGAAAAAAAAATACTATAGAAGCCAATGGGTGCCGTCAGCTGTTTGGCTCCCAACATCATCTTTTGTGTTCAACAGAAGCTCATACAGGTTTAGAACAACTAGATGGTGAGAAATGATGACGGTTTGCATGTTTGGGTGAACTATGCACGGTTTAATGTGGATTCTGTGACTCCAGCAGGTGGCGCTGAAGAGAAACACACACTGATTTAAAGGGACAGTTCATCTAAAAATGAAACTCCTGTCATCCTTTCTCACTCTCAAGTAGTTCTTCCAAACCTGTAAGATGATGTTTTGAAGAACGTTGGGAACCAAACGGTTGACGGCAGCCACCATAAGTATGGGAGAAAATAAAATACTATAGAAGCCAATGGGTGCCGTCAGCTGTTTGGCTCCCAACATCATCTTTTGTGTTCAACAGAAGCTCATATAGGTTTGGAACAACTAGAGGGTGAGAAATGATGACGGTTTGCATGTTTGGGTGAACTATGCACGGTTTAATGTGTGACTCCAGCAGGTGGCGCTGAAGAGAAACACAGACGCCACTGATTTAAAGGGACAGTTCATCTAAAAATTAAACTCCTGTCATCCTTTCTCACTCTCAAGTAGTTCTTCCAAACCTGTAAGATGATGTTTTGAAGAACGTTGGGAACCAAACGGTTGACGGCAGCCAACATAAGTATGGGAGAAAAAAAAATACTATAGAAGCCAATGGGTGCCGTCAGCTGTTTGGCTCCCAACATCATCTTTTGTGTTCAACAGAAGCTCATATAGGTTTGGAACACCTAGAGGGTGAGAAATGATGACGGTTTGCATGTTTGGGTGAACTATGCACAGTTTAATGTGTGACTCCAGCAGGTGGCGCTGAAGAGAAACACAGACGCCACTGATTTAAAGGGACAGTTCATCTAAAAATGAAACTCCTGTCATCCTTTCTCACTCTCAAGTAGTTCTTCCAAACCTGTAAGATGATGTTTTGAAGAACGTTGGGAACCAAACAGTTGACGGCAGCCACCATAAGTATGGGAGAAAAAAAAATACCATAGAAGCCAATGGGTGCCGTCAGCTGTTTGGCTCCCAACATCATCTTTTGTGTTCAACAGAAGCTCATATAGGTTTGGAACAACTAGAGGGTGAGAAATGATGACGGTTTGCATGTTTGGGTGAACTATGCACAGTTTAATGTGTGACTCCAGCAGGTGGCGCTGAAGAGAAACACAGACGCCACTGAATTCATCAGGATACCTTGAAGATGAGCGCAGCGGTCCTCGCGGTCGATTCGCAGGCCTGCGTCCAGTTCGAACAGCTTTGAAGTACCAGCGCAGTTTCTGCTGAACGCCACCCTTCAGAACCAAACTCAGAGCCGCCACGTACTCCATGAAATCAATGCAGCCGTCCTGACGACAACATGTAATAATACATAACCAATTACGATACTGCCAACAGTTATGATCTGTTATGGATGCAAGTAAAGTGTCTAAGGCTTCAAATAACTTTTGTGGCAATGTCAAAAAAAGTAAGTCCTCGTTTTCAGCATACTCAGTATGTAAGAATAAAACGACATACTTATTCTGACCTGTACTTATTTATATATGCAAAAGAATAGGTGATCATACTAAATTATTATTATGTTTTAAATGATTAAAAACTTTTTGCTGACAAATGGGTAAAACCTAGTGGCTAGAAGGATAGCCTGTCTATCTGTCTGCCTGTCTGTCTGTCTATCTATCATCTATCTGTCTATCTATCTAGAAGGATAGTAACAAAGATTGGTCAATATTTAAAATGGCAATTAATTAGTTTGTAGGGGCTGCAAGGAAACCTTTAAATAAAGTGTCATCCAATGATTCTTGATGATTTTTTGGAATATCAACTACACTGAATGACATTTTAGTGGATGTCTTCTGTAAATCATCAAGTTTGTTTGTTTGTGTATTTATTTATTTATCTATTTATTCTCTTAACGGTCACCTTTTTGAACATAGGCGTGAAAATGCACACAATTTTGTTCATCTGAACCTAGATTGTTATAATTCATGAATATGGGCCTAAGAAGCCAATCAGCAGGTTGAAATATTTTGGAATCTAAAATTGCTATAAAATGTCTAATTATGTTATTAATGAGCAATAATGCTGTAACTGATGACGCTAATAATCTAGATAGTCTTGTATTTTTCATGGAAAGTGCCGTGACGTGAATGGAAGCCGCCGTGATCAGGAATAAAGTAGAGCGGTCACTGTATAAACTCCCGAGTTAACCGAATTACAGGATCTGCTGGGTCTTAGTGAAGATCTCTGAGCTTCTGCATCGCTGATGTTTGGCCTGAGTTTACTATATTAACACAGATCTCGTTACCCACAATCCTCAGCTGAACTGAAGCAGAAGGAACCTTTGTTTGTTTATGATTTAACGCCGTGCGAGCTACCGCTGTATTCATGGCGAGAACGAGGTTAGTTAAGTTCAATTAAGTTTTTAAATTTGATTTTAAAACTGAATCTGGCCTTACTTCATTAAAAATCTTTCCATAAAAGTCAACAGAAAAATAGAGTTCTGACAGTTTTAAACTATTATAATCCACCAAAACATAAAGGAGGATCTTCAAGCAGAAGGACGCTGGCCAAAGAGTTCATGAGTTATATTTTTCAATCTATTTATATAGCGTTTTTCACATTACACATCATTTATCTGTTAAGTTTTGTTTGGGATGCATTGAAGAATCAGGTTTATACTTCATAAAATGCCCTAATTTCATGAGAACTGATTATCAACACAACTTTAACCTGATACAAATCCAAATTTAACCTAACAATAACCTCTCTACAACAAAAGATGATATTTTGAAGAATGCTGGTAACCAAACAAATGACGGTACCCATTGACTTCCATAGTATTTTTTTCCACACTATGTAAGTCAATGGCTACCGTCAAGCATTTGGTTACTCGCATTCTTCAATAAATCTTCCATTGTGTTGGTAACCAAGCAGGTAACGGTAGCTATTGACTTCTATAGTATGGAGGAAAAAATACTGTGGAAGTCAATGGGTACCGTCAACTGTTTGGTTACCAAACATTTAAAGGGATAGTTCACCCAAAATGAAAATTCTGTAAGTTACTATGTGTTCCACCTGGGTTGAACACAAAAGAAGAAATATTCTGAATCATGTTGGTAGCCAAATATTTTTGACGGTACCCATTGACTTCCATAGTTTTTTTTTCACACTATGCAAGTCAATAGCTATACCGTCAACCATTTCTTCACTAAATCTTCTATTGTGTTGGTAACCAAGCAGTTGATGGTAGCCTTTGACTTCTATAGTATGGAGAAAAATACTATAGAAGTCAATGGGTACCGTCAACTGTTTGTTTACCAACATTCTTCAAAATATCTTCTTTTGTGCTGGTTTGGAATGACATGAGGGTGAGTAAAGTGAGAATGAGGATGCACAAATATGCACAAGTATAATAGTAACATTTAGTAAAACAGTAAATAATAAGTAGAAAAATAACAGCCTGTCTTACGTCGTTTATGTCGAACGTCTTGAACATGGTCTTGACGTACTCGTTGGATGTTTCTGACAGATTCTTCAGGCCGAAGAACTTCTTGAACTCGTAGAAGGTGAGCTGACCGGACGGACACTCGGTCATGAACTTGCGGTACCACTGATGGGAATGACATGCGCTCAGCTCCTTCACTGACATGCTGGAGGAGTTTCCCATGATGCTTCAGCAGAGATCTGTCACACACTGGCACACGGGCTCGGCTCAGCGTGCAGGACAGAGTGAGGAGGAGGGTGTCCCGTCCAATTACCGCTGACGTCACGCCCTGCTGTTCTTTTCCGCTCTGGAAAATACAGCGAATTACCTCCTGGTTTCAGAGAATCCTAAGTACAGTGTGTCAGCACGCCCCACTGACCTGAGATCACGACCTGTCTGTCAAACAGCAGTCTGATGCTAGTGCATGGATCCCAATTGATTCATTTTTGTAACTAATCACAAACCATAAACTATCTATCATCTATCTATCTGCCTGTCTGTCTGTCTGTCGTCTATCTATCTATCTATCTATCTATCTATCTTCTATCTATCTATCTATCTATCTATCCATCTATCTATCTATCATCTCTCTATCTCTGTCTGTCTATCTATCTATCTATCTATCTATCTATCTATCTATCTATCTATCTATCTATCTATCTATCTATCTATCTATCTGCCTGCCTGTCTGTCTGTCTGTCTGTCTGTCTATCTATCACTTCTATGTCTGTCTGTCTGTCTGTCTGTCTGTCTGTCTGTCTGTCTGTCTGTCTATCTATCTATCATCGATCTAATCGATCTAGCTATCTATCCTCTATATCTAAGCTATCTATCATCTCTCTAAATCTCTGTCGTCGTCTATCTTATATCTATCTATCTATTATCTATCATTATCTATCTGCTGCCTGCTGCCTGCCTGCCTGACTGGCCTGCCTGTCGTCTGTCTGTCTGTCTGTCTGTCTGTCTGTATGTCTGTCTGTATGTCTGTCTGTCTGTTTGTCTGTCTATCTATCTATCTATCTACTATCTATCTATATATATCTATCTTTCTATCTATCTTTCTATCATCTATCTATCATCTATCTATCATCTGTCTGTCTGTCTGTATATCATCTGTCTGTCTATCTATCTATCTATCTATCTATCGATCTATATATCATCTATCTATCTATTTATCTATCGATCTATTATCTATCTATCTATTTCTATCGGCAGGTCTGCTCTGTCTGTCGTCGCGGTATGTCTATCTATCTATCTATGTATCTATCTATCTATATATCTATCTGACTATTTCTATCTATCTATCTTCTGTCTATTTCTATCTATCTATCTATCTTCTGTCTGTCTGTCTGTATGTCTATATCTATCTATCTATCATCTATCTATCTATCTATCTATATATCTATATATATATCTATCTGTAGTCGTCTGTCTGGCTGTCTGTCTATTATCTATCATCTATATATACTATCTATCGATCGATCTATCTATATAATCTGTCTGTCTGTAGTGTCTGTCTGTCTGTCTGTCTGTTCTCTCTATCATCATCTATATATCTGTCTGTCTGAATATCTGTCAATCAACGATATATATAACTATCTGTCTGTCTGTCTGTCTATCTGGCTATCTATCTATCTATCTATCATATCTATCTATCTATCTATCTATCTATCTATCTATCTACTGTCTGTCTGTCTGTCTGTCTATCCTATCTGTCTGTCTGTCTGTCTGTCTGTCTGTCTGTCTATATATATCTATCTATCTATCTATATAATATATCTGTCTGTCTATGTCTGTCTGTCTATCTATCGATCTATCTGTCTGTCTGCGGTGTCTGTCTGTCTGTCTATTAACATCTGTCTGGTAACGTCTATCTGTCTGTCTATTTATCATCTATCTATCTATCTGTCTGTCTGTCTGTCGTCTGTCTGTTCTATATCTATCTATCTATCCTATATATCTATCTATATCTAATCTAGCTGTCTATCTATGTCTATCTGTCTGTGTCTGTCTATCTATCTATCTGTGTCTGTCTGTATGTCTATCTATCTGTCTGTCTATCTGTCAGTCTGTCTATCTGTCAGTCTATCTATCGATCTGTCTGTCGTCTGTCTGTTTATCTGTATGTCTGTTTGTCTATCTGTACTGTCTGTTCTGTTGTGCTACATCTATGTCTACATCTATCTGTCTTCTATCTATCTGTATATATATATCTATCTTCTGTCTGTCTGTATGCTTATACATCAGCGTATCGATATGTCTGTCTGTCTGTGTCTGTCTGTCTATCATCTATCTATGTCTATCTGTCTGTCATTCTATCTATCTGTCTGTCTGTCTACGTCTATCTATCTGTCTGTCTGTCTGTCTGTGTGTTTGTCTGTGTCTGTGTCTGTCTGTCTGTCTATATCTATATATCTATCTGTCTATCTGTCTGTCTGTCTGTCTGTCTATCATCTATCTATCTATCTATCATCTGTCTGTCTGTCTATATCTATCTATATATCTCGTCTATATGTCTGTCTGTCTGTAATGGTCTATCTATATGTCTTCTATCTATCTGTCTGTATGTATATTCTATCGGTTATCTGTCTGTCTGTCTGTCTGTTGTCTGTCTGTCATCTATCTTTGTCTGTCTGTCTGTCTGTCTCTGTCTGTCTGTCTGTATATCATCTATCTGTCTGTCTGTCTATATATATATCTATCTGTCTGTCATCTATCTATTTTCGTCGGTCTGTCTGTCTATCTGTATGTCTATATGTCTGTCTGTCTATCTATATGTCTGTCTGTCTGTCTGTCTATAATATATGATCTATATTATATCTATCATCTATATATACTATCTAATCTATCTTATATCTATCTGCCTGCCTGCCTGCCTGCCTGCCTGCTGCCTGCCTGATCTGCTGTCTGTCTGTCGTCTGTCTGTCTGTCTGTCTGTCTGTAAATCTATCTATCTATCTATCTATAAATCTATCTATCTATCTATCTATCTTATCTATCATCCATCCATCCATCCATCAATCATCTATCTATCTATCTATCTATCGGTCTGTCTGTCTATCATCTATCTATCATCTATCTATATCTATCCATCTATCTATCAGCTATCTATATCTATCTATCTGATCTATCTATCTATCTATCTATATATATAATATCGATTCTATGCTATCTGCCGTCTGCTGTCTGTCTGTCGTCGTCTATTACTATCTAGCTATCTATCTGTCTATCATCTATCGATCTATCTATCTATCTATCTATGAAGTATCTATCTATCTATCTACTATCTATCTATCTATCAATGTCTGTCTGATCTGTCTGTCTGTCTATATTATCTATCTATCGATCTATCTATCTATCTGTCTGTCTGTCTGTCGTCTGTCGGTCTTATCTATCTATCTTTTATCTATCTATCTAAGCTTCGATCTATCTATCTGTCTGTCTGGCTGTTGTCGCTGTCTGTCGGTATGTTATCTATCGATAATTAATATATCTGTCTGTTGAATATATGTCATCTAACTATATATCTAACTAATCTGTCGATCGTCTGATATTCTATGTCTATCTATCTATATATTGTCTATCTATCGTCTATCTATCTATCTATCTATTATCTATCTGTCTGTCTGTCTGTCTGTCTGTCTGTCTGTCTATCTGTCGGTCTGTCTGTCTGTCGTTCTGTCTTATCTTATCTATCTTACGATCTATCTATTCATATATTGTTCTTGTTCTGTCTGTCGGTCTGTCTATCTATCTATCTATCTGGTCTGTCTGTCGTCTGTTCTGTCTGTCTGTCTGTCTATCTAAATTATCTGTATGTTCGAACTATCTATCTGTCGGTTATCATCTATAATCTATCTATCATATAATCTATCTATCTGTCTGTCGTCTTGTCTGTCTGTTGTCTGTTACATCTACTATCTATCTATCTATATATCTATCATCTATCTACCTATCTATCTATCAACTGACTATTTCTATCCATCTATCTATCTATCTATATATATCATCTATCTGTCTGTCTGTCTATATATCTGTTCTGTCTATCTTGTCTGTCTGTCTATCTATGTCTGTCTGTCCATCTGTCTATCTATGTCTATTGTCTGTCTGTCTGTCTATCTATGTATCGTCTATCTGTCTGTCTGTCTGTCTATAATCTATCTATATCTATCTGTCTGTCTACTGTCTATCTGTCTATCTATCTATATATCTGTCTATCTGTCTGTCTGTCTGTCTGTCGATCATCTATCTATCTATCTATCCGTCCGTCCGTCCGTCTATCTATCTATCTGTCTATCTGTCTGTATGTCTGTCTGTTGTCTATATATCTCTGTCTGTCTGTCTGTCTGTCTGTCGTCTATCTATCTATCTATCTATCCGTCTGTCTATCATCTATCTATCTATCTATCTATCATCTATCTATTTTTCTATCTGTCGGTAGGTCAGTCTGTCTATCTGTCTGTCTTGTCTACTCACCCCACCCATATGTCTGTCTGTATGTCTGTCTGTCTGTCTATCTGTCATTCTATCTATCTAATCTATCTATCTATCTATCTATCATCGACTACTACTGCCTGACTGCCTGCTGCTGCCTGCCTGCTGCCTGCCTGCTGCTGCCTGCCGGCCGGTCTGTCTGTTTCTATCTATCTATCTATCTGTCTATCAACTGTTATCTATCTATCTATCGATCTATCTATTTATCTATCATTCTATCTATCTATCTATCTATCTATCTGTCTGTCTGTCGTCTGTCTGTCTATATCTATCTATCTATCTATCTATTATCTATCTATCTATCAATCTATTATCTATCTATCTATCTATCTACCTACCTGTATGTCTGTCTGTCCTTGTCTGTCTGTCTGTCTGTCTGTCTGTCTATCTATCTATCTATCTATCTTGTCTATCTATCTTGTCTGTCTGTCTATCTATCTATCATCTATCATCCATCCATCTATCTATCTATCTATCTATTATCTATCATCGATCTGGTCTGTCTGTCTGTCTGGCTGTCTATATCTATCTATCGATCTATACTATCTATCTGTCTGGATGTTCGTTGTCTGTCTGTCTTTCTATCTATCATCTATCTATCTATCATATATCTATATATCTATCTATCGGGCTTGTCTGTCTGATGTACTGTCTGTCTGTCTGTGTATCTATATATCTATCTGTCTGTCTGACTATCTGTCAATCTAACTATATATCTAACTATCTGTCTGTCTGTCTGTTATCTATGTCATCTATCTATCATCTATCTATTCTATCTATCATCTATCTATTATCTATCTATCTATTTATATATCTAGCTATCTATCTGTCTCGGCTGGCTGGATGGCTGGCTGGCTGGCTATCGTCTGTATGTCTGTTGTCTGTCTGTCGCATATAGCTATTCTTATCATCTATCTAATCATATATTCTGTCTGTCTGTCTGTCTGTCTGTCTAGCTATCTTATATTCTGTCTGTCTGGTTGTCTGTCTGTCTGTCTGTCTGTCTAAATATCTATCTATCTATCTATCTAACTAACTGTCTGTCTGTCTATCTATCTATCTATATATCTATCTACATCTGGTCTGTCTGCTGTCTGTCTGTCTGTCTGGTCTATCAATATATCTATATATCTATATATCTATCTTATATATCTATCGCTATCTATCTGTCTATCATCTGTAGGTCTATCTGTCAGTCTGTCTATAGTCAGTCGTCTATCTGCTTCTGTCTAATCTGTCAGTCTGTCTTCTGTCAGTCTGTCATCCATCTGTCACGCAATGTCTGTCGGTCTCTCTGTCTGTTCTGTATATCTGTCTGTAGTCGTCTGTCTCTAAGTACTGTTATCATTATCTGGTCGATTATCGATCTGTCTATATAAAATATATCTGTCTGTCTGTCGTCTGTCATCTATCTATCTATCTATAATATGTCTGTCTGTCTGTCTGACTGTCGGTCTATCCATCTAGCTATGTCTATCTATCTGTCTACTGTCTGTCTATCTGTCGTCTGTCGTAATCTATCTGTCTGTCTGTCTGTCTATAATCTATCTGTCTATCTATCTATCTGTCTGTCTATATATCTATCTATCTGTCTATCTGTTCTGTCTGTCTGTCTGTTCTTCTGTCTGTCTATCTATCATCTGTCTGTCCATCTATCTATCTATCTATCTATCTGGTACATCTGTCTGTCTGTCTGTCGGTTATCTCTATCTGGCTATATATCTATCGTCTGTCGGTCTATATCTATATGTAATCTTTCTGTCGGTCTGTCTGTCTGTCTGTCTATCTAATATCATCTGTTGTCGTCTGTCTGTCTGTATGTCGGTCTGTCATCATCTATCGTATTTCTGTCTGTTGTCTGTCTATTATCATCATCTATATATCTATCTATTCTATCTATTTTCTGTCTGTCTGTCTGTCTCTAGTCTGTCTATCTGGTCTGTCTGTCTATCTCTATGTCTGTCTGTCTGTCTGTCTGTCTCATCATACTATCTATCATCTATCTGTCTCTATATCTGTCATGTCGGTCTGTCTGTCTGTATGGTTTGTATCTGTCGATCATCTGTCTGTCGTCTGTCTGTCTGTTGTCTGTCTATCTATCTATCTATCCATACACCTGTCTGTCTGTCTGTCTGTCTGTCATCTATCTATCGATCTGTCTGTCTGTCTGTCTATATCTATATATCTATCTATCTATAATCTGACTATCTATCTATCTGTCTGTCTGTCTATCGTCTGTCTGTCCGTCCGTCCATCTATCGTCTGTCTGTCTGTCTAGCTATCTATCTATCTATCTATCTCTGTCTATCTGTCTATCTATCTATCTTTCTGTCTATCTGTCTATCTATCTGTCTCTCTATATATCTATCTATCTCTCTATCTATCTATCTATCAATCTATCAATCTATCTATCTATCTATATCTATCTATCTATCTATCTATATTCTGTCTGTCGGTCTTTCGTATGTCTGTGTATTATCTATCTATCTATCTATTATCTATCTTTCTGTCTGTATGTCGGGCTGTCTGTCTGTCTGTTCTATCTATCAGCTATCATAGTCGTCGACTATCGTCTATCTATCTATATATCATCTATCTGTCTGTCTGTCTGTTTCTGTCTGTCTATCTATCTATCTATTATCTATCTATCTACTATCTATCTATACATTATCTATCTATCTGTCGGTCTGTCGGCTGGCTGCTGGTGGCTGGCTGCTATCTGTCGTCTGTCTGTGGTCTGTCTGATTATATCTATCTATCTATCATCTATCTATCTATCTATCTATCTATCTATCATATATCTGTCTGTCTGTCGGCTGTCTGTATGTCTGTCTGTCTATCTATTTATCTAATCTGTCTGTCATTCTCTGTGTCTGTCTGTCTGTATGTCGATTAAATATCTGTCGTCTGCTAAATATATTGTCTATCTATTATCTAGGATATCTATCTGTCTGTCGGTCGGTCTATCTGTCGGTCTGTCTGTCTATCATCTATCTATCTATCTATATAGTAACTATATATATATATATATGTTAGATATCTGTCTGTCTATCTGCAGTCTTTCTATATGGCAGTCGTCTAATCGATCTGTCTGTTTGTCTGTCTGTCTGTCTATTTATCTATCTGTCTATCTATCTGTCTGTTGTCTGTCTATCATCTGTCTGTCTGTCATCTGTCTGTCTGTCTATCTGTCTGTCTGTCTGTCGTCTGTATGTCTGTCGGTCTGTCTGTCTGTCTGTCTGTCTGTATATCGTATATGTCTATTATCATTATGTCTGTCTGCTGTCTGTATTATGTCATCTATCTATCATTATCTATCTGTCTGTCTGTCGGGCTGACTGTCTGTCTGACTATCGTCTATCCATCTATCTATCGGATTGTCTGTCGCTATCTATGTAGTATGTCTAGCTATCTGTCTGTCTGTCTATCTGTCTGTCTGTTTGTCTGTCTATCTGTCTGTCTGTCTACGTCTATCTAGCTATTATCTATCTGTCTGTCTGTCTGCCGTTCTATCTATCTATCTATCTATCTATCGCGTCTATATATACTATCTATCTATCGTCTGTCTGTCTATCATCTATCTGTCTATCTATCTATCTGTCTGTCGGTCTATCTATCTA
The DNA here is from genome assembly GCA_018155175.1 of Sinocyclocheilus anophthalmus. Classification (NCBI taxonomy): domain Eukaryota; kingdom Metazoa; phylum Chordata; class Actinopteri; order Cypriniformes; family Cyprinidae; genus Sinocyclocheilus; species Sinocyclocheilus anophthalmus. Next base: position 229,179 of record JADLZN010002472.1, on the reverse strand, counting down.
TAGTCTATCTGTATGTCGGTCTTGTCTGTCTGTCTATCTATATATAATCGTCTGTCTGTCGTCTGTCTGTATGTCTGTCTATCCATTTATCGTTGTCTGTTCTGTTGTCTATATTATCATCTTCTATTTTTAGTCTGTCGTATGTCTATGTATGTCTATCTGGTTGTCGTGATTATATATGTCTTAGGTCTGTCTGTCTATCATCTATCGATCATCATCGATCTGTCTAATATATCTGTCTGTCTGTCTTTCTTTTTTTCTGTCTTTCTGTCTGTCTGTCTGTCGTCTGTCTGTCTATCTATCATCTGTCATCTGTCGTCTGTCTGTCTATCTATCTATCTATCTATCTATCGGTCTGTCTGTCTGTCATCTGTCTGTCAATCTATCTATCTATCTACCTATCTATCTATCTGTCTGTCTGTCTGGCTGTCTGTCTATCTATCTATCTATCTATCTCGGTCGGTCTGTCTGTCTGTCTGTCTATCTATCTATCTATCTATTATCTATCTATCATCTATCTATCTATATATCTATCTATCTATCTATATCTATCTGTCTGTATCTATCTATCTATATCTATCTATCATCTATCTATATCTATCCATCTATCTATATCTATCTATCTATCTATCTATATCTAGCTAGCTAGCTATCTCTGTCTGTCTATCTATCTGTCTATCATCTATATATATATCTGTCTGTCTGTATGACTATCTGGCAATAACTATATATCAACTATCCTGTCGCTGATATACTAATATATCTATCATCTTCTGTTCGGGCTGCGGCTGGCGGGCTGGCTGGCTGTGGCTATCTGTCTCTGTCGTTGTATGCTCTGTCTATCATATCTATCTATCTATCTATCTATAAATAATATCTATCTATCTATCTATCTGTCTGTCTGTCTGTCGTCTGTCTGTATCTGTCAATATATCTATTGTCGTCTTCTGTCTGTCTGTCTGTTTGTCTATCTATCTGTCTGTCTGTCTAAATATCTGTCTGTCGTTCTCGAGCTATCTATCGATCTATATATCATCTGGTCTGTCTGTCTGTTGTTGTCTGTCTGTCTGTTGTCATAATTATCTATCTATCTATCTACTATCTATCTACTATCTATTCTATCTATCTACTGTCTATCTATCTGTCATATCTATCTGTCGTCATCGGTCAGTCTGTCTATCTGTCAGTTGTTATCTATCATGTATGTCTATCCTGTCAGTCGTCTATCTGTCAGTCTGTCTATCATCTGTGGTCGTCGTCTGTCTGTCTCGTCTGTCGGTCTGTCTATCTGTCATGTCTGGTATGTATATCTGTCTGTGTCTGTCTCTCATCTATCTGTATATATATCTATCGTCTATAATATCTATCTGTCTGTTATGTCTGTCTATCTTATCTATCTAGCATATACAGGGGTCGGAAAGTATTCAGACCCCCTTAAATTTTTCACTCTTGTTATATTGCAGCCATTGCTAAAATCATTTAAGTAAATTTTTTCCTCATTAATGTACACACAAAACCCCATATTGACAGAAAAACACAGAAATTGTTGACATTTTTGCAGATTTATTAAAAGAAAAACTGAAATATCACATGGCCTAAGTATCAGACCCTTTGCTGGGACACTCATATATTTAACTCAGGTGCTGTCATTTCTTCTGATCATCCTTGAGATTCATTTGAGTCCAGCTGTGTTTGATAATACTGATTGAACTTGATTAGGAAAGCCACACACCTGACTATAAGACCTTACAGCTCACAGTGCATGTCAGAGCAACTGAGAATCATGAGGTCAAAGGAACTGCCAGAAGAGCTCAGAGACAGAATTGTGGCAAGGCACAGATATGGCCAAGGTTACAAAAAAATTCTGCTGCACTTAACGTTCCCAAGAGCACAGTGGCCTCCATAACCCTTAAATGGAAGACATTTGGGACGACCAAAACCCTTCCTAGAGCTGGCCGTCCGGCAAACTGAGCTATCGGGGGAGAAGAGAATTTGTGAGAGAGGTAAAGAAGAACCCAAAAAAATCACTGTGGCTGAGCTCCAGAGATGATGCAGTCGGGAGATGGGAGAAAGTGTAAGAAATCAACCATCACTGCAGCCCTCACCAGTCGGGGCTTTATGGCAGAGTGGCACGACGGAAGCCTCTCCTCAGTGCAAGACACATGAAAATTTGCTAAAAAACACCTGAAGGACTCTAAGATGGGTGAGAAATAAGATTCTCTGTCTGATGAGACCAAGATAGAACTTTTTGCCTTACTAAGCGGTATGTGGGAGAAAACCAGGCACTGCTCATCACCAGTCCAATACAGTCCCAACAGTGAAGCATGTGGTGGCAGCATCATGCTGTGGGGGTGTTTTCAGCTGCAGGGACAGGACGACTGGTTGCAATAGAGGGAAAGATGAATGCGCCAAGTACAGGGATATCCTGGACGAAAAAACCTTCTCCAGAGTGCTCAGGAACTCAGACTGGGCCGAAGGATTACCTTCCAACAAGACAATAACCCTAAGCACACACCTAAAATAACGAAGGAGTTGCTTCACAAAAACTCTGTGACTGTTCTTGAATGGCCAAACCAGAGCCCTGACTTAAACCCAATTAAGCATCTCTGCAGAGACCTAAAAATGGCTGTCCACCAAAGCTTACCATCCAACCTGACAGAACTGGAGAGGATCTGCAAGGAGGAAGGCCAGAGGATCCCCAAATCCAGGTGTGAAAAAACTTCTTTCCCAAAAAGACTCATGGCTGTTTTAGATCAAAGGGTGCTTCTACTTAATACTGAGCAAAGGGTCTGAATATTTAGGACCATGTGATATTTCAGTTTTTTCTTTTTTAATAAATCTGCAAAAAATGTCAACAATTCTTTGTGTTTCTGTCAATTGGGGTGCTGTGTGTACATTAATGAGGAAAAAAAAATTAACTTAAATGATTTTAGCAAATATTAGGCTGCATATAACAAAGAGTGAAAAATGTAAGGGGTCTGAATACTTTCCGAACCCACTGTATACTATCGGTCTGTCTGTGGACTGTTCGTCGACGATCTGTCACCATCTAGATATCTATTTGTCTGTCTATCTATCTATCTATCATCGTTTTGTTCTATCTATCTGTCTGTCTGTCATCTGTCTGTCGGTCTGGCGTCTACGCTATCTATCTATCGGTCTGTCGGGTCTTGTCTATCATCTTTTGTTCTATCTATACTATCTGTTCTGGTATATATCTATCTATAAATTTCTGTCTATCATTTGTCTGTCTGTCTGTCTATATATCTATCTATCTGTCTATCTGTCTGTCTGTCTGTCTGTCTATCTAATCTGTCTATATACTATCTGTCTGTCTGTTATATCTATCGGTTATCTGTCGGTCTGTCTGTCTATATATATATCTCTTGTCTGGGTCGGTCGGTCGTCTGTCTGTCTTTTCTTTCTGTCTGTCTGTCTGTCTGTTGTCTGTCTGTCTATCTATCTATCTATAGATTATTTTTCTGTATGTCTGTATCTGTCTATTCTGTCTGTCTTTCTTTCTTTCTGTCTGTCTGTCTGTTTGTCTATCATCTATCTATCATCTATCTGTCTATCTATCTATCTATCTATCTGTTGTCTGTCTGTCTGTCTGTGTATCTGTCTGTTATATCTTCTGTCTGTTGTCTAGCTATTATGTTCTTCTGTCTTCTGTCTGGTCTGTCTGTCTGCTGTCTATTTATCTATAGATCTGTCTGTCTGTCGGTCTGTCTGTCTGTCTGTCTATATATATGTCTGTCTATCTATCTATCGTATGTCTGTCTATCTATCTATCGTATGTCTGTCTGTCTGTCTGTCTATCACTATCTGTCTGTCTGTCGGTCTGTCTGTCTATCTATCTATCTATCTATCATCTTTTGTTCCGTCTATCTGTCTGTCATCAGTCTGTCAATTTGTGTTTATATCTATCTATCTATCATCTATCTGTCTATCTATCATCGTCGTCTGTCTGTGTATCTGTCGATTATCTGTCTGTCTGTCGTCTGTTGTTTGTCTATCTATCTGTTCTGTCTGTCTGTTTGTCTGTCTGCCGTCTATCATCGATTATCTTTGCTGTCTGTCTGTCGTCTGTATATCATTCTATAGTCGGTCCTGTCTAGATGTCGATCTATCTGTTGGTCATCTATAGGCGTCTGTCTACGTCTATCTATCTATCTATCTGTCTGTCGTCTGTCTATCATCTATCTGTCTATCTATCTATCTGTCAATATCTATCTATCTATCTATCTGTCTATATGTCTGTCTGTCTGTCTGTCTATCATCTATATGTCTATCTATCTATCGGTCTGTATGTCTATCTATCTATCTGTCTATCGTCTGTCTGTCTGTCTTCTGTCTGTCTGTCTGTCTATCTATATATATCTGTCTGTCTGTCTGTCGTCGGTTGTGTCGATCATATATCTGTCTGTCTATCATATCATCTATTATCTATATTTTTCTGTCTGTCTGTCGGTCTAGGTCTGTCTATCTGTCTGTGTCTATCTATATGTTGTTGTCTGTCTGTCTATCATTTATCTATCTATCTATCTATCATATATCATCTATATATCTATCTGATGATATCTATCTATCTGTCTGTCTGTCTGTAGGTCTGTCTGTCTGTCTGTCTGACTGTCTATCAAATTATCTATCGGTTGTGCGTCTGTTGTCTGTTGGTCTATCTTCTATATTCTGTCTATCTATTATATGTCTGTCTATCTGGTATGTCTGTCGTCTGTCTGATGTCTCATCTATATATTTATATCTATCTCTGTCTATCTAATCTATCTATGTATCTATCTATAATCATCTCTTTATATATCTATCTCGATATCTATCTATATATATATCTATCTGTCTGTCTGTCTGTCTGTATGTCTGTATGTCTGTCTGTCTATCTATCTATCTATCTATTATCTATGATCTATCTGTCTGTCTGTCTGTATGTCTGTCTATCTGTCTGTCTGTCTGTATTTCTGTCTGTTTGTTTGTCTGTCTGTCTGTCTATCTATCATCTATCTATCTATCTATTTATCTATCTGACTATTTCTATCTATCTGACTATTTCTATCTATCTCTCTATCTATCTATCGATCTATCTATCTGTCTGTCTGTCTTTCTGTCTGTCTGTCTGTCTGTCAATCAAATGTATATCTATATCTATCTATCTATCTATCTATCTATCATATATCAGTCTGTCTGTCTGTCTGTCTGTCTGTCTATTTATATATCTGTCTGTCTGTCTGTCTGTCTGTCGTCTAGCGAACTATCTGTCTGTCTGTTAAACTATCATCTGTCTGTGTCTATCTATTATTCTCTCGATTATATATCTATCTGTCTGTATGTCTGTCTGAATATCTATCTGTCTATCTATCTATCTACATATCTATTATCTATCTGTCTATCACTGTCTATCTATCTGTCGGTCTATCTGTCTGTCTGTCTATCTGTCAGTCTGTCTATCTATCTGTCAGTCTGTCAGTCTGTCTATCTGTCAGCGGTCATTATTCTGTCTGTCTGTCTGTTGTCTGTTCTGTCGGTCTGCTGTCGGTCTGTCTGTCTATTGTCTGTATGTCTGTTCTGTATATCTGTCTGTCCTGTCTGTCTGTCATCATTATCTGTCTTCACTATCTGTTCTAGCTATCATCTGTCCTAGATCATCTATCTGTCTGTCTGTTGTCGTTATCTATCTATCATCTATATCTGTCTGTTGTATGAATGTCTGTCGTCGACTAGCTGGCTATCTATCGATCTTATCTTATTGTGTTCTGTTGTCATCTATCTATATGTAGGGTTATCGATCTGTCTATCTGTTGTTCGATCTGTCTGTCTGTCTAGGTCTATCATCTGTCTATCTGTCTGTCTATCTGTCTGTCTGTCTACGTCTATCTATCTATCTATCTGTCTGTATGTCTGTATGTCTGTCTGTCTGTATATCTATCTATATATCTATATATCTGTCTATCTGTCTATCTGTATGTCTGTCTGTCCTTCTGTCCGTCTGTCTGTCTGTCTGTCAGTCTGTCTGTCTATCTATCTATCTGTCTATCTATCTATCGGTCTGTCATCTGTCTATCTATCTGTCTGTCTATCTATATATCATCTGTCTGTCTGTCTATATATCTGTCCTTCTGTCTGTCTGTATATCTGTCTGTCTTTCTGTCTGTCTGTCTGTCTATCTATCTATCTATCTATCTATTTTTCTGTCTGTCTGTCTGTCATCTGTCTGTCTGTATGTCTGTCTATATCTGTCTGTCTGTCTGTCTGTCTGTCTATCATTCTATCTATCTATCATCTGACTTTTTCTGTCTATCTATCTATCTGTCTGTCTGCTGTCGTGTATCTGTCTATCTATCTGTCTGTCTTCTGTCTGCTATATATCTGTCTGTCTGTCGTATGTCTGTTGCGTTATGTTTGCCTTGTCATCATTATCTATCTATCTGTCTGGTCGGTCTGTCTGTCGTCGGTCTGTCTCTTATATCTATATGGTCGTCGTCTTTATATATCTATCTATCATCTGACTTTTTCTGTCTGTCTATCTATCTATCTTTTTTCTTTCTGTCTGTCTGTCTTTCTGTTTGTCTGTCTATCTATCTATCTGTCTGTATGTTGTCTATCTGTCTGTCTGTCTAGTCATCTATCGATCTATCTTCTGTCTGTCCTGTGTCGGTCTATCTACTCTCATCTATCATATATCTGCTGTCTGTTGTCTTAGATATGTTGTCTGTCTGTTGTCGTCTGTCTAATACATCTATCTATCTTCATCTATCGGTCTATCTATCTATCTCATCTATCGGTCGTCTGTTGTCGTCTGTCTGTCTTTCTGTCTATCATATCTATCTATATCTGTCTGTCTGTCTGTCGATCTAGCTATCTATCTGTCTGTCTGTCGTCTTTATGATCTATCTGTCTATCGTCTGCGTATGTCTCTTTGTGTATTCGCTTTTTTTTTTTTCTATCTGTCTGTCTGTCTATCTATCGATCATCTATCTAGCTATCTATCGATCCTATCTGTTGTCTGTATTATATCACTGTCTGTCGTCTCGTCTATCATATCTATCCATCATCTATCTAATAGTTGTTGTTATGACTATCTGTCTATCCATCTATCTTGTGTTGTCTATCTATATGTATGTCTATCGACTGTCATCTGTCTGTACCCTGGTCTGTCATCTATCTATCTATCTGTCTGTCTGTCTGTCTATCATCTATCTGGCTGTTGATGTCTATATCTATCGATCTATCTGTCTATCTATATCTCATCTATCTGTCTGTCTGTTGTCTATAGCTATCTATCTGCTCTGCTGTCGAAGGTCTGACTATCTGTCTATTATATATCAATATATATATTCTATTCTAGTTCTGTCTGTCTGTCTGTCTAATCTATCTCTATGTCTGTCTTCTGTCTGTTCTGTCTGTTAATGTTTTCTTAACGAATCTATCTGGGGTCTGTCATGTCTGTCATCATCTATTGTCTGTCTGTCTGTCTGTCTGTCCAACTGTCTGTCTGTCTGTCTGTCTGTCTATCTATCTATCTGTCTGTCTGTCTGTCTGTTGTTCTATCTCAGTCTATCTACTATCTATCTTATCTATCATTTGTCTGTCTGTCTGTCTGTCTATCTATATGTCTGTCTGTCTGTCTGACTATCTGTCTATCTATCTATCTATCTATCTATCTGTCTGTCTGTCTGTCTGTCTATATGTCTGTCTGTCTATATCTATATGTATGTCTGTCTGTCTGTCTATCGGTATGTCTGTTGTCTATAGTGTCGTCTGTATGTCTGTAGAGCGGTCTGTCTGTCTGTCTGTCTGTCTGTCTGTCTGTCTGTCTGTCTGTCTGTCTATCTATCTATATGTCTGTCTGTCTGTCTGTCTGTCGTCTTACTATCCATCTATCAATCTTTTTTAAGTTCTGGGGGGGAAAGGTTAGTTGTGCAGCTAATATGTTCTCCAAACATTGCAGGGAAGTTTTTGTATGACAACCTAATAAAACATATGCAAAACATATTCTAATGGTTACGGTCAACTGCATATAACCCTATAAAGCTGAGTGAAGCGACACAGATAGTGTGCGGTAAATGAATGCAGGTTTATTGTGGTTGCACGCACTGGCTCCTCCACTTCACCGGGTTGCAGGCCTGCAGGTCGTTGCGTTTGCGTCTGTGGTCTGTGCGCCAGGAGAAGCCGAAGCCACACGCGGGTTTCTGAGCCGTGCAGAAGGGTCTCAGAGAGTTTCCACTGGTGTCTGGATGGGTTTGGAGATGCTCAGGAGGAGCGCTAGGAGATCTGATGGAGCCTTGCATCTCCACTAAAGCCTGGTTAATGTATGAACACTTAAGCATCTCAAACTAATATCAGAAATACTGAATGTAAACGAGGTTCTTACCCAAGTCCGCTGGGTTTCTGTTCCCGTCTGCATCTCCATCATATCAGCAGAAGTACTCGTCTTCTGTCTGTCTGTCCATCAGCGTCTGATCACATCACAGAGACGTCACCATGACAACACATTCATTCTAGAATCTCCACCAGTACTCAGGTAACCAACGAACACAAATGGATTTTTCATAGTTAATGCAGACATTCTGAAAATAAGAATATTTAATTAGTTAACTTGCAATGTCCAGCGAGTGTACTTGCTTAATTAGATGAAATTACAGCTTGATTACAAATGATGCACAAGTAAAAATAGTGCTTATAAGTGATGTTTATCTTGTAAACAAGTGCATATATTTCTAATGAATCTTTATTTGGAGCACATGTTGCTATGGTAGAGTCATAGAGACGCTATGACGAGTCCCTACCAATATCCAGCGACTATTAAACTGCCCCTAGCAATAATTTTGATCAAACAAGTAAATATGTGTATATGTAACCACTGTTATTGTAATTTCGACTGCATCTGAAATAGGTCAATTTGATTCAGTACTTCTTTATAGTAAAACCATGGTTCATTTTTGTAAGGGTGTTGCCAGGTTAACAAAAAGAAAAATAAATAAATAAATATATGCCTTAAGAGGACACACAGGGTGAATATAGAGATGCAGTTATCACTGTTTTGGGATGAACAGAACTTTCATGTGGATCAAATCTGATTAAAGAAAAAGATCGATTTAGAGCCAGATTTCTGTTTGTGTACATGAAATTTAGCTCGCATTAAGTTATATTTTTCTATATTCTCTTTTGAGTAGTTAGTTAAAACACAATCCAAGACAAACATCTCCTGAAGCTGGTTGCCTTTAACTTTTAAGTTTTCTAAAAAAAAATTACAGTGTAGCAATAATTTTGATCAAAGAATTAAATGTCTGTTGGGGTAGGCGTTACGTCCCCCACAAGCTAAACGAAACTACACCCTGCGGTAGCCAAAGTCTTACATACAATGTAAAAAAAACCATATGAAGCAATGGTACGCATGATCAGGTTCCCAACATTCTTCAAAATATCTTCGTTTGTTTAACAGAAGCTCGTGAAACTCATACGGGTCTGGAACAACTTGAGGAACAGAAAATGACAGTGTTAATGTACTTTAATTAAGCACCTTAGGCATCATCGATCATAAATCATGTGAAGCATGTGAGAAAGGTTCCCGAGAAACCCGAGCAGCCGAGCGACGGAACTCTGCGACGCATTGTGAACATTCTCAGATCGCCATGACGACCTGGAGGAACAGGACAGACAGGTTTGCTGTTCTGTTGCCATGCCGACTGGGAATGATGGGATACGCCCCTCTCGCTCTATGCTAAGAATCACTATCGTTCACACAGACTCTCTGGAATCAATGATTCACTGATTCATTTCATTCCTATTATCGAAATTAATTATATATCTAAAACTAATAACTCATTTATATCAAACATTCTTAACGAAATATGCAATAGGGCTATATAAAACTTAAACTATATATATACTATATATAGACACACACACACACACACACTCTCACACACACACACACTCATATACACACACACAACACACATATATACACACACACGCACCCACACTCACACACACACACACGCACACACTCACTCACACACACACATTCTCTCTCTCTCTTACACACACACACTCTCTCACACACACACCACACACACACACACCCACTCATAGCACACACACACGCACACACACACACAACACACATACCCACACAACCACACACACACAAACCCAGATCATAGACACCCACACGCCACACACACACACACACAACACACACGCACACAACACACTCGCTCACACACACACACGCACACACCACACACACACACCGCGCCACACTCACCACACACACTACACACACACCCACGCACACACACCACTCTCTCACAAACACACACACGCACAAAACACACTCGAACACACACACACACACAGACACACCACACACACACAAATCTCTCACACACACACCACACACACATACACACACACACACAACTCAGATACACACACACCACACACACCACTCTCACACACACACACTCTCTCCCACACACGCACACACACACACTCTCTCACACACACACACACGCACACACACTCGCTCACACAAACACACACACACACACACACACTCTCTCAACACCCCACGAACACACACACACTCTCTCACACACACAAAAGCACGCACACACCACACAAACGCACACACACACTCTCACACACACACACACAAAACAACACACACACACACAATCTCTCTCACAACACAACACAACACTCATATACACACACACACAACACACTCATATAACACACACACGCACACACAACACTATCACAAAACACACACGTGCACCCACCACACGCACACACACACACTCTCTCACACACCACACACAGACTCTCTCACACACACACACACACAACCACCACACACACAAGAGCACTGAATAGCAGCAATAATAATAAATATAAAATATTTATCATTATAAACTACAATAGGTTTGAGTTAAGGTAATAATTTTAACGATCAAATCATATAATTTTATTAAACATGAGTTGTCTATTTATTAGTACATTAAAACAAGTATCGAAATATTTATTAACTAATTATGAAAAATTTTACTTGTTTCATTAGATACAAAATGTCAGGCCTAATATAAATATTACATATTTAAATCAAAGGTATACATAAATATTTCATTTAACAATAACCGCTACTTGTCGGAAACTTAATAATTATTTATCTTACATAGTATGTAAATATATTACAGCCCTTAGCTATATAAACATGTTAATTATGACGAAATGTAATATATTATTTAAGATATTAATTACTAGCAAATGATAGTAGGTTTATGTAAAGAGTAAATGTAAGTTATGATTACATAGAGTGGAGAGAAGTAAACACATTGTTCTTATATATAAAAATTAATAATATACGTTTAAAAAGTCCTTTGCCAGTCTTTACACACAAACAAAGCGTAGTAATTACTGGAAAGATTTATACAAACATTAGCACTGTAAATCTGGCCCATGATTCCCTGAAACGGACTCAAGTCACCATGACAGGCAAATATTTGGGTTCATCAGACGAAGAGATGAGTAACACTGAGGGTGTTGTGAGTGTGTGTGTGTGACGTGAGTGTGTGTGTGTGACGTGAGTGTGTGTGTGTGACGTGAGTGTGTGTGTGTTGTGTGGGTGTGTGAAAAGATGATGAGTGTGAGAGAGTTGGGTGTGAGGAGAGTGAGGTGGTGTGATGAAGAGTGTGTGTGTGTGTGTGGTGTGTTTTGTGTGTGTGTGTGTGTGTGAGAGGAGAGAAGTGTGTGTGAAGAGAGTGTGTGAGTGTGGTCGTGTGTGTGTGAGGAGAGGAGTCGTTGTGAGAGAGAGTGTGCGAGTCTGCTGTTGTGTGTGAGAGGTGTGTGAAGAGTGTGTGTGAGAGAGAGTGTGCAAGTTGTTGTGTGGGTGAGAGAGAGAGGAGAGAGATGTGTGTGTGACGAGAGAGTGTATCAAGGAGTGTGTGTGTGTTTTTTTGTGTGTGTGTGAGTGTGTGTGTGAGGAGAGTGTGTGTGTGAGAGAGAGTGGGCAAGTGTGTGTGTGTGTGTGTGTGTGCTGGAGAGGGTGTGAGAGAGAGAGGTGTGTGAGCGAGAGTGTGTGGGTGTGTGTGAGAGAGAGAGTGAGTGTGAGAGAGTGTGGGTTCTGTGAGAGAGGAGAGTGTGGTGTGTGAGAGACAGACGTGTGTGTGTGGGAGAGTGTGTGAGAGAGAGAGAGAGTGTGTGAGAGCGAGAGTGTGTGTGTGTGTGTGTGTGTGAGCGAGAGAGTGTGTGTGAGAGAGAGCGAGTGTGTGTGAGAGAGAGAGAGTGAGTGGGAGAGAGAGAGAGTGTGTGTGAGAGACGAGAGGGAGAGTGTGGAGAGAGAGATGTGTGGGAGAGAGGATGTGGAGTGTGCTGTGTTGTGGGTGAGAGAGGAGAGTGGTGAGAGCGTGTGTATGTGTGAGAGAGAGAGAGTGTGTGTGTGTATGTGAGGGGAGGGTGGAGAGTGTGTGTGTGTTGTGTGTGTGTGTGTGTGTGGAGTGTGGTGTGTGTGTGTGTGTGTGTGTGAGACGAGAGAGAGTGATGTGTGTTGGTGTGTGTGTGTGTGTTGGTGTGTGAGAGAGAGAGAGAGAGAGAAAAAAAAAGAGAGAGAGAGAGAGAGAGAGATGAAGAGAGAGTGTGTGAGAGGAGAGAGTGTGTGTGTTGAGAGAGGAGAGAGAGGGTGGTGTGTGGGTGTGTGTGTGAGAGAGAGAGAGTGTTGAGTGGAGAGAGAGTGATGTGTGAGAGGAGAGAGTGTGTGTGGAGCGAGAGGAGTGGTGTGAGAAGAGCAGGTGTTGAGAGAGAGAGAGAGAGAGAGAGAGTGTGTGTGAGAGAGAGTGTGTGAGACGAGTGTGTGTGAGTGTGTGTGTGTGTGTGTGTGAGAGAGAGTCAGTTCCATTCGGACGACGGTGTTGTGTGGAGAGAGAGAGATCGAGGAGTGTGTGTGTGTGTATGTGAGTGTGAGTGTGTGAGAGTGTGTGTGTGATGTGCGTGGAGTGTGTGTGTGTGTGTGTGCTGTGGGTGTGTGTGTGTGTGTGTGTGTGTGTGTGTGTGTTTTTGTGTGTGGTGTGTGTGTGTGTGTTTTGTGTGTGTGTGAGTGTGTGTGTGTGCTCACCTGTCTTCGAGTGGGCGGGGTCACGGGCGGTTCGGGTGCGGGGCCATTTTCTTCTCCTCAGTGTTTCTCTGAATCAGTGACAGACTCGAGCTCACACTCAGCTGCCGCTAAAACTCTAAAAATCATGAAATCACGCTGATTTAAATCACCGCGGATACAATCATGAAGAAAGGACCGCTCAATTTCCTGGGTCGGAAGAATCAGTCTCTATTCGGCACCAATGTGGAGTTCAAGGAGCTGGGTAAGAGATCCGGCTCGTGTAGAGTTTAAATAGATATGATAGCAGTTTATTTACGTGTTCTTCGCTACAGACCTTTGCACCTGTCGCGAAACGCTTTCTTAAAGACACCAATAAACAGACCTTTAAAACAGACTCCGGATTCGTTTGTGTTTGAAAATAAGTGAGTAGCAAAACCGTATTTATTTTCTGACAGAATAACCTCAAAACCGTAAACAAATACCTCTGTTTTTGATCCGGAGGTCCGTGACCCGACAGATACGTGTCCGATTACACTTCTAGGACTATGTTTTTTGGACATATGTCATGATAATGCCGTGTTTCTTTGGACATAAACCATTATGGCACCATGTTTTTGGACATATGATAGTACCATGTTTTTGGACATATACCATTATGGCACCATGTTTTTGGACATATTCCATGATAGTACCATGTTTTTGGACATATGATAGTACCATGTTTTTGGACATATGATAGTACCATGTTTTTGGACATATGATAGTACCATGTTTTTGGACATATACCATGATAGTACCATGTTTTTGGACATATACCATGATAGTACCATGTTTTTGGACATATTCCATTATGGCACCATGTTTTTGGACATATACCATGATAGTACCATGTTTTTGGACATTCCATTATGGCACCATGTTTTTGAACATATTCCATTATGGCACCATGTTTTTGGACATATTCCATTATGGCACCATGTTTTTGGACATATTCCATTATGGCACCATGTTTTTGAACATATTCCATTATGGCACCATGTTTTTGGACATATTCCATGATAGTACCATGTTTTTGGACATATTCCATTATGGCACCATGTTTTTGGACATATACCATTATGGCACCATGTTTTTGGACATATACCATTATGGCACCATGTTTTTGGACATATACCATGATAGTACCATGTTTTGGACATATTAACATGATGGTTACCATTTTTTGGACAATATTCCATTCTGGCACCATGTTTTGGAATTGCCATTATGGCACCCTGTGTTTGGACCAATTACCATGATAGTACCATGTTTTTGGACATATTCCATTATGGCACCATGTTTTTGGACATATACCATGATAGTACCATGTTTTTGGACATATACCATGATAGTACCATGTTTTTGGACATATACCATGATAGTACCTATGTTTTTGGACATATACCATGATAGTACCTATGTTTTTGGACATATACCATGATAGTACCATGTTTTTGGACATATTCCATTATGGCACCATGTTTTTGAACATATTCCATTATGGCACCATGTTTTTGAACATATTCCATTATGGCACCATGTTTTTGAACATATTCCATTATGGCACCATGTTTTTGAACATATTCCATTATGGCACCATGTTTTTGAACATATTCCATTATGGCACCATGTTTTTGAACATATTCCATTATGGCACCATGTTTTTGAACATATTCCATTATGGCACCATGTTTTTGAACATATTCCATTATGGCACCATGTTTTTGAACATATTCCATTATGGCACCATGTTTTTGAACATATTCCATTATGGCACCATGTTTTTGGACATATTCCATTATGGCACCATGTTTTTGGACATATTCCATTATGGCACCATGTTTTTGGACATATTCCATTATGGCACCATGTTTTTGGACATATTCCATGATAGTACCATGTTTTTGGACATATTCCATTATGGCACCATGTTTTTGGACATATACCATGATAGTACCATGTTTTTGTACATATATCATGGTAATACCATGTTCCTCTTTGGACATATACCATGATAGTACCATGTTTTTGGACACATTCCATTATGGCACCATGTTTTTGGACATATTCCATTATGGCACCATGTTTTTGGACATATTCCATTATGGCACCATGTTTTTGAACATATTCCATTATGGCACCATGTTTTTGAACATATTCCATTATGGCACCATGTTTTTGAACATATTCCATTATGGCACCATGTTTTTGGACATTCCATTATGGCACCATGTTTTTGGACATATTCCATTATGGCACCATGTTTTTGAACATATTCCATTATGGCACCATGTTTTTGGACATATTCCATTATGGCACCATGTTTTTGGACACATTCCATGATAGTACCATGTTTTTGGACATATACCATGATAGTACCATGTTTTTGGACATATTCCATGATAGTACCATGTTTGTTTTTGGACACGTAAATTGATAATTGGTTTTAGGATATGTACACCATGTTTTTACACTTACACACATGGTACTACCATTGTATTTTGGACATGTAACGCTGTAGAATGTTTTTGGACTTTTACCATGGTACCACAGTGGTTCTGTGTATGTAAAACAATGGCAATACCCTATTTTGGTTACAAAAAGGGTACTACCATTGCATTTTCAACATGTACCACTGTAGTGGCAAGTTTTTTTACTTGTACCATAATACTAGAGTGGTTTTGGATATACAGGAATGATGTTTTTACACTTACAAACATGGTACTACCATTGTATTTTGGACATGTACCGCTGTAGAATGTTTTTTTACTTTTACCATGGCACCACAGTGGTTCCGTGTATGTAAAACAATGGTAATACCATATTTTGGTTACAAAAATGGTACTACAATTGTATTTTGGGACATGTACCACGGTAGTCATGTAAATACCACTGTACATGAATAAGGTATATCTCAAAGTACCGTAGTATTGCTAATATTTTGTCATTAACATGTGAAACACACTTTCATTTTTATGAAACTCCGTCTCAAAGCACAAACTAATGCATGCATTTTTATTCTTCGTTCGACATTTGATTGTGCCGGAAGATCAGATCGTTTAAAAACACTGACGTCTTCTGTCATAATTCAGGTCAAACTCCCTGTTTGTAATGATTGACGACAATGAGGGCTGCAGAATCTCTGGTAATCACATCATTAACACGTTTACAGTTGTTAATGAGCAAACACAGATTACCAAACACAGGTTATGAGACTGTAGACCGATCATATACCTGGAGCACAAAGGTCTCGGGTTCGAATCCTGAATGACTTGTTTTGTGGTTTTGGTGGTCACATGGTCTTGAGCAGTGACTTTGAACAACACGGGCTGCTAGTTAAACCATGTTAACTAGGTCTCTGTTTTTCAGATCAAGTGGAGCTGGTTTTGGACTCAGCTGCCATCCCCGAGTCTGGAACCGCTAAAGTGCGCTCACGTCCGACTGTCAAACACTTCACGGTACGTCCCAAATCATGCCTAACACATGACCAGACTTCACTCGTGAGATGATCTCCAACTTAGTAGTGAAGTGGATTCAATATAAAATAGTATTCAACAAGGTCACTTACAAAAAGTATACCATAGTAGTTTTTTTGGACATGTACTATGGTATCATAAGGTATATATATGCAATACAATAATGGTTTTACCATTGCAAATGTCCAAAAACAGACTAAAACCATGGTACGTGTCTGAAAAACATGGTAAATGTCTGAAAACAAGCCAAAAACATTGTAAAACCATGGTTCACTTTTATCAATTATCACTGAACCATAATACCACCATGGAACTTTTTCCCTGAAAACATTTTTGTATTGCTTGGGTCACTTACCATTGTATTACCAGGGTTTTTAGACATGTTCTATGATAATACCACGAGCTCCAACTTCCAAAATACATATACAACAATGCTTTTACCATTGCAAATGTCCAAATAAACAGGCTGAAACCATGGTACATGTCTAAAAAACAGACTAAGACCATAGTGCATGTCCAAAAAACAGGGTAAAACCATAACACATGTCCAAAAGATATGGTAAAACCATGGTACGCTTTTGTAAATGATCACTTGTACTACAGTACTTTTTTGCAAACAAGTTTTTAATGTTGAGGTCACCAAAAAATATATAGTATTACCATGTTTTTATTACATGTACCATAGTAATACTGTATTTTTGCACCATGGTATTATGTTGTTTTTGTACATGTAGGCCTAGTAGTAGTGCCATTTTTTTTGGGAAATGTACTATGGTAAATATGTAAATAACATGGTATATGAAAATGGTAATCAAATATACTGCTGGTATATATCAATTACGACACACAATCTGAATGTGTTTTGGCGTGTCGCCCTTGTACGTTTTGCATTTAATTGTTTCGTTGATAATAGAAGTCTTGAGAAATGTGCCGAAATCGTCCTGTGCACACATTGCTAAAGGCACACCTTTAGCTTCAGGACAAACACACCCTCAGCATGTAAACACACTTTCACGCTGACAGAACAAAGTGAGCACACACACCATCAGTTTTGTGTTTGTATCACGCTGGTGATGCCCACATCACAGCAAACACAATCATACGGTGTGCCAGTAATTGACAGTCTGAGCGTGTTCGGACTCGAGCGACTCACTCGTTCACCTCATGAGATCAGGATCCTGATGATTCAGATGTTCCTGCAATTCTTCCGTGCTGAAATTAGACTGTGTGCAGATGCGGGTTTATGCCGGCTGAGTTATCCAAACTGGCAGGTGCTGTTTTGAATACACACGTTTTGTTTGTGTACAGAAGAGATCAGGCACATCCCGTGGCATTTGCTAAGTGCTTCTATTATTAGGGCTCATACTTAGGGTTAGTATTAAACTTTTAGGGTTAGGGTTGTAGATGCTTGATTTTCACCTTCTGGACAATCAAACAAGTGAAAAAATCCCTCTACATGGGTTCTTTTGACCTTTGGCCATTAAGCAACCATAGCAGGGACTTTTGCATGAGCAAACACCACTCCCATTTTCATGCAAGTCGTTTTGGATAAAAGCATCTATCAAACGTGTAAATGTAGACTGTAAAATGTAAACTGCACCACTAATCATAAAACACAACTTTCATTATGTTTGGCGCCGATAGCCTAGTCAGCAAGTGTGCCGACATATAGCGCCATTGCGTTATGGGCATCCCGAGTTCGAATCCCGGCTTGAGGACGTTTCCCAATCCCACTTTAGAGATTAAGAATCCCACTGTAGAGTCTTTTTTCCTTCGGAGGACATCCACACCTGAAGGTTTGGTCAGGTTGTGTTTTTTTCTGGAGAGATGATCCCATAAAAGACCTTCAGCAAAACCTGAAACACAAACACACGTTTAAGGAGTGTGTCCCCTTTTGCATGTCAGAGAACTGAAAGGACAAGAATGAAAGACAAGCTAAATCCAACTTAAGTTGTCTATAAGGAAAGACTATCAAAACTATTTCTGAATATGACTCTTATCAGACAAAGGCTATGCTCTGTTTTGTAAAGAAATGACATTCGGTGCATTTGTTTTAGCAACATGAATACTCCTGGAAAATTCCCATAATGTCTCATAACAATCATTCACATTATGGGGTGTTGGTGAGGAGTGTCCAAAAACCTGATTCACAAACACACATCTGGAACATTATCTCACCCTATTCATCCCACGTGTGAGTATGAAATCGGGATGGGTCCTGCAGTTTCTCAACAGTTTAAGCATGTCTCAGAGAAATAAAGACGAGTCGAGAGTCAAGAGAAAGGATCCATATCCTTGAACGTCATAAGCTCTCTGAATAGTTCAGGGAAACTGGTTGGTTTAGTGCCTAGAAATTCAAACTGTGACTCAGTGGCTTCTACAATACAAGGTGTGTTTTTGTTGTAGACTCCCTTACCTTGTAACAGTCTCCTTAAATCAGGATGTTGCTGACAAATGCTTCTCTTTAAATCCTAGTCATCTGAGAGTGTGCAAGGCTTTGCAGTTCCAACACCCAAGGTACCAGTTCTTCCGCCATTCAACAAGCCCAAGATAAATGGCACAGGTGAGTTCACAACACAGAACTGGCTGGGAATAGTTAACTTCTTGTCTTTGATCAAGGAACACTAAATAAATATGGGAGCCAGTAAATAATGTTTTCAACATGCTGAGGTGTTTTAATGAACCTGTAGTTGATTTTCATGTTGTCTTATTGTAGGAAGCACCACAAACCTACCAAATGGAAGGATGCTTTCCGTCCCTGACCTCCTCCAGGGGGAAATACTTATACCGCCTCCGCCTGGCTCCGCCCCTCCACCTCCTCCTCCTTTTTCAGCCCTGCCGCCTCCATCATTCATCCCTCCCTCACCACAGTTCTCTGGCGAAATGGACCCTTCTTTAGACCGTGCAAGTCTGCATCCCCCTCCAAAGACGCCCCCAAAGCCTCCATCACTTACCAGTTCCGATTACAGTGCAGATTTAGACTTGACCTCCCTCAAACCTCCTCCAATGCGTCCTCCAAAACCACCATCGGAAACTTCCAGCTTCAGAGGTTCTCTCTCTAGCCTTGGTGTTCAAGATATCCCAGAATGCCCCAAGTTCACCCCACCACCACCCCCGGTGAAAGAATCACCTGTTCTTGCAAAAGCTCAGAAAACAGCACCTCCAAAACCGGTCCGAATGTCCTCCATACCTAATCTGGACATCCTGTCCCAAACCCCTGTGCCACCCGTTGCTTCCAACCCAACACCATCTAGCTTCAACCCCCAGAACACAGCCAAACTCTACAGCGTGCAGAAGAGCACACTACTTGGCGGACAGACAGAAGGGGAAAAAAAAGTCCAGTCCATTCTGCTGCTGGAAGATACTGCTGGAAACACGGTTGGTGTTGTCGATGGGAACAGTGGGAAAAATCCTGGATCTTTCCAACCAGGGGTGCCACCAACCAAACCAGCCCGTCGGAACAGCTCCGCCACTCATCAACAGGATGACCAGACAGACATGGCACAAGTTCCACGTGAACCAGCCAAGGTAGAGTCCAAAATAAATCCTGAGCCTGTACTGGCACAAAACATCCCCACTGAGGTACCAGCACCAATTAAAGTCTCGCCCAGAATAGAGAAAAGTATACCTGATGTTAGGCAGGTGGTGACCCCAGTTGCGTCCCCTGGCAGGCCTCGCAAGTACAGCCCTATCTTGAACCACCGACGTCTCAACACACGGGGCGCAGACGGCTCAGTAAAGAAAGAGACCACAACTTCACCTTTGGCCTTGCTGATGGCTGCAAAGGAAAGAGAAAAGCAGAGAACTGCTCTGTCCCAAAAGAACAGTAACTCAACAGAGCCAGTCAGTTCTGTGATCCAACCTAGTGAAGAAAAACCAAACTCCTTCACCGTCATTTCTCGAAACCCAACACCAGACAGTCCCAATGCACAATTAAAGTCGACCACAAACACGCAACCAATCACCTCACCATCAACCAAAGTTAACCTTCCAGATATGTCCTACTCAAAGCCAGAGCTAAGCTCAACCCCTCTACGAAGCCCAATGAATAGCTCTGTTAGTGGACTGGGTGTCCCTGTTAGAGATGTGGAAGTTGGAGAAGACTTGGTCTTCATTCCACCGCCTCCTGAATTTGCCAACTCGGACTCTGAGGAGGAACCTCCAGTTCCCCCACCAAGTCACCCCGCTCCTGCTCCCCCTGTGAAAAGTGCCCCTCCACCTGCTAAAACCTTCTTACCTGCTCCTATTATCAGCTGCCCCCCTCCAAGTCACCCCGCTCCTGCTACCCCTGTAAAACCCGCCCCTCCACCTTCTAAATCCTTACCTACTCCAATCATAAATGGTCCACCTGCCAAACCCTCCCAACCTCCGACCCCTCCTCCAGTCACCAATGGGCCCCTCACTTCGCCCAAACATAAACCACCCAGCTGTCCTCCCAAGGCCCCAGGACCTCCCCCAAACATCCAGCTCCAATCCAAACCACCTGTTCAAATGAAATCCACTCAACCCCCTTCACAAGTGGCTCCATCCGTCTCCGCTAGCCAGGCGACACTTCTCAGTATCCTGCAGAAGAAGATGCTAGAGATGGACCCCAAGTTCTCGGCTGTCAAAGAGGTGGAGACCAACGGAGATGACTGGAACTCTCCACTGTCTGATGATGAGGCCACGTCGCCCCTTACCACATACAATCCTATGACAAACCGGAGTGCCATCCTGCCGACGCAAACTCGTGGAGTGGACATGAAGGAGCTGGAAAGCAAAGCGGCCAAAAAAGCTCAAAATTTGTCCACTTCGGCTAAATCCCAGAACAGGTAAACTTAAAGTAAACACATGGTTAAAGTCAACATGAAATGGCATTCACAATCCGTTTTACTTCTGTAATGTGCATTTTTCAAGTGAAACGTGACATTAATCGAGGAAAAATGTCAGGCAGGGCTTTATCAACGGGGAAAGGAAAAGATCCACATTGTATAAAGTTACAATTGGGAGACATTAAGATGCAATTACAAGAAATAAAGTGGCAACTAACTTTTTATTTAGTTTTTACTTTGAGGCGGAAACAAGATTCCATAAGAGACTTGATGACGTCAGATTATGTACAGAAAGATTATGTAACGGTTTTTTCTTTGGAATAATGCACACAATTACGCATGACTGTGATCACAGGCAACGCTTCCCTCATAGCACATAGCTGAGATGAATCATCAGGAAGATAAATAGACTGGAACAACACTCAACAGCTGTTTCCATGACATTTATGACTTACAATGCATATGAAACTGCTTAAGTTGATATATTTAGAAGCTTAAACACAACATGCAATACGTAATATTGAGGAATTACTGGTTAAAGTGAAATCAAAATGCAGTTATTTGAGGTTCTAGTACTTTATGCTTTTATAACTTGGTATTTAAAGCGTTTACTTAAGAATAATGAGACTCTTCTTTATCTTTCAGTAACGGATCATCAGCCAAACAGCAGTTTGGAATGACGTTCACCGTGAGACCAGGAGCCAAACAACCAATAACACCCGTTATCAAAGACGGTTCGTCCTGATCCAGAGAGCGTTCCTGACTGGAATTATTCCAAAGACGTGCCTTACCTGTACATATGCACCTACCTGACAGACATTTAACGTTTTGCACCCGGTCTGGAGCTTTATTACTGCTGTTGCTAAAGTATTACTCTATTAACTTTCTACCTGGATGTTTCTTCAGCTGTCAGTATATTCAGGTTTTGCCGAACTCTTATGACCGCAGCTTCATCAGGACTTTCTAGAGCTGCTCAAATTTATCAATGGAGCAACTGTGCCCGTGTATGGCTAGATAATCTACACGGAAACTCATTTTAATGTCAAACCTTTTAATTTAATTCAATTGTTTAATCCAGTTTCTAATCAGGTTATAAATTAAGAACACCAGTTCTTAATTGTAACTTCTGCATAATATTTTAGAATGTTTTTAATCATTAATGTACAATATTAATCTATAGCTCTCGATACGAGAGCTTCTTTCAGTGGTGCTGGATTTTTTTCCAGGTCAAAACATGATGCATTTTTACGAATTTATAAGAAGTATACAATAAGCCTTCGAATTTGAGAATAAACACTGTTATAGATGGTCGCGAAGCCTTGAACACATTACTGATGGTTCGTTTTAACTAAGAAAATTGCCTTTGCTGCTTTTCATAGTTATTTTAATCTTAAGCAAGAATCAAAGAAGAAATAATGCAAACTTTGTTTTTGCTTGAATATACTGGTTAAAGGTGCCTTTGAAGAAACAAGATAATTTAATAATCTGCAAACGTGTTAGTATGACAATTGTTGTTTTGGATATTTAACCCTTTGTTACCCCCCTAAAGAAAGAATATAACAACAATACGGTGTGATAAAAATATGCGAGAGCATAAATATACAGATGACAGAAATTTTATTAAACAGTGAAACGTGTTTTTTTTGCACAAATATGAGAAGAGAACAGCATTCATGCCCATTTCTGTTATTAAAAAAGACATTTTCTGCATGTTCTGAATTCTGATCCTATTATGATTATGTATTTAACTCATGAATCGTTATTTGATGGTGACGGAACAACAGAAATGGGAATGAACTGGAGGTTGGTGTGGTTTCCCATGATGCTCTAGGGCGCAGACACGCTGTGGTGGAGCACCTGATGGTCCCAGCCCACGGTGGTCAACACGGCCGAGCCGCCCGGGGCCCAACACACGCCGCGCACGAAATCCTGGTGCCGCCGGTCCCTGAAACTAAACACGGAGCACACGACAGACTCAGATCGCCGCTCTGAGATATAAATACACTTCAATTAAATGTTAATGTTAAGGTGCTTTAAATCATTTTGTAACTGTGCTTAAACAATAAAAAAAGTTTATAGATAAAAAAAATACACGACTCATATTTTGTAATAATTGACTACATATTTTATATGCATACATAACACTTTTTTTTATTTATTTTTGTAATTATTATTTCATTCAACGGTAGGCACATTTATATAATACATGTATAAATGTTTTATATAAATTTTAATCCATGAAGATTTTAAACAATATACAACTATAACTTTCTAATGAAATATTTTTAATACATTGAATCAATTTATTAACTATAAATACACACACACACATATATATATATATACACATGTGTGTGTGTGTGTGTGTAAAATATTGCACAAATAATTTCAAATATTTCTTCTACAACTCTTTCAATTTTATTTAATTTGATATAAGATTTAAGTATTATAAATATAAATTAACAACATGTATATTTCATCTTTTGTCCATAAAATACGTATAGTTTCCAATTAAACATTTGATCAATACATTCAATCAAAATGATCCATTCTTATTAAATATTATATTTAATATGTGTGTGTTTATTATTGAATTGTCTGTAGTTAAATTAGATATACGTGTTAAAATATTTAAGCCACAAAAACTGTTTAATGATTGTCAGTTCCATGTACTTCGGGGTGTGTGGATTTCCTGTGTTCTGATTGGCTGGTGCAGGACAGCCAATGAGGAGAGAGGCATGTGTCAATACTCACATTTCTCGGAGCTCTGCAGTAACCACGGCAACGGAGCAGTCGTCACTGATAGAGGCCAGCAGGGGTGAACTGCAGGTGACAGCCCATAATAATCACCAGTCATTATCCGGCTCACGGAGTACTTTACAATACAGCTTATTTTACAATATGGCCTACTTTATAAGATGGCATACTTTACAATCTGGAGTACTTTACAATAAGTCTGGCATATTTTAAAATGTGGCGTACGTTACAATCCGGAGTACTTTGCAATAAGTCTGGCATACTTTGCAATGCGGCATACTCTACATACAATCTGGTGTACTTTACAGTTCGGAGTACTTTACAGTCCGGAGTACTTTACAATAAGTCTAGCGTACTTTACATACAATCTGGTGTACTTTACAGTTCGGAGTACTTTACAGTCCGGAGTACTTTACAATAAGTCTAGCGTACTTTACATACAATCTGGTGTACTTTACAGTTCGGAGTACTTTACAGTCCGGAGTACTTTACAATAAGTCTAGTGTACTTTACATACAATCTGGTGTACTTTACAGTTCGGAGTACTTTACAGTCCGGAGTACTTTACAATAAGTCTAGTGTACTTTACATACAATCTGGTGTACTTTACAGTGCGGCGTACTTTACAATGCGGCGTACTTTACAATGCGGCGTACTTTACAATGCGGCGTACTTTACAATATGGAAAACTTCACAGGCTGATTCACTCTTTTTAAACCTATCGCAGTGTTTTCTTCCGTACCTGTCGGAGGAGAACGTCAGTCTGGAGACGCGGCGGCTGTGAGCGTTTATCGTCCGTACACCGTCCGACGTCTGCAGATCCCTCAGAGTCACTCGACCCAGTTCATCACCTAACACCAGACACACACGTCAACACCAGCAGAGCATCATGGGACAGAGCAGTGCATCGTGGGAAATGAAGCCGTACCGTATGCGATGGTGCTGCTCTGATGAGGGTGCCAGGCTACGGCCGTGGGGCTGCAGCTGGGAGACACCACGTCTAAACGAGATGACAGAAGTGACTGAGTGCTCAGCTGATCTCACTTTAGAATCAGACAGACAGACTGAAAGCACCAAAGTTAATGCTACTGTGGTGTGTGTGTGTGTGTGTGAGTGAATGAGTGAGTGCTTGTGTGTGTGCGAGTGTGTGTGAGTGAGTGAATGAGTGAGTGATTGTGTGTTTGTGTGAGTGAGTGAATGTTGTGTGTGTGTGTGTGCATGCGTGTGTGTGTGAGTGAGTGAATGAGTGAGTGCTTGTGTGTGTGTGCGCGCGCATGTGTGTGAGTGAGTGAATGAGTGAGTGCTTGTGTGTGTGCGCATGTGTGTGTGTGAGTGTGTATGTAAGAGTGCGTGTGTGTTCATGCTGCGTGTGTGTGTGATTGAGTGGGTGAGTGCTTGTGTGGGTGCATGCGGTGTGGGGTGTGTTGAGTGAGTGCTTGTGGTTGTGCATGCGTGTGTTTGTTTGTTAGTGAATGAGTGAGTGCCTTGTTGTGTGTGTGTGTGTGTGAGTGAATGAGTGAGTGCTTGTGTGTGTGCAGTGTGTGTAGTTAGTGAATGAAAAGTGATTGTGGTTTTTTGTGTGAGTGAGTGAATTAGTGAGTGTTGTGTGTGTGGTGTGAGTGGTGAAATGAGTGCTGTGCTTGTGTGTGTGTGCTCGCGCATGTGTGTGAGGGAGTGAGTGCTTGTGTGTGCCTCTCCATTTGTTGGTGAGGAGTGAATGATTGTGTGTGTGTGTGCATGTGTGTGTGAGTGTGAGTGTGAGTGAGTGTGTAAGTGAATGAGTGAGTGCGTGTATGAGGTATTGTGCGTGTGTGTGTGTGAGTGAGTGAATGAATGAGTGAGTGCTTGTGTGTGTGCAGCGTGTGTTTGAGTGAGTGAGTGAATGAGTGAGTGCTTGTGTGTGTGCAAGCGTGTGTGTGAGTGAGTGTTGAGTTATTTGAATGAGTGAGTGCTTGTGTGTGTCGGTGAGTGCTTGCGTGTGTGTGTGTTGTTGTGTGCGTGTGAGTGGTGAATGAGTGAGTGCTTGTGTGAATGCTTTGTGTGTGTGTGTGTGAGTGAGTGGGTGAGTGCTTGTGTGTGTGCATGCGTGTGTGTGTGTGCGTGCGTGTGTGGTTGTGCATGCTGTCGTGGGTGTTTGTGAGTGAATGAGTGGTTTGTGTGTTGCATCGTGTGTGGTGATGAAATGAGTGAGTGAGAGTGGTTGTGTGTGTGATGAGTTTGCGTTGTGTTCGAGTGAGTGCTTGTGTGTGTTGTTTTGTGTGTGTGTGAGTGAGTGAATGAGTGAGTGCTTGTGTGTGCGTTTGCTGCGTGTGTGTGTGTGTGGTGAGTGAGTGAGTCTGTGTGTGTGTATGAGTGAGTGAGTGAGTGTGTGTGTGTGTGTGTGTGTGGTGGTTGTGTGGTGCGGGCGTGTGTGCGGCTTGTGTGTGTTTGTGTCGTGTGTGGAATGAGGAGTGCTGTTGTGGTGTGTGTGTGTGTTTTGGTGCTTGAGATGCTTGTGGTGTGTGTGTGTGGTGTGTGTGTGTGTTTGTTTGCGTGTGTGTGTGTGTGAATGAAGTGAGTGCTTGTGTGTGTGTGTGGCGCATGAGTGAGTGCT
Organism: Sinocyclocheilus anophthalmus; assembly: GCA_018155175.1. Lineage (NCBI taxonomy): Eukaryota > Metazoa > Chordata > Actinopteri > Cypriniformes > Cyprinidae > Sinocyclocheilus > Sinocyclocheilus anophthalmus. Next base: position 202,395 of record JADLZN010002472.1, on the reverse strand, counting down.
TGTGTGTGGGTGTATTGTTTGCGAGGCTGTGTGTGTGTGTGGGGTTGTGTGTTGGTGTGTGTACTAGGCGAGAGGCAGGTTTGGGGTTTCCGTCGTTCCCACAGCAGAAGCCGTACCATCCTCAGGAGAGCGTGAGACGGTTTACCACTCAAACACACGTGTGTGGGTGTGTGTGTGTGTTGTGTTTGTGTGTGTGTGTGTGTGTGTGTGTGTGATAGAGAGAGATACGCACTGACCTTAGCGAACATGACAGGAAGAGAGACTCGTCGACAGGAGAACACGACACACCGCTGACCGGCTCAGAGTGAGCTGACACACACATACACAGACACATTTTTAACAACTCAAACAATATATAGTTTCAATAAAGCTCAAATTTTCATATAAATATAATTCATTATTTAAATATGAATACTTTTATACTATAGCTTTCATTTTAAATCATACTACTTATAACAGAATACACATAAAATAATTCACATTATGACATCAACTAATATTTATCTTTTCGCATAGACAATGCTCTAAGAATTTCGTGTTAATAATAATTACTAATATACATTTTAAACACAATGAATTTCACTCACGCAAAATATATGGAAAATGATCTAACAATATATAATCAATTTTATATAAGAAACAAGATTAAATCAATCACTTTGGACATTAACTCACCTCTTAAAATATCTGAATTAAAATCTATATTACATATACTAATAATATAGTTAAATAATCACAACAATTAATATTCACTAATTATCATTCTGTTCTATATGATATTAATGTATTCATTATTAAAATAACATAGATATGAACACATACTTATATGCAATACCTCATATACATTGTTTTAAAACCTAAATTACAATATATATATTTTTTTTTTTTATCACATACGCATATGAACTATTGATCTATGAATCTACTGACCCATTACTTTCAAATGCAAGTGATTATTTTCTATACTCATCAGTCTTTCATCATCTGTTTTTACGGAAACGTTTTTCATTCAGTTTCTTCAGAAGAATTCAAATCAATTCTTCAATCATGAGTTCATGAATCAAACCCACCTGATCCAGATGAACCACTTCATTTGATTCACGGCCAAGAATCATATCAACACAGAGATAAAGAGTGCATGGCGTCTCATAAATATATATAATTACACTGCATCTATAAATCTGATAATCAATGAGCCTGTGGGTTATTAATCTGCAGTGACATCACTTCCTGTCTGCTCACCGTGATAGGAGCTGGTGACGGTCTCCTGGTTCAGATCCCACACTTTGATCCTGAAAGGAGACGGAGAGAGAGATTGAGTGCCCTGAGATCATGTTGAGCCTCTCACAGTCTCACAGCACCGCCTGCTGACCTGCAGTCCACACTACAGCTGACGGCGAGACGCCCGCCGGCGCTCACACTCACACCCGTCACCACGTCATCATGCTCCAGACGAGTGAAGCGGTTCATCAGCAGCCGCTCGTCCTCCGCCAGCTCCCACAGCTCCACCGAACCTGACAACAACACATGTATATATCTATCAGAGAACACCACGTGATCAAAACCAGGATAGAAACTCGAAAACCTAGTAATACCACGGTATCCCCTGTTGAAAAAAAACAGCATATGCTGGTTAGGTATGTTTTGAAGCTGGGATGCTGGCTTATGCTGGGTTAAACTGGTCCTTAGATGGTCATGTCTGTCAGACCGTTTAACCAGCACATTACACTTAAACCAGCTCAAACCAGCTAAGCCAGCTCGGACCACATAAACACTCAACAGCATGGACCAGCTTAAACCAGCATCCCTGTTTCAAAACATACCTAACCAGCATATGCTGTTTTTTTCAACAGGGATACCGTGGTATTATTAGGTTTTAGAGTTTCTATCCTGGTTTTGAGCATACCCTGTTGAAAAACCAGGTATGTTAGGTATGTTTTGAAGCTGGGATGCTGGTTTGAGTTGGTTTATGCTGGTCTGAGCTGGTTTATGCTGGTCCATGCTGGTTTGAGCTGGTTTATGCTGGTCCGAGCTGGTTTAAGCTGGTCCTAAACTGGTCTGACCAGCACATGACCATCTAAGGACCGTTTTTTTACAACACCCAGCAAACCAGCATCCCAGCTTCAAAACATACCTAACATACCTGGTTTTTCAACAGGGTATGCTCAAAACCATGATAGAAAACCACAGAAACCCAAAAACCTAGTAATAAAAGGGTCAATGTCCAAAAAAACGAAAATACACTAATATTACACGTACAAAAACCTACTAATGCCATGGTAAATATCCAAAAAAAACTAAAATAACACAATATTATTGTTGAACATCCACAAAACCCAGTAGTTAAACTCATGGTAAATTCCAAAACTATGATGATAAGGCCTGGTAAAAAAAAACAAAAAAAAAGAAAAAAAAAAAAAATGGGCCTCAAAAGCTAATACCACGGTAAATTTCCAAAGAAGCATAAATAATATTATTGTAACCCCAGTATATGTCCTAAACCCTACAAAAACCATGGTAGATGTCAGTAAAATTATTAATACAGTGCATGTCAAGAAGCACAATATTACTATGGTAGATCTCCAGAGAAGCACAATAATTATTGGTGACCAAATGTAAAAAAAAAAACATGGTAAATGTCCAGAAATGATGATAAGACCTTGGTACATGTTCAGAAACGGTGTATTTCTACGGAAGATGTTAAAACACAATATTCTCATGGCCGAGGCCTAAAATAACACAAAAACACGGTATTTGCATGGTACAAGCCTAAAGACCATGATATTACAACGGTACAATATTCAAAAATCGTCAAGCAAAGTGCACGGCATTACTGGAAGTAGCATATTGTACCACGGTTTTACCATCACAGTACTTCTCGCCAGAGTGGATTCACTACGGTATACATGTCCATAAGCACACGGTAATACCACGCTGCTTGTGGTAACGGGGTACCTGCGTCTGAGGCCAGCAGCAGCGAGCGCTCGGAGATCCAGCGCGCATCCGTGACTCCAGCTTCAGTCTGAACGCCCGCCTTACAGAAGCCCTCGCTGGGGGCCAGCTTGGGGTCACTGTACACCCACACGGAGCCCTGCCAGCAGCGGCCCGACAGACTGGACGCCGCTAGCAGCAGCGCGCCGTCTACAACACAAGCAATACACACATTAGAAATACTGCTGCCGCACACGTTACTTTTCACACTCAATCAGGCTGTGTCATAAATAACAGCAAGACGTTTTCTCGTTATAACAACATCTTCTCATTAAAACGTATTATTTTCTCGTAATATTGAAATATTATGTAACATCTCGTCACTACGAGAAAAGATAGCTTAAACAAGAAAATTATGTAATTTTAACGACATCTCGTTTTAACGAGAAAAGATGTTGTTTTAACGATATTAGGGCTGGACAATAATTCAATATCAATATGTATCGCGATATAATTTTTTTCAACAACGGTGATATGATTTTTAAACACATTTCCGATATTTCGATTACCAGTGTTTGCCGTACATTGATGTATTTGTGGCGTTTGACTTCGTTGAATAAACATGAGCGCTGCACGTTTCAAAATCATAACGCGTCGCGGGTGTTTTATATGAATGCATCTCTGAAGCGAACCGACTGTCTTCAGAATAATTTAGATGGCATGTTTATCTGATAAAGTAGTGTTCATGAGCGGAGCTGCTGTGTTTACAGCCATTACTGGAGAAACCGTTAGTTCCGCCGCTCTCACAGCGCCTCCTGCTGGCAGACAATCAGTTTGCATTTTCAATAATAAACCCATTTCCAGCAACATGCTTTTGTTGTTGCTCTATTTATGTGTTTTCTGAAGCAACTCGGAGCATTTTCATACTCGTTATCCTGGTTAATGCACGTTTCAATCTATATGAATAATCAGCCTACACTACCAGTCAGAGGTTTTTTATTGTTTCTTAAAGAATTATCTTCTGCTCACCAAGCCTGCATTTATTTGATCCAAAATGCACCAAAAGCAGTAACATTTTGAAATATTTTTACTATTAAAAATTACTGCTTTCTATGTGAATATGTGTTAAACTGTAATGTATTTCTGTGAATGCACAGCTGTTATTTTCAGCATCATACTCCAGTCCTTCAATGTCAATGATCTTCAGAAATCAGTTAATATGCTAATTTATCGGATTATCATATTTAAACAGTTGGTACATTTTTCAGGATCTTTGATGAATCGAGACATCCAAAGCCAGCATTTATCTGAATAAAAAGCTTTTGTAACATTATAGCACTATTCCATTCAACAGCTCTTTTTAAAATGTATATTATAGAAATTATTACTTTTATTTAGCAAGGATGTTTTAAATTGATCAAAAGTGATGATAAAGACATTTATAATGTTATAATGATTTCACATTTTGTTTGTATGAAGGCTAAATACCAATAGAAGGTGAACATTTATTTATTTGTGCCATTTTCTTCCTAAAATATTATATAGTTTTATATGAGTAGGTTTCATAGAGTTGGCAAATCAATTTTTCATAAGTTTGTAGGTACAGACATCTGTTGTGGCCGTTCTTGGCTGTTTTTTTTAGGCTTTTTTAATAGTGTTCATATCGTTATCGGAATTATATCGTATCGACCGAAATTAAGAAATATATCGTGATATAAATGTTGCCCATATCGTCCAGCCCTAAACGATATATCTGGTTATTACGAGAAAAGATGTTGTTATAATGAGAAAAAGATGTCATTAAAAAACATCTCGTTATTTCAAGAAAAGATGTCATTTTAACGAGAAGATTCCTTTTTATGTACAACATCTCACTATATAGAAGATGTAGTTGTTACAGGAGTCAACCTTTTCCTTTCTCTTTATGGAGTGTAACAATCTTGGGCATAAAGAAGATCTTAAAGTTTCAAGACTAAGTCCTCAAATCCAAAGAGATCTTTATAAATTTTAGAGTCAGGCCACGCCTCTAAAACACTTCGTTCTAAACACGCCCCCGACCCCCACATGTCTACGTCGACTATGTGGGAAATTGCATAACGCCGCCCACATGCACGCAAAGAAAGAAGGCGTAACTTTTATTCTCGCTGTAGTATTGTTACCACCACCATGTCGTGGAGACGCTGTGCGTTTCGTTGTGAAAGTGAAACTACTTTGTTGGTCTCAAAAGAGACCACAATTAGGAATCATTGGTTAAGTTTTATTTACAACACTGGTCCAGAACACTTCAACCCAAATATCCAGATGTGTGCAGCACATTTTTTGGAGGACTGTTTCCTGGGATTTCCGATTTTTTATTTTCATCTTGCCTCTGTATAATGCACATTAAAGTTCATAAGTGCAGCGCTGCATTGTTCACGGAAACCACGAAGGCTGTAAAGCGCCACCTCGGCAGAGAGGTGCATCTGCGTCTCGTTCAGCTCGTCTGCTGTTTCATGCAGATATTTTTTATTTATAGTTTCACAAAACTGAAGTCAAACATTCTGTTTTTGCTTCAAATTTCAACATTATACAATCTAATTTTGTTTAAAAACTGCTCATGTTGCATGTGTTTAGCATCTTTGTTTGGATCGTGATTATAATGCAGTGGTTGCCTCTGATTTTAAATGTTAAGAGCACAGACAAAGCCTTATTTTGTTGTACTTGCAGAGGCGTATTTGATTTAGTTTGGGCTTGTTTTAAATTTCAATTTAGGTTTTGTTATTTACATTATTTTACATTTTGTCATTTTAGCAATACTTCAAATGTATCTGAACCTACTGTTAGACCTACCTGAAAAACTCAAAAGCTTTTTATTTATTCAAAGGCATGTCTTTATTTTTTATTTGTGCTATCATTAGTAATTTCTTTATTTGTGATTATTTTATTACTGACGCTTACTTGTCATTTTTTACTCAATTCAAAGTTTGAAATCAAGCTATCTTGTGCTACTGCAACCCAGCTGTAAAATTAAAAATACACTGAGTGAGCAAACATTTGTGAGATAGCTATAATGGTAATTAAACAATGTTTACTTATGAATAAAAGCCTACATTAAAATCTGTCATATACATTGGTCTCTTCAATAGAAATTAGCCTGCTGATTGCCACCCCCCCCCACCATGATGGACACAATCTTTTAATAATATTAAAAATCTGTAAGACATTATATTCTGCAGTTCTCCCCTGTTGTGCAGAATATCATATATAATAACCTTAAACCGCATAAATACATTTCATTACACCAAATAATGTTATTTTTAGCAGCATCATATGACCCCTTTAATGAGAAAACATGTAATTTTAACATCATAACATCTCATTATTATAAGAAAAGATGTAGTTTTAACAAAATCATCAGCGTTGATTTAGCAATAATAAAAGTAATTAAAAATAATTAAGTGGAAATGTTCTTATATTTAAGGCGAGACACTATGCAGACAAAAGCATTGCGTGTTTTCTCATGCATTTGGTACATTGTGACATTTTGGCTTTTCATTAAGTGTCTTTTTTGCAAAAATACATTTTAAAGTGTTTATTTTATTATAAGACGTAATCAGTTTTTTGTGTTCATGCATCATTCTATCAAGCGTTTAACGCGCACGTGTCTAAAGTAGCTCAGATTGAGCTGATGCTTTGTTCTGACCTGCTCTGTAATCCACCGCGTCCAGGTGTCTCTCCATACACGCCGGAGCGTTCACGGGGATATTCCAGCAGTTCTCTTTAATCATGATCAGCTCTGATGACTTCAATAATTATTAATATCACACTCGACTCCAGCTAACTCCCTCCCGCAATCAATGAAAGAGACACGCGCGGGCGGAACTTCCGCTTCCGGCGCAGAACACGCTTCAAAATAAGAGCCGAATACTCTTCGAAATAAAAGCCGAACACGCTTCAAAATAAGAGCCGAACACGCTTCAAAATAAGAGCCGAACACTCTTCGAAATAAGAGCCGAACACGCTTCAAAATAAGAGCCGAACACGCTTCAAAATAAGAGCCGAACACTCTTCGAAATAAGAGCCGAACACTCTTCAAAATAAGAGCCGAACACGCTTCGAAATAAGAGCCGAACACTCTTCGAAATAAGAGCCGAACACTCTTCAAAATAAGAGCCGAACACGCTTCAAAATAAGAGCCGAACACTCTTCGAAATAAGAGCCGAACACTCTTCAAAATAAGAGCCGAACACGCTTCAAAATAAGAGCCGAACACTCTTCGAAATAAGAGCCGAACACTCTTCAAAATAAGAGCCGAACATGCTTCGAAATAAAAGCCGAACACTCTTCAAAATAAGAGCCGAACACGCTTCAAAATAAGAGCCGAACACGCTTCAAAATAAGAGCCGAACACGCTTCAAAATAAGAGCCGAACACGCTTCGAAATAAGAGCCGAACATGCTTCAAAATAAGAGCCGAACACGCTTCAAAATAAGAGCCGAACACTCTTCGAAATAAGAGCCGAACATGCTTCAAAATAAGAGCCGAACACGCTTCAAAATAAGAGCCGAACACTCTTCGAAATAAGAGCCGAACATGCTTCAAAATAAGAGCCGAACACGCTTCAAAATAAGAGCCGAACACTCTTCGAAATAAGAGCCGAACACTCTTCAAAATAAGAGCCGAACATGCTTCAAAATAAAAGCCGAACACTCTTCAAAATAAGAGCCGAACATGCTTCGAAATAAAAGCCGAACACTCTTCAAAATAAGAGCCGAACACGCTTCAAAATAAGAGCCGAACACTCTTCGAAATAAGAGCCGAACACTCTTCAAAATAAGAGCCGAACACGCTTCAAAATAAGAGCCGAACACTCTTCGAAATAAGAGCCGAACACTCTTCAAAATAAGAGCCGAACACGCTTCAAAATAAGAGCCGAACACTCTTCGAAATAAGAGCCGAACACTCTTCAAAATAAGAGCCGAACACGCTTCAAAATAAGAGCCGAACACTCTTCGAAATAAGAGCCGAACACTCTTCAAAATAAGAGCCGAACACGCTTCAAAATAAGAGCCGAACACTCTTCGAAATAAGAGCCGAACACTCTTCAAAATAAGAGCCGAACACGCTTCAAAATAAGAGCCGAACACTCTTCGAAATAAGAGCCGAACACTCTTCAAAATAAGAGCCGAACACGCTTCAAAATAAGAGCCGAACACTCTTCGAAATAAGAGCCGAACACTCTTCAAAATAAGAGCCGAACACGCTTCAAAATAAGAGCCGAACACTCTTCGAAATAAGAGCCGAACACTCTTCAAAATAAGAGCCGAACACGCTTCAAAATAAGAGCCGAACACTCTTCGAAATAAGAGCCGAACACTCTTCAAAATAAGAGCCGAACACGCTTCAAAATAAGAGCCGAACACTCTTCGAAATAAGAGCCGAACACTCTTCAAAATAAGAGCCGAACACGCTTCAAAATAAGAGCCGAACACTCTTCGAAATAAGAGCCGAACACTCTTCAAAATAAGAGCCGAACATGCTTCAAAATAAGAGCCGAACACGCTTCGAAATAAGAGCCGAACATGCTTCAAAATAAAAGCCGAACACTCTTCAAAATAAAAGCCGAACACGCTTCAAAATAAGAGCCGAACACTCTTCGAAATAAGAGCCGAACACTCTTCAAAATAAGAGCCGAACACGCTTCAAAATAAGAGCCGAACACTCTTCGAAATAAGAGCCGAACACTCTTCAAAATAAGAGCCGAACACGCTTCAAAATAAGAGCCGAACACTCTTCGAAATAAGAGCCGAACACTCTTCAAAATAAGAGCCGAACATGCTTCAAAATAAAAGCCGAACATGCTTCAAAATAAGAGCCGAACATGCTTCGAAATAAAAGCCGAACACTCTTCAAAATAAGAGCCGAACATGCTTCAAAATAAGAGCCGAACACGCTTCGAAATAAGAGCCGAACATGCTTCAAAATAAGAGCCGAACATGCTTCAAAATAAAAGCCGAACACTCTTCAAAATAAAAGCCGAACATGCTTCAAAATAAAAGCCGAACACTCTTCAAAATAAGAGCCGAACACGCTTCAAAATAAGAGCCGAACACTCTTCGAAATAAGAGCCGAACATGCTTCAAAATAAAAGCCGAACACTCTTCAAAATAAGAGCCGAACACGCTTCAAAATAAGAGCCGAACACGCTTCAAAATAAGAGCCGAACACTCTTCAAAATAAGAGCCGAACACGCTTCAAAATAAGAGCCGAACACTCTTCGAAATAAGAGCCGAACACTCTTCAAAATAAGAGCCGAACATGCTTCGAAATAAAAGCCGAACACTCTTCAAAATAAGAGCCGAACACGCTTCAAAATAAGAGCCGAACACTCTTCAAAATAAAAGCCGAACACGCTTCAAAATAAGAGCCGAACACTCTTCGAAATAAGAGCCGAACATGCTTCAAAATAAGAGCCGAACACGCTTCAAAATAAGAGCCGAACACTCTTCAAAATAAAAGCCGAACATGCTTCAAAATAAAAGCCGAACACTCTTCGAAATAAGAGCCGAACACTCTTCAAAATAAGAGCCGAACATGCTTCGAAATAAAAGCCGAACACTCTTCAAAATAAAAGCCGAACACTCTTCGAAATAAGAGCCGAACATGCTTCAAAATAAAAGCCGAACATGCTTCAAAATAAAAGCCGAACATGCTTCAAAATAAAAGCCGAACACTCTTCAAAATAAAAGCCGAACACTCTTCGAAATAAGAGCCGAACACTCTTCAAAATAAGAGCCGAACATGCTTCAAAATAAGAGCCGAACACGCTTCAAAATAAGAGCCGAACACTCTTCGAAATAAGAGCCGAACACTCTTCAAAATAAGAGCCGAACATGCTTCAAAATAAAAGCCGAACACTCTTCAAAATAAAAGCCGAACATGCTTCAAAATAAGAGCCGAACACGCTTCGAAATAAAAGCCGAACACGCTTCAAAATAAGAGCCGAACACGCTTCAAAATAAGAGCCGAACACGCTTCGAAATAAAAGCCGAACACTCTTCAAAATAAGAGCCGAACATGCTTCAAAATAAGAGCCGAACACGCTTCAAAATAAGAGCCGAACACTCTTCGAAATAAGAGCCGAACACTCTTCAAAATAAAAGCCGAACATGCTTCAAAATAAGAGCCGAACATGCTTCGAAATAAAAGCCGAACACTCTTCAAAATAAGAGCCGAACATGCTTCGAAATAAAAGCCGAACACTCTTCAAAATAAGAGCCGAACACGCTTCAAAATAAGAGCCGAACACTCTTCGAAATAAGAGCCGAACACTCTTCAAAATAAGAGCCGAACACGCTTCAAAATAAGAGCCGAACACTCTTCGAAATAAGAGCCGAACACTCTTCAAAATAAGAGCCGAACACGCTTCAAAATAAGAGCCGAACACTCTTCGAAATAAGAGCCGAACACTCTTCAAAATAAGAGCCGAACATGCTTCAAAATAAGAGCCGAACATGCTTCAAAATAAAAGCCGAACATGCTTCAAAATAAGAGCCGAACATGCTTCAAAATAAAAGCCGAACACTCTTCGAAATAAGAGCCGAACATGCTTCAAAATAAGAGCCGAACATGCTTCGAAATAAAAGCCGAACACTCTTCAAAATAAAAGCCGAACACTCTTCAAAATAAGAGCCGAACACGCTTCGAAATAAGAGCCGAACATGCTTCAAAATAAGAGCCGAACATGCTTCAAAATAAAAGCCGAACACTCTTCAAAATAAAAGCCGAACACTCTTCAAAATAAGAGCCGAACATGCTTCGAAATAAAAGCCGAACACTCTTCAAAATAAGATCTGAAGCTACACATGGTCTACAAATGCTCTGAGTGATATTATAGATATACTATATAAATTACGATATGTAACTATTATCTTATGCTTATGATAAAAATACGAGCATTTAGTATGCAAACGCGCTAGTTCTTTCATAGATATTGAATATGTTTATATAATGTATTTATAAATAATCCCGTCTTTCTCCTCTAGGTGTCGCGCTAGCTCCATGTTTACATTCAATGCATCTTTAAGCAAAGCAATGCATCATACAAAACGCAAAATATATTTTCTATATCAAAACATATCCTATATTTCAATGTTCTCAATATATTTTAAAGTTTTAAAATGCATATATATATATATATAAATAATCCCCCCCCCCTGTAAATCCATTCTATAATGCATTTTTACACTGAATTATTTATATAGTTTTAATTTCACGACACATTAGACAATCAATAAAAATGAACTTTCATAAAACAGTAAAATAACAGCTTATTACAAAATGAAAATGTGATGAATGTACATGTTCTGTTATAGGCTACTGTTTATGTTCTGAGTCCTTTATTGCTTTGAAAATAAATATCAAGTTCATAAAACATAATGTAAACACTTGGATCTGAAAATGACTTTTTCTCAAAGTCATAAAACAGTAAGTCACTGTGCATCTCTAAATACAAAACACTGAAGCAGCGTTTATACACAGTCTGTATCACATGCTCCTTGTCTCACAGAGCTCACAGTGACGTGTAAACATGCTGAAACCTCACTCAGACCACCTCAGACCTGGTCTTTGGTGCGATATAAAAATCATCCCTCCTGCGGGATGGTCTGGGGTGAGTTTAGAAGGCATGCATCCAGTTAGCAGAGCTTCTGAGCGTGGTTTCAGAGAGTTTGTGTTTGTCCTGTCGGGTCATCAGAGAGCTGATCTCCAGGTCTTCAGAGCTGAAGGGCTGAAACACCAGCTCCAGCAGCCCTAAAACTGAGCCCAGGACAGCCAGGAGCGAGCCCACCAGATAGACCTTCAGCAGACCGCGGCTCGGCTTCTGGCTCAACACCTCTCTGATGAAGGGGACCAGCTCCCTCAGCGTCTCCATGATGATCGGATCTGTTTGGAGAACATGGGTCAGCTGATCACCAGAGCACATGAAACATCTGATCAATACCAGTGTTATTTGCTCACCTGCTGAAGTCCAGCTCTGCGTCTCGGCTCTATGAGACTGTAATGCTGCTATTCAGCCTTTACACAGCCGATCCCGACTGAATCCGCCCACAGAGACGTGAGGAACATGATCAGCTGTCTGCTGGGAGAGACTCCAGCACACACACACACACACACACACACACACACACACACACACACACACACACACCCACACACATTCCCTGTGTCTGGATCAGCACTGCTTTATTTGCTTTATTGAGACCACTGGGTCATACATTCAGCTCAATTCTGTTCTATTTTAATATCTGTTCTAAAGAAAGGCATCATCCCATAATAATACCCTAGCAACCACCATTAACACTAAGTAACAATGCAACACCCTAACAAACATTCACTTCACCCACAACATCCCATAATACCCTAGCAATGCCCTGGCAACCACCTAGAATACCCTTGGAACCATAGAACATCCAAGCAACCACTCATAATACCCTAGAAATGCCATGGCAAGAACCCAGAACACTTTGGTAACCACATACAATAACCTAGCAACCCCCTGGCAACCAACAATAATACTCTAACAATGCCCTGGCAACCACCCAGGACACGTTAGTTACCACATAAAACACTTTTGCAACCACTCACAAAACCCTAGCAACCACCCAGAACATCACAGGAACTCCCTGCCAACACCCTCAATACCCTACACTGGCAACCCCCCAGAACACTTTAGTAACCATGTATAACACCCTAGCAACCACTCATAATACCCTAGAAACACCCTGGCAACCACCCAGAACACTTTAGTAACCATGTAGAACACCGTAGCAACCGCTCATAATACCCTAGCAACACCATGGCAACCACACAGAACACTTTAGTAAGCATGTAGAACACCCTAGCAACCACTCATAATACCCTAGTAACAACCTGACAACCCCATAGAACACTTTAATAACTACTTAGAACACCCTAGCAACACCCTAGCAATGACTCAGAAAACCCTAGCAGCCACCCATAACACCCTAGCAATGCTCTGTTAATTATCCAGAACACCGTAGCAACCACATAAAACAACATAGCAAGTAGCAACCACCTAAAACACCCCACCAACACCCTGGAAAGAACACAGAACATCCAAGCAACCACTTATAATACCATAGCAATGCCATGACAACCACCCAGGACACTTTAGTAACCATCTATAACTCACTACCACCTGTAAACTCCAGCAACACCTTGGCAACCACCCAGAACATCATAGGAACTTCCTGGCATCAACCACAATACCCTAATAATACCCTAGCAACACCCAGCTAACCACCCAGAACACTTCAATAACCCCTAGCAACTACCTACAGTACCCTCGCAATGCCCTGGCAATGGCCCAGAACGCCCTAGCAACCACCCATAACACCCTAGCAAACGCTCTGTCAATTACTCAGAACACCTTAGTGACCCTATAAAACACACTATCAAGTAGCAACCGCCTAAAACACCCTAGTAACCACCTATAACCCACTAGCAATTCCCTGGCAACCACCTGTAAACCCCAGCAACACCTTGACAACAACACAGAATATTATAGGAACACCCACAATACCCTACACTAGCAACCACCTAGACAACCTAAGTAGCCACGTAGAACACCATAGTAGCCATTCATAATACCCTAGCAACACCCTGGCAACCACCCAGAACACTTTAAAAGCCACTTAGAACACAATAGCCACTCACTGGCAACTACCTATAGTACCTTAGCAACGCCCAGGAAAACACCCAAGCAACCACCCATTACTCAATAGTAATTCCCTGGCAATGACTCAAAACACCCTAGCAACCACCCATAACACCTAGCAACGCTATGTCAATTACCCAGAACACCTTAGTGACCATATAAAACATACTAGCAAGTAGCAACCACCTAAAACACCCCAGCAACACCCTGGAAACAACCCAGAACATCCTAGCAACTCCTTGGCGACCATTCACGATACCCTAGCAACCACTCACAATAGCTAGGAAATGCCGTGTCAACCAACCATCACCCAAGTTATCATCAACAAGCCGTATCGTTATATTGGCGTAAATGTGTAAATATTAGCGTGTGTAAGGTGTATATGAGTTCAGATGTTCAGAGCAGACTCTATGATGGAGAGACTATTAGCACGGCTCTCAGAGCATGTGAGTGGCTGGAAATTCCAGAGTGAAGGGCGACATTAATCTGATTATTTCCAGACCAGCAGAACAAACTGTTGTAGTGATTCTGTGGCGGGAGTTTCCTGCCATTCTTAAAGAGACGGTGTTTGACTGGACATCTGAACACACACTGTATCTCTGATCAAACACACATTTGTGTTCGAGTCACACTTCAGTGAGTCACTGTGATTGTGATTTGTTCCAGAAGGATCTATTACATGCCCGACTGAACCAAGCACATAAAGCAGGTGAATATAAACGTATGATGTTGCATAAATCCTGCTGTGATGTTCCAGACGTGTGTGAACATGCAGCACTAGTGGCTCAGAAGAGCACAGGAGGAGCAGAAGCTCTGAATGTCCTGCCACACAACACACACACATTCAGCAGATTCCACCGGAGGAACATCTTTACACACACACACCCCTCAGCACACCTCCTCTCACTCACACACACACACACAGACACAGACACAGACACACACACACTCACTCACATCACTCACACACTCTTACACCACACACATAGCACCTCACTCACACACACACACATTCAGGCAGTTCCACCCGGATGAACTCTGTACCACCACAACACACACACACACACACACAGGTTTGTTTATGTGAAAAGTGGGGACTCTCCATAGGCGTAATGGTTTTTATACTGTACAGACCGTATATTCTATTGCCCTACACCAACCCTACCCCTAAACCTACCCCTCACAGGAGACTTTCTGCATTTTTACAATTTAAAAAAAACTTTGTTTACTTTATTTTTATACCAGTT
>JADLZN010002472.1:132500-185000 GCA_018155175.1 Sinocyclocheilus anophthalmus | reverse complement strand
CACTCTACACACACACACACACACACACACACACACACACACTCACTCACTCACACACACACACACACCCACACACACACACACACACACACACTCACTCTCACACACACACACACACACACACTCACACTACACACACTCACACACACACACACACACACCCCTCTCTCACACACACACACACACACACACACGCTCACACACACACACACTCACACCCAGGTGTTTTATGATATTTATGGAATGTAACCGTGCTTATGATGTCTATGTGTGTTTATGAATATTAATAAATGTTTATGTGATTATGAATTTCTGTACGTTTATGAATATTTATGTTTATTAGTGTCTATATATGTCTATGAATGTTTATGAATGTCTATGAATGTTTATGTTTATGAATGTCTATGAATATATATGTGTTTATCAATATTTCTAAATGTGTGTAAATGTATTTATGAATGTCTATATGTGTTTATAAATATTTATGAATGTTTAGGAATATATATGGATGTTTATGATATTTATGAATGTCTATGTGTGTTTATGAATGTTTATGTGGTTATGAATTTCCATATGTTTGTGAATATTTACGTGTTTATTAGTGTCTATATGTGTCTTTGAATGTCTATATGTGTGTTTATGTATAACTACGAATTTTTACATGTGTTTATTAATGTCTGTATCTGTGTTTATGAATTTTTAATGTCTACATGTTTATCAATATTCAGTATGTGCTTATGAATGTCTATATTTGTGTTTATCAATATTTACGAATGTCTATATGTGTTTATTCATATTTATGAATGTTTCTGTTTGTGAATGTCTATATTTGTGTTTATAAATATTTTTGAATGTTCGTTTATGAATGTCCATATGTGTTTATTAAGGTGTTTAAGTAAACATGTGCGTATGAATGTTTGTTTGTGTTTATGAATATTTATGAAAGTAAGTGTTTATGATAGTTTTGATATGAACCCCCCCCCCCCCCCCTCTGGTTGCCATGTGTGATCTGGCAGCAGTGTTCAGGGTGGCACCTTCGTCTGTGTGTGTTGAGTCACTGTCTCCCTCAGACGGGACACACCTCACACACACACACACACACACACAGCTGAAATCAGTGCCTGCAGGCCAAGAGTTTTAACACAAACACACCACACACACACACATAGCACTTCATCACACACACTCACTGCTCAGCAGACACACACAGGAAACTCTGCACTGCTTGTTTGTGAACTCAAATCTCATTCACTGATTGTATACAAATCTGAACATTCAGCTCACAGGAGCTCTCAACCTGAGCTAAAGCTGCTGGTTAGTGCCACATCACTACCACAGGACATGAATACAGTGTTCATCTGTCTCATATATCATAATAATGAATCATGATTACATTCCATCTCCGTTACTTTGAGGATGTGAGTGTGTGTGTGTGTGTGTGAGTGTGTGTGAGTGTGTGTGCGCGTGTTGATTCATGTTATAAGGGTGTGACGCTGTGAGAGAAGGCATCACAGACACACTCACACACACACACTCTCACACACACACACACAGGTGAGCAGCTCCTGAATTAAAAGCCAAACACACACGGCACACACTGCATTTGAACACTTCTCACACACAGAAGGACAGCATTCACACACTAACGGGTGAGTTACGGTCAACTACTGTGTATTGAACTGTCATTCAGTTGTGTTTCAACGTAAGCCTGACAGCTTTACAGTTGTGTTTTATTTGTTTAGATCCATATATTGTCTGGATGAAGACGTGGATTTTTCTTTCACTCGCAGGTTTGTTTTTAATCACACACTTACAAAAGCCCAAATGTATGATCAATATTAACTTTACAGTTTTTGTCAATCTTTTTGATTTGATTTTATGTTTATATTTACATGACATTTTAGTAATCTTGTTCTTGTTTGCTATTTTATTAGTTTTGTTGTTTTTAAATACGTCTATACAGTTTTTAACCTTTTTTTAGTTATATAAGTACTTCAACCAGAACTAGATGAAAACGTTCCCTTGGAAACTCGATGAAATCTAAATAAGCTTAAGTTATTTTATTAAAAAAAAATAATAATAAATCTTGATTTTTACCTATAATAACCTTAACATGGATATGACGTTTGTATAAATTCGTATGCTCTAAAAAACGCTATCGTCAAAACATCTGAACTTTCATAGCCTTGAACGTCTAAAAGCATTTATAAAAATGTATGATTGTCTATATGTGTGTTCATGAATGTTTATGTGTTAATAATTGTCTATGTGTTTATTAATATGCGTACCCTAGTGAAACGATGGTTTTGGTCTTGTATCGTATTAATGTTATGCTTTTTGAACATGCATTATGACAAACCAATTGCATTCTTGAAGTAATCGGTAAATTCCATGCCTGAACATGAATATCCTAATCAAAAGCAGCATGATTCTACGATGGTTTTGTGGTGAAGTGTTGTTCTGTGAGGTGACGGTGTTGTGTTATCTTCAGCTCTGTCTGCGGTGTGCACGGGACAGCATGACTGCGGGCGCGGGGCGTGCTACCCTGCGATGGGCGACCTGCTGCTGGGCAGAGAGCAGAGCCTGCGCTCCTCCTCCACATGTGGTCTGATGGGGTCTGAGGTGGTCTGCACTCCACACGGACAGGTGATGCTCGTCTAGACCTGCAAAACACAAGGTTCTCTCAGTTAGAAGTGTATCTTGGGTGTGGTTCTGCGTGGAAGCTAAAATGTGAGAACAAAACCCGTCTCAAAAGGCGCACTAAACGATTTTTACCAAACGATTTTGATATTCAAAAGCACCCCCCGTGTTAATTTTGACAGGCATTTTTGATTTAGTCTTACGCCCCATTCACACGCTTCTCCTTTACTTTGAATGGAGTGACGTGAAGCGTTGGCGAAATGAATTGTGGGTCCGTCGCGTCAGAAGTTGAAAACTTTTCAACTTTTCAAGCGCTAACGCAGGCGTCAGCCAATCAGATGACCGTATGCGAATACCCTAGCGCAGACGCTAGCCAATCACGTTCATGCAACACCAGAAGACTAATGTGATTGGCTGTTGTCACTATGACGGTCGCGTCAGAACCGAGCTTCAGAAACGCCCTCCGTCAAGCGTTAAAGATGAGTCTTTATCTTGAGACGAAAATGCTTAATAGTCTTAGTCACATTTCATAGTTTCAGTCGACAAAAAGTCATTGCATTTTTGTCAACTTTTAGTCAAAACGCAGTTACCAACGTTAATTGTGGTAGCTATTTGATGTGGTCATTAATTTTCTCTATTTAGACCAAAATCAATTTGACCAGAAATTTGAATTCAAAGATGAATTTGTTAAAATACTTGGAATAAATGATGACAATTTTCATCTTTGGGTGAACTATCCCTTTAACAGAAGTGAAAAGGGAGCAACTTATAAAAAATTATAGTTGTTCATATATAATATATAATTTTTTTTAAAGAAGCAGAATAAGACAAATACGAAAGAGATACAAATTAAACTCGTTTTTCAGATTCAGGTTTATTTAACATCTTTTGTTGGTTAACATTAATGACACGGACAGGTACTTAATTAGGAATGCTGTCCCTTTAAGACGGAAGGCATGCATGTAATACTGACACACCTTCAGTTTTCACCCACCTGTTTACGTTCACTTATGTCTCCCAACCGCCTGGATTATTACAGATCGACATTTGGACCTGCTCTTGTGTGTGTACTCTTGCGCGTATACGAGAATGAAGAAGTGGAGCTTGTGGGAGAGAGAGAGAGAGACTTCTATCCCCCCCAGCACGATCCGCTGTATGCATTGCTAAGAACTTCATTTGGACAACTTTAAAGATGATTTTCTCAATATTTAGATTTTTTTGCACCCTCAGATTCTAGATTTTCAAATAGTTGTATCACGACCAAATATTGTCATATCCTAACAAACAATACACCAATGGAAAGCTTATTTATTACAGCTTTCAGATGATGCATAAATCTCAATTAAAAAAATTACACTTATGACTGGTTTTGTGCTCCAGGGTCACCAATATGGTTTTGTTTGGTGCTAAAAAGGGTTTTTTTATTGTTAAGTGCCAAGAACCACACCCAGAAGGCTTGCACCATCAGTGCATAATGAAATTACATTTTCACAGACATAATAATTAACAAACCCAGATTCTGCAGCCTGAGGTGACGCTCGTCATATAGAGAAGTTATAGTTTGCTTGTGCAACATTTTCATAGTAATTAAACACAACTTTCACTAGCGTTTTTAAATGAGTGTTAGGACAAAATGTTCTTAAAGCAATGTTTATGGAATGTTCTTATAACTTATATATATATATATAAAATATTTGATTTATGTTCTCATAACGTTGAGAGAAAGCATTCTGAGATCAACATTCTCTGGATAAATAAATAATGTTCTACTCACAAAAAGAAAACTGGACGTTTTCTTAGAACATTTAAAATAAACATTTAAATAATATTACATTTTGGGTAAAATAAACTTAGTAGAACATTGCAAGAAACATTTTTGTAACCTTTAAATAATATTATATTCATGACAAGAAAACTGGACATTTCAGCGCTCTTGGAATATTAAAAATAAACATTCAAATAACAATTTCAGGTGAAAATAAAGTTAGCAGAATTTTGCAAGAAACGTTTTGTACCCTTTAAAACACATTCTAATCACGACAAGAACTGGACATTTTAACGTTTGTAGAGTATTTAAAAAAATAAACATTCAAATAGTGTTATATTTTGGGTGAAAATAAAGTTAGTAGGATGCTGTCAAAAACATTTTGTAAACTTTAAATGTTATAATCACAGCAAAAAATAATCACAACATTTGAACATTTTAGAAATAACGTTTTTCTAAGCTACTTTTACAGTACTGATTCGTTTATGCGAGAAACTCCTGAGACTAAGTTCACACATGACACTGAGAACTAATTTAAATCTTATAAGCAACTAAAACACAGTTGGGTAAGCTGGTTAAATGTCTAAATCACACTCTCCATGTCTCAGTGGAAGATGAAGTGTTGTCCGTGTGACTCTCGGAACCCGGCGGCCTATAATGCGCACACGATCCAGAACGTGATCTCCAGCGCCGGGCCCAACCGATGGTGGCAGTCTAAGAAAGGTAAGGCATCAAAACATTACATTAAACATAAATTACAACAATAGGATACACTATTAAGCTATAAGCCAGTAGTAGTTCTGACAGTGTCGTGTAAACATGGATGAATCAGGCACGAAAACAGAGGAACAGAAAAATCGATTCAATTAAGTGAGTCATTTACTCTGGATCAACTCCGGGTGATTCAAACTCATGACTTCGATCATTCAGTTCAAGCAATTCTCCAGCAAAAGAACAGATCAAAAGAGCCGTTCATTTTCTAATTTCAACATCGCTTGTATTGGAGCTTTTCGAAACTCTGAATCAGTTAAACCGCTGCGTCTCAAAATGATTCGCTGTTTTGAAGCGTTCCAATCGGATCGCAAATCATTTGATTCAGATCGGGAATTCTGAGCGTGTATTGCGAATTATTTGATTCAGATCGGAAGCAGGTTCGTGAATTCTTTGTGTGACTATTTCGCAAATCATTATTCAGATTGGAATTCCGGACCGTGAATCGCAAATCACGAATAATTTGATTTAGATTGGAACTTCGGGACTCTAGTTCACAACCGAATTGTTATTTAGATTGGAACATTGGAGTGGGTTCGCGAATCATTTTAATTCAGATCGGAACTAAGCAGGTTCGTTATTAATTGATGTTCTGCACGATTGGGATAGTGTAAGCGACATCATTTGATGGATCGGAACTCCAGAGCAGGTTCACGTATTTGATTCAGAACGGAACTAAGCAGGTTCGTGAATCTTTTGACTCTATTTCGCAAATCATTATTCAGATCGGAAGTCGGACCGTGAATCGCAAATTATTTGATTTAGTTCAAGCAATTCTCTAGCAAAAGAACAGATCAAAAGAGCCATTAATTTTCGAATTTCGACATCGCTTGCAACGGAGCTTTTCGAAACTCTGAATCAGTTAAACCGCTGTGTCTCAAAATGATTCGCTGTTTTGAAGCGGGTCCTAGATGCAAACCTTTTGATTCAGTATCGGGATTTGAGCGGGGGGGCGGGGGGGTATTGCAAATTATTTGATTCAGATCGGGAAGCAGGTTCGTGAATTCTTCGTGTGACTATTTCGCAAATCATTATTCAGATTGGAATTCCGGACCGTGAATCGCAAATCACGAATCATTTGATTCAGATCGGGACTTCAGAGCATGTATTGCGAATTATTTGATTCAGATGGGAAGCGGGTTCGCAAATCTTTTGATTCAGTTCGGAACTAAGCAGGTGAATCTTTTCATTCAGATCGGGACTCTAGTTCACGATCAAATTATTATTTAGATTGGAACTTTGGAGTGGGTTCGCGAAACATTTCATTCAGATCGGAACTAAGCGGGTTCGTGAATCCTTTGATTCAGATCGGGACTAGTTCGCGATCGAATCATGTGTTTTAGATCGGAACTCCAGAGCAGGTTCACGTATTTGATTCGGAACAGAATGAAGCAGGTTCGCAAATCTTTTGATTCAGATCGGGACTAGTTCGCAATCAAATCATTTTATTTAGATCGGAACTCCAGAGCAGGTTCACGTATTTGATTCAGAACGGAACTAAGCAGGTTCGTGATTCTTTTGACTCTATTTCGCAAATCATTATTCAGATCGGAAGTCGGACCATGAATCGCGAATGATTTGATTTAGATCGGAACTTCGCAGTGGGTTCGCGAATCTTTTGATACAGATCGAAACTAAGTGGGTGAATCTTTTCATTCCGATCGGGACTCTAGTTCACAACCAAATTATTATTTAGATTGGAACTTTGGAGTGGGTTCGCGAATCATTTTAATTCAGATCGAAACTAAGCGGGTTCATGAATCTTTTGATTCAGATCGGGACTAGTTCGCAATCAAATCATTTTATTTAGATCAGAACTTCGGAGCGGGTTCGCGAATCATTTGATTCAGAACTAAGCGGCTTCGTGAATGTTTTGATTCAGATTGGGACTCTAATACTTCGCAAATCATTATTCAGGTCGGAACTCCGGAGCGCGTATCGCAAATTTTCTAGATCGGAGCTTCGAAGTAGGTTCGCGAATCTTTTGATTCAGATCACAGTACCAAACTGTATTGTTTAGAACATATTCAGTACATACTTTTACTTTAACTAAATACTTCATATTTATTAATATAAAAATAAATAACATGTAAACCATTTAAGGACTATGCAAAGCAATTTTACAGTGATTGTGGGTTTATTCCAGATGTGAGTCCCGTGGCGCTGCAGCTGGATTTAAATGGAATGTATCACCTGGAAACCGTCTTACTCTCTTTTAAGGTATCTGATATCCATCTCTCTGTCTTTAATTTATGAAGCACTGTTTTCTAACGCCTCATCGGTCGTCACATAGGGCCCGAGGCCTGACGCGCTGATCGTCGAGAGGACGAGGGATTTCGGTCGCTCTTGGCAGCCCGTCCTGTACATGGCCACCAACTGCCCATCCACCTTTCCTCAGGTGAGCACTTCGTTCCCTCGCACCCTCGAGGAAACGTACTGCTACACGCTGCCATCCACCGCCGACGACCCCTACAGGGACCAGAAGGTAAGACAGTCTGCCTAACACTTACGTTTTTTTAAAGTTTTATAAATGTTAAGACAAAATGTTCTTAAAGTACGGAAGTTCTAAGCGGCCATGCATTATTATTTTTTTCCTTCTTGTTTTATCATTTAAACGAATATTTTCTGTTATATCGACATAAACAGAGTGGTTTTCATTAAACGACTTTTTTCTCGTATATCGAATCACGAGAGTTGTTTTCTGTTACAACGGACTTATTTTCTCTGTTATATCGAATAATGAGAGTTGTTTTCTCGTTATAACGACTTATTTTCTCGTTATATCGACATAACGAGAGTTGTTTTCTCGTTATAACGACTTAATTTTCTCGTTATATCGACATAACGAGAGTTGTTTTCTCGTTATAACGACTTATTTTCTCGTTATATCGACATAACGAGAGTTGTTTTCTCGTTATAACGACTTAATTTTCTCGTTATATCGACATAACGAAAGTTTTTAGGAACCTTTAAATAATGTTCTAATCATGTAAAGAAAATTGGACATTTAAAAAAATAATTTTTTATAAAAAAAAAATAAACGTTCAAATAATGTTATGTTTTAGGTAAAAATAAAATTGGATGAATATAAAAACAAACAAACAGCTGTTTTAACCTTTAAAGAATGTTCTAATCATGACAAGAAAATTATACATTTTTAATATATTTAAAATAAAGGTTCCAATAACGTTATTTTTTGGTAAAATTAAGTTAGGAGAATGTTGTTTTTGGAACCTTTAAATAACGTTATCACGACAGCCAATCTGAACATTTCTACGTTTTAGTTCAGATTTTCGGTTAAAAGGAATTTAGTAGTAAACTTGTAAGAAACATTTAATAACGTTATAACCACGAAAAAGAACATTTTAACGACAACGTTTATAATCCTAACGTGTTGCTCAAGTTGCCGTTCTTTCTTGCTAAGATCACCTTTTATCTCTGCGTCAGCGCTGCGGACAATCGATACTGCCGGAAACGAATACAAAATCGAAGGTTGTTTCACGTCTATTGACCTCTTATCAGAATGATTCGAAGTATTAACGAAGTGTGCGGATGACTGACGGCTGCTCTGTCCCTCAGTGGCGTCTGGGTTCACGGGTCTGCGGGTCAATCTGACCCAGCTGGGGTCGGTTCCCAGCATGACGGGACGCAGTCTTGAACCAGTTTAACGCCCTGAGAGAGATGCGGGTGATCGGATCCGCTTTTGCCATGGCACGCCAACGCGCACACCTGCCCAACACACACTCACACCCACCACACACACACACACACAACACACACCACACAACACACACACACACACACAAACACACTCATACACACACACACACACAAAACACACAATACAAACACACTAGAACACCCACACACACCACACACTACTTCACTCACTCACTAACACACACAGACACACACTCACTAACACACACATAGACACACACACACACACACAAACACACTCATACACACACACACACACTCTCTCTCAAATACATCACCCACACACACATATTGCACTCATCACACAGACAGAAAACCACACCCACACACACACACCACTCACTCAGACACACACACACCCTCACTCACTCACACCCACACATTGGACACACACACACACAACAACACACAACACACACTCACTCACACAGACAAAACACTCTCTCTCACCACCCACACAACACCCACTCTCCCTCACTCACCAATCACACACTCACACAGACAAACCCACACAACCCACACTCTCTCGCTCTCTTCACACCCACACACTCACCTCAACACTAACTCAATCCACCAAAGGACACCCACACTCACTCTCACTCACTCACTCACAATTACACACACACACACTCACTCACACAGCCACACACACACACACACACAAACAAACAAACACACACACACTCTCTCTCTCTCACACCCACACACACACACACACACACACACTCTCATTCACTCACTCTCTCACACACTCATTCACTCACTCACTCACACACACGCACACACACACACACATTCACACACAAACCCACGACACACACACACACACACACACAACACACTCTTCCTCTCTCTAACCACCACAACCACACACTCCTCATCACTCACTCACTCAACACCCACACACACACACAACACGTCTCTCACCCACACACACCACACACGCACGCACACACACACTTCACATCACTCACTCACACACACAAGATCACTCCACACACACACACAATACACACTACTCTTCTCACACACCACACCACTGCTATCTATCTCACACACACACACCCACTCACACACACACACACCACTCACTCACACACACACACACACACACTCTCTCTCTCTCACACACACACACACACTCACTCTCACACTCACACACACACACACACTCTCTCTATCACACACACACACCACACACACACACTCTCTCGCTCACACACCCACACACACAGTACAAACCTGCTCTCTCTACCCCCACACACACTCTCTCTTCACACACAACACACACACACACACACACACACTAAACCCCACATTCGCGGCTCATACGTGTGTGTTTGTTCTGCAGGTGGGCGGTGTGTGTGAGTGTCAGCACAACACGGCTGGCGTGAACTGTGAGCGATGTGACGACCTCCACAATGACCTTCCCTGGAGACCCGCGGAGAACGGAAACACACACACCTGCAAACGTACGGCTGCTCACACACACTGTACTGCATGTGACGATTTAGCGGCTATTAATGAAATTCATTATAATTATACTATTATTGGCTATCTAGTACATACTGCCTACTATGTGTATGTAACAGTATGAACTCATTACTAGTAATCACCACAAAAATAGATATTTTAGTGTTTTAACATTTTAAAGCAATTTTTTTTGGAGTAAAAATGTCTTATCTTTTTACACAAAAATTAAGTAAAGAATAAATAAAAATTTAATTAATAACTATGAAATAACCCACCTGTACTAAAACTAAGTATATCTATACGATATATAATATATATTATATTACTATAACTATAATACAAATATATACAATTAAATTGCACATAAACATATTACGGTGATATAGTAGATTAAGAAAATGTAATGCACATATTACTTTGAGTAGCAAAAGAAATATAAAATGAGTTAATTTTATATTAAAATTAATAATAAAATAATTATGAAACTAAAATGAATAATTGAATGACCTAATGGAAAAATACAATTCACTTGTTTAGATTCCTAACATTTAATGAATAATGTTTTACTGATGCCAGTAAAAATATCAATAGATATAATTCATATTAAAAATAATAAATCAAAATAATAAAGATATATTATTAATTAAAAAATACATATTAAGATATTATATATAACTAGTAATTATCTATGCATAAAAAATTAATAAAAAAAATTACTAGTAAATAAAATATGAATAAATTAAATTAAATGGCACACGAAATGTTTGTAAAAGTGAAATTATTAAGTTATTATATTGATTGGCATTCAATTAACTATGACATTTATTAACAACTAACAATATAAAAAATAAATATTAAATAAAAAATGATTAAATTAAATTATAATCAACAAATAAACCTCGAATTAATACCTTAATAAAAAATTCAATAACTACATATGAAATTAAAATCAACAACATATAATAACTATGTTAGTCCATATTGTGTGTTTCTGCCCCCTGCAGGCTGTGAGTGTAAAATCACGCGGATCGCGTCCTTTGCGCGCAGCGTACGAGGCGAGGGGCGCAGGAGAGAGGAGTGCTGTGACGACGCATTCATCACACCGCGGCCCCAACTGGAGCGCTGCGCTAAACAAACTACTACAGAACCAACCTCTGAGCGAATCAGGAAGCCCCGACCGCCTGCCTGGGAGTAACAAACACAACCCCACCCTCAAACACACACACAAACACACTAACACAACACTCTCAGAAACACACACACACACACACTGTGAGGTGATCTGAATGCTGATGAAGTGTGTGTGTGTCCAGGCGGTCTGTGTAGCGCGGCTGGCCTGGATACGGTGGTCACGTGTGACCACTCAGAGGGGCGTGGTGTGTAAACACCACGTAGACAGGCGAACGCTGTGACGATGCCAACCCCGCCTGATACTACACCTCAACGCCAACAAACCTCTCGGGCTGCTCAAGTGAGTAACCCCTGAACCTTGGACCTGACCTCAAGCAGAGAGATAGTCTGTTCCAGTTATTAAGCACTCAAATAAACTAAACAAAAAATTCCAAATGGAAATTGATACATTTTAAAATAAATAAAAACGATATGATAAATATGTAAAATATTAAATATATAAAAATTATTAAAGTAAAAAAGAGTAAAGTAATCAGGATGATAGTGAATGTATTCAAACTGGGTTTTTCATGTGGTGTGTGGCTCTTCTGTGGTTTGGTGTGTGTGTGAGTGTCTCTCGTACCGGCCAGCAGCTCTTGTCAGCGGGTTGCTGTGTGGATCAGCTGAGGGTCAGTGCGCGTGTTCGCCTCTGTGGAGGGGTCTGTCAGGGTGCGCCGCATGTGTCTGTGGGTTACTGGAACCAGTCATCGCCTACGGCGGACAGCCATGTAACTGCTGACCAGTCAACGCCGCCAGCGCCCCCACCCCCTGTGGTCCATTGGTCCCATGCCATCACACCCCTACACATGTGTTCACCCCCCCATGACACAAACACATCACGTGATCACATTGGACCACTACACACCACCAGATGTGAGCACATGATCACATGATCACAACACCATCACGTGATCCACATGACCACAACACACCACCCGTGATCGCACACATCATATGTGATCACAAGACCACCACACAACCTCAAATGATCAAATGACCAAATAAATCACATGATCACACCCCATCACACACACACACACCACTCACGAGGACTCGACAAAATACCCAATGTGATCACATGACCCCCAAACAACACACTGATCACATAACACACAACCCATCACTGCATCACCCATGCCCACACACAAACACCATAACGTGATCACACACACCATCACATGATCACATGACCACATACATCACATGATCACATGACCACACACACACATCACGTGATCGCACACACCATCATGTGATCACATGACCACACACACCATCATGTGATCACATGACCACACACACACCATCACGTGATCACATGACCACACACACCAAGATGTGATCACATGATCACACACACCATCACATGATCACATGACCACACACACACCATCACGTGATCGCACACACCATCATGTGATCACATGACCACACACACACCATCACGTGATCACATGACCACACACACACACCATCACGTGATCGCACACACCATCACATGATCACATAACCACACACACCATCACGTGATCACATGACCACACACACACCATCACGTGATCGCACACTCCATCACGTGATCACATGACCACACACACCATCACATGATCACATGACCACATACATCACACATCACGTGATCGCACACACCATCATGTGATCACATGACCACACACACCATCACATGATCACATGACCACACACACACCAAGATGTGATCACATGATCACACACACCATCACATGATCACATGACCACACACACACATCACGTGATCGCACACACCATCATGTGATCACATGACCACACACACATCACATGATCACATGACCACACACACACATCACGTGATCGCACACACCATCATGTGATCACATGACCACACACACCATCACATGATCACGTGATCGCACACACCAAGATGTGATCACATGATCACACACACCATCACGTGATCACATGACCACACACACCATCACATGATCACATGACCACATACATCACACATCACGTGATCGCACACACCATCATGTGATCACATGACCACACACACCATCACATGATCACGTGATCGCACACACCAAGATGTGATCACATGATCACACACACCATCACATGATCACATGACCACACACACCATCACGTGATCGCACACACCATCATGTGATCACATGACCACACACACCATCACATGATCACATGACCACACACACACCATCACGTGATCGCACACACCATCATGTGATCACATGACCACACACACACCATCACATGATCACATGACCACACACACACCATCACATGATCACATGACCACACACACATCACATGATCACATACATCACATGATCACACACACCATCACATGATCACATGACCACACACACATCACATGATCACATGATGTGATTCTTACGTGTGTTTCCTGTGGTTCAGCGCACAGGTCAGTGTCTGTGTCGCCCAGGCATCGGGGGCCGGACCTGCAGCGGTTGCCCTGACAACACGTACGGAGATCCTCTGATTGGCTGCAGACGTGAGTGTTTCCTGCCCACCACAAACAACTTATAAATAAATAAATACAACTCAATTAAGCATAAAAAAGTTAATAAAACAATAAATCACTATGACAAGAATAAAAAAATCAAATAATCAGAACGATGCTGGTTTCTTGTCTGTCCTCTCAGCGTGTGACCGCCTCCTACGACCGTCGGGCCGGAGTCGGCGGCTGTGCAAACGCACAGGAGGTGTATCTGTACCCGGCGTAAAACAGCCCCGCGCCCGCGGCCGGAGCCACCTGCAGCCGAGGATACTGCGCCACGCTTTACCAGACATGCCCGCATGTCGTCATGCTTCTTCGCATCGGAACGGGATCGGAAGCGCTACAAGCGACCTGGAGCGATCTCGAACAGCTGACTGCTCGGCGCAGACGACCTCCAGCGACCGCCGACGCGATCCAACCGCACGCTGATGGACTGCTGAGACGCCTGCAGGACAAGTGAGCGTCCGCCACAGGCCAAAGCAAGCGCCCCAATGGACACGCCACCGATCCTCGCAGAGACTCAACACCAGCATCAGGCTACAACAGCACAACAGACCGACTCGCTGCTCACTGAACATCCTGTCAAAATGAGCACAGTAAAGAACAATTAAACATCTCAAAGTATGAAATAGTCATAAATAGAGACCAAATAATAAATAATACTTAAAATATATGTATCATATATATCTCTTATATTAATATTATTATATAGATATATATGTAATATTAAATGAATCAAAAATATAAATATGACATTGGGACAATATAACAATTTTTAAATGGTCAACCTTAGATCTACTGTTTAGTAATATTAAATTAAATGAAGTATTAAAGTAATTTACTAAGCATTATGAAAAATAACGTTCAGTTAAGAGTAATATAAATTCCAAATTATGAAAAGGCAACATTTGGAATACATTGCAGTTGGAAGTATAAAGCCGATTACGGTGCCGATTAAAGCATGTTATGGTTATCGGGATTGATGATTGTTCAAAACCGATTTGCCGATAAATAATTGAAAAGCATTTATAATAATTTGCAGATTTTTTTGTCAGCCTTCTTATTCTTAATTTTGACATAGTTTTCATTTTACACAACGACAATTATATCGGATACAACTATGGATTATCGGTCTAATTGATCTGTAATAATCGGCATCGGACTGAAAACCCACATATCGGGCGTACCCCTACTAAGATGTCAACATTGAGACCTTAAATAATAATACCCCCACCATTACAAATTCACATAGAATATATTAAATAAAAACTAAAGGACATAAATAAGGAATATAACTGGCTAAATTGGTAAATAATAAAATTATAATCATAATAAATCATTTTAAAACGGCCCTTGTACACATTAAGTAAATAATAGATTAACAAAACCATGACAAATAATAAATTTTAAATCGACAATAACTAAATATTAAATAATTAAATATGAATATTATATATTATAAATAGGTAAATATTAAATGTATACAACTAGAGTAATGCAAATTAAATTAAAAAACAATTTTATCAAAATTATCAAAAACAGAAATAAAAAAGCTAAAAGTATGAGTAAAATTATAAACAAAGAAAATCAAAATTGGGAAATACCAAAGATGCTAATTAGCGAAAAGAAAAGTTCAAAATTATGGAAAAAATAATAATTATAAGTATAATCATAATCTAACGAATAACCTAAAACATTAAATTATCAAGCTAATAAAAAACTATTTATTAAATATAAACATTACTAGAACTTTTTAATAAACCTAAAAAAAATTTTTTTTAAAAGTCAAAATAGAAATTGTGAAATTTAAAGATGCAGTTTGCAGTGAAAATTAGGAGAAATAATGAGAATTTGAGACAAAGTCAGAGTTGTGTTTGTTTAAACACTCTTGCAGGTCTCAGCTGAATGGTTTGACTGAGGATCTGGCATCGCAGCCGAGGGACGGTGATATTGATCGCAGTCTGGACGACCTGCAGGCACTTCTGTCGTCTCTGCGTCTTGAATATTTCACCAAGAGAGACGCTTTCACTAACACCGCCGGATCCAACAACGCCAGTGCGTGTGCAGTGCCCATCTTTATTAGCGTCAGATTCCTCAGTATGACCTCTAATGAAAAACCTCTCATTCTCAGGCACCTTCTACGCCATCCAGAAGTCGTACGAAAAGTCGACGGACGCCGTCAAACGAGCCGACGCTGCTAAAGACACGCTGAAGAAGTCAGAGGGCCTGCGTGAAAACGCCTTGAGTGACCTGAGAGACGTGCAGCCCGGAAACACTAGAGACCTGGAGAAACTCAAGAAGGATCTGGCAACCCGGCCGAATCTGACGCCCACAGCAAACAAGGTGAGAGTGATTGCACGTGATTGGCTGAGCAGAAGTGTTGGTTTTCCAGCAGATGGGGTCAGTAACGTTGTGTTCGTTAGGTGTGCGGCGGTGATCGTGTGGATTCCTGCACTCCGGAGCGCTGCGCTGGCGATCTGTGTCCTCCTGACGGAGCGCCCCCTTGTGGAGCAGAGGAGCCTTGCGCCGGAGCGCTGCCCAACGCCAACAAAGCCTTCCAGGACGCCGACGAGGTGAAGGCCAAACTACAGGATCTCAACAACAAGATCACGCAAGCAGCTGCACAGGTACCACAACACATTCACAATAATTACATTAAAAATAAGAAAATTATAATAGTATAAGAGAGAAAATGTATTAATAAAAGTCAAATTCGAGAACTAAAAAAAAGTTCTGGACACTATGAAAAAGTCCAAATATAGACCATAATTATAAATATTAAACAACTAATAATTAATCAAATGTGACATAAATAAATCAATTGAAAACATGTTTTTTTTAAAAGCCAGAATTAGGAGAAATAAAATGCAATTGGAAATATAAAGAAATTATGAGAAATTAAGATTCAAAATAAAGCCTTTTTTTTTTTTAAAGTCATGATTATAACAAAAATATCCGAACCTGAATATATTAAACATAATGCAAATAAGTAATAAAAGGTAAATTCATAAACCATATAAAAGCCAAAAGATGAAAAAGTAAAAAAAAAGAAATAAGTGAAATCATAAAATTACTATTAATAACATCACTGACATATTAAATTATATAACAATACTAAATGAATGTTAAATTAAGTTAATTTAAATATTAAATATGAAAGTAATATAATACTATCCCATACAAAGAAAAGATATTATAATGAAAATACAGTTTAAAAAGACAAAATTATGGAAAAGTCATACCAAATCATCATAAATGATACAAAGAAATAAATATGAAATGCATAATCAAATAAGCAAAACATGAAATTAATAAATAGTAAATTGGCAAATAATGAACATATGCATTGAACATTAATAAAATTAATAATATCCCCCCCCCAAATCTATTTAGATATTATAATCTTAAATATTAAAATAGCCTCACTCACCCCGGCAAAATTATGAAAAGGACACAATTACGGAAAATAAAATTGAAATAGTGAAATATAAAGATGGTACGACCACACACAACTAGCTAGTAAGACTAATTAGACTAATCAATTTAAATTTTACAATGACTTTAAACCAAACACACCTTCTGAAACACAGATACAGGAAGCTGAAGATTCGGCCAATAGGGTGAGACTGTCCACAGATGAGCTGGCCAATCAGATCAAGCAGGTGCAAGCCGACGTGGATGAAGACCTGAAGGACACCAAAGACTTCATAAGCAATCTCAGAGACTTCCTGTCAGGTGGGTTTTTACTTTACTTTGCCATACTGCACACTGCCAAGCATATACTATGAATGTTTTAGTCTCTGGAAGCGGTTCGGCAGTCGTTCACACTGGAGTCGGCTGTTGTTTTGTGTCTCAGAGCCTCATTCAGACCCGGATGAGGTGCAGCGGGTGTGCGAGGCCGTTCTGGATGCTCAGGTTCCTCTGAGCGTGCAGAAGCTGAAGCAGAAGCTGAAGGAGCTGCAGGATCTGGCATCTTCACTGCCAGACAGCAGCAGAGTCCTGGAGAACAGCAGAGAGCAGCTGGAGAACGCCAGACAGCTGCTGGAGGAGGCTAACAACACACGGTACACAGCACATGCTAACGACATACTAACAGCACATGGTACACAACACACGCTAACGACACACTAGAAACACACACTTACAACACACGGTACAAAGCACATGCTAACAACACACGGTACACAGCACACGCTAACGACATACTAACAGCACACGGTACACAACACACACTAACAACACACGGTACAAAGCACACGCTAACAACACACGGTACACAGCACACGCTAACAACACAATGCTAACGACACAAGGGGTACACAGCACATGCTAACAACAAATGCTAACAGCACACGGTACACAACACAGGCTAACAACCCGGTATACGTACAACACAAGCTAAAAACACAAAGTACACAATATGGTAACAACATACTAACAACACATGCTAAGGACATGCTAACAACACACGTTACATTACACACGGTACACAACACACGATAACGGCAAATGCTAACAACACACGGTACACAACACATGCTAACGACACACACTAATGACACGTGCTAACAATAAATGTTAACAACACACGCTAACGAAACATGCTAACAACACGGTACACAACACATGCTAACAACACATGGTATACAAAACACGATAACACACTAACAACACATGGTACACATCACATGGCAACAACACTCGCTAACGACACATGTTATCAACACACGTTACATAAGACACGCTAACAACACATGCTAACAACACATGGTATACAAAACACGATAACACACTAACGACACATGGTACACATCACATGGCAACAACACTCGCTAACGACACATGTTATCAACACACATTACATAAGACACGCTAACAACACATGGTACACAACACATACTAACAACACATGGTATACAAAACACGATAACACACTAACGACACATGGTACACATCACATGGCAACAACACTCGCTAACGACACATGTTATCAACACACGTTACATAAGACACGCTAACAACACATGGTACACAACACATGCTAACAACACATGGTATACAAAACACGATAACACAATAACAACACATGGTACACATCATATGGCAACAACACTCGCTAACGACACATGTTATCAACACACGTTACATAAGACACGCTAACAACACATGGTACACAACACATGCTAACAACACATGGTATACAAAACACGATAACATGCTAACAACACATGGTACACATCACATGGCAACAACACTCGCTAACGACACATGTTATCAACACACATTACATAAGACACGCTAACAACACATGGTACACAACACATGCTAACGACACACACTAATGACACGTGCTAACAATAAATGTTAACAACACACGCTAACGAAACATGCTAACAACACGGTACACAACACATGCTAACAACACATGGTATACAACACACAACACGCTAACAACACATGGTACACATCACATGGCAACAACACTCGCTAACGACACGTTATCAACACACGTTACATAAGACACGCTAACAACACATGGTACACAACACATACTAACAACACATGGTATACAAAACACGATAACACACTAACGACACATGGTACACATCACATGGCAACAACACTCGCTAACGACACATGTTATCAACACACATTACATAAGACACGCTAACAACACATGGTACACAACACATACTAACAACACATGGTATACAAAACACGATAACATGCTAACAACACATGGTACACATCACATGGCAACAACACTCGGTAACGACACATGTTATCAACACACGTTACATAAGACACGCTAACAACACATGGTACACAACACATGCTAACGACACACACTAATGACACGTGCTAACAATAAATGTTAACAACACACGCTAACGAAACATGCTAACAACACGGTACACAACACATGCTAACAACACATGGTATACAAGACACAACACGCTAACAACACATGGTACACATCACATGGTAACAACACTCGCTAACGACACATGTTATCAACACACGTTACATAAGACACGCTAACAACACATGGTACACAACACATGCTAACAACACATGGTATACAAAACACGATAACACGCTAACAACACATGGTACACATCACATGGCAACAACACTCGCTAACGACACATGTTATCAACACACGTTACATAAGACATGCTAACGACACACGATAACAACACACAGTGCACAACACACACGTTAACAGCTCATTTTAATATTTTGTCTGGTGTTCATTCAGTATTTATCTAACGTTCCCGATCGTTGTGGTCTACAGTGACGCTGCGTTCGGTATCCAGCAGGACGCTGAGAGCATCCTGAAGACGATGGACGACAACAAGGATATTTTCGATGAGCTGGAAGACAAGATCCGTCAGAGCGTCGTCATCACAAACAATGTCAAGAACGACGTCAAACAG
This sequence comes from Sinocyclocheilus anophthalmus, assembly GCA_018155175.1. NCBI lineage: Eukaryota > Metazoa > Chordata > Actinopteri > Cypriniformes > Cyprinidae > Sinocyclocheilus > Sinocyclocheilus anophthalmus. Next base: position 164,482 of record JADLZN010002472.1, on the reverse strand, counting down.
GTCAGTCTGAGATCTGAGCGAAAAACCACAGAAACAACGTCCAGATTCACGCTAACGTGACCGATGGCCTGTGTGTCTCAGATAGAGGACGCGCTGCTGCCCGCCGAGCAGGGGATTGTGGGAGTCACAGGGCTGCTGGATGAGATGCGCCCCCTGCTGGACGACCTGAGGAAAGACGTGACGATGGGAACGACGCATGCGAACGAAGCTCAGGATCAGGCCGATTCAGCTCAGGGCGAAGCCGAACACGCAGCAGAGGTGCGGAAACACACACCTCACAGATGCACATACTGTACATAACTTACAGTACAGAAACATACACTGCTAGCGCTACTCTGGCGAGTTTATTTTAAAAGCTAAAAGCGAGGTAACAACGGCGCTGTTTGTGAAGAAAATTAACGCACAGTGGTGTTACATTACTGAATGAATCAACAATTTTGAACGTATTGAGTGAGTGAATGATTCAATGACTCGTTCATAAAGACAGTCACTTGCTTCGTTTTCTGAAAGAATCAGCCGTTTGAATGAATCCGTTTCATATTTACAGTATAATTAAATTTTAATAATCATTTTTTAAATACATAAATTAATTGAATATAAAATTCAATTAATGATTTGTAATTTATCACTGCGCATAAATGAATAAATTATATATTAACTATTTTATATATTTGTAAGCTTTTTCTAACGTGAACGTTAATAAATTGTAACTCGTTAAAATATAATATAATTTATTGATTTGTAATTTCGTAATTTATAAATGTGTACAAATAAGAAATAATAATTATATTAACTCACTCACTTGATTCATTTAAAAATAAATGAATCAAGTGAGTGAGTTAATGATTCAGTGACTCGTTCGTAAAGAACCGTACTTGCTTCGTTTCCAGATGAATCAGCCGTTTAAACAAATTGGTTAAATGAATGATTCAACGACTCACTCATGAAGACTTGCTGCCACATCCGACACTTAGTTCCAGATTTAGAGTATCATGCCATTTTTTAAAAATGATTTAGCATCATGATTTACGCAATTCTAAAGCTTTTTTTAATGACTTCATTGCTTTTATATAAAAACAATAATGAATTTAAGTGATCTTTTGTGGGTAATTTAAATTAATGAAAATGCAATTAATTTGTGATTAATTAATCGGCATCTCATGTAATTAGTTAGATTAAAATTTTGAATCTCCTGTGTTTCAGGAGCTGGAAGCACTGAAGAAGGAGTTTGAGCGATTGAAGCGTGCGGCGGCTGAGAGCACTGAGGCGGGCGAAGACTCCGCCCACTTACAGGTGCTGCAGAAGGAGGCGGAGTCTCTGATGACGGACACCAGCGACATCATGCAGGCTCTGAAAGGTACCGCCCACTACACACCCATCCCATAATGCTCAGCACACACATCCCCATGCTAACCGGTGCTGTTGCGGGTGTGTTCTCAGATAAGGAGGCGTCGGTTCGTCAGGGAGGGGCGGAGCTGCAGAAGAATGCAGCGCGACTGACTGGTCTGGACGATCAGGTGAAGAAACTCCGAGACGACATCCGCTATAAAGTCACCAGCCTGAGCATGTGCCAGGGCTGAGGAGCACAACACACACCAGGAACAACACTACTAATAAAGCAACTAATAAAGTGTCTGAATGAAGATTCTTGTGAGTGTGTGTTAATATTTACAGTGGAATACTAGCATACTGCACAGTGTGCACTGTAGACGGCTTACTAAAGGAAGTATGCAGTGTACATCAGTGTTGTTACATAACTAAAACTGTTAAAAAAGGGTTTCATTAATTCACTACTGAGATTAAAAAAATAATACTAATAAAAATAACAAAAGGGCAAAACAAAATTACAAAAACTTTAAAGTTACAATGAAACCTGAAAAATGTATTTTTTAAAAAGCTCATTTATTAAATACTATAAAAGTCACTCTGTCCGATCTGAAACACGCAGAGAATTTTAGTTTTTATTTGATATTATTGAAATTTATTTTTACAATGAAATGAATTTTTAACTCGGCCATTGCATTAAAAAAGTTTAATGTATTAAGTAAAAAAATCTCTATAATTTTAGTTTCTAAAGCAGTTTTAAATACATACAAATATTTTCTAGACATTAAAAGCAATACATTGCAAATATAGTTTAAAACACAGCAATATAAATAAGCTTTTATCATTAAATCATTCAGTGAACATTTTCGAGTGGCGATGCAAATGAATCACTGAATCAGAGTTATGAATTGACTCACTGAATCACTCGTGAAACAACTTGTTGAGTCAAATAGTGGATGGAGTGAGTCAAATCACTGAATCAAGTGAACCGATTTGCTGACTCGATTGAATCGATTCACTGAATCAGTAAGATCACTAAAAGCTAAATAAAAAATAAAAGCACATAGGAAAATGATTCAACTTCACCTAAAATTCAAATCAAATTGGGTATATATTTTATATACTTATTACATTTCATATTTTAACCTACGTTTGTGTAAATATCACCAGAGTACTGCCCTTTTATACAAATTTAGTCGGTATTTTGTGCACAAAAATTTCTGCATAAGTGGAGACGATATCATACGAGTAGAATACTAGCATGCAATTCCAAACATAGCCAACTTTTGAAGGTAAAATTCCATTAATATGACATTAAAACACAGATGAATTCTCCAGGATGTTATGTTGGTGTGTAAATCATTTTATGTTTTTTTAATACAGACATACAGCAGCGTGTTTATGGATTACAGTAATAAGCCCCTAAATATCAGATACAATCATCTTATATGCATTTATAAAACATGAATCTGAATACAACGGCGTGTTTAAAATCAGAATTTAAACACAGTTCTTAGCTTAAAAGCACTCAAACCTGCAGCCGTTCACAGTAAAACAGTGGCACGTGTGATCCGCCCTTCCCATGATGCACCGCCATCAGCCCAAACACGACTATCGTACATGAATATACGGATGATAATAATACATAAACCTGCCTCATCCTGAATCCCTGAAAGAAAAGACATTCTCGAACTCCTCGAAATTACACTTTCGCTAGTGAGAGATGAAGATTTGAGACGCAGACGTGTGTGCGATTGGCACTCGGCTCGCGACGGATCCCGAAAAGTCCGTGAAAAACACACACTCGATCATCCTACGAGCGCAGGATCTGAGAGAGACACAGAAGAAGAGACGTCACACACCTGTACTGTCACGAGACGCTCAAAGCAGCGGGCCCAAGCCCTACTCACTTCATTTGACTGACAGCTGTCAATCATCCCATCACATCACAGAGCAAACCCCGGTCTGCAGGGACTGGCCCCGCCCATCTGTGCAACATGTCACTCTGTCCGATCTGAAACACACACACACACACACACAAAAACATTTTTGAAAATACTGACATATTTACAATGAAATGAACTTTTAACTTCAACCAAATATTTAATAGTAATTTACCAGTAAAATTTCACTTGTAAAAGCATTTGTACATTAATATTTATATAATATAAATCTATACATGAAATATCAATATTTTCCATTCATTATAAGCAATAAATTGCAATATAGTTGAAAACTGGAATTTTTATTAATAGTTTTTGTTGCATTAAACCATCAACAGTAAAAACAAGGAGACTTCAGTGAACATTTTTGAGTGTAAACTAATCATTGAATCAAGAGTTATGAATCGACTCACTGAATCAGTCATGAATCGACTCGCTGAGTCAAGTGAGTCGAATAGTAGACCAAGTGAGTCGATTAATTGAATCAAGATTTCGCTGGCTCGATTTAATCGATTCACCAAATCCATAGGATCTGTTCACTGAATCAATTCATTCGATTTGTTGAATCAATTAAATCAGTCACTGAATCAAATGTATGAAATGATTCTTTGGTATCAGTTATGAATCGATTAATCAAGAGTTAAGAATTGATTCACTAAAATGGACAGCTGAATGAATCAACTCAAACATCGTTTTCACATCTGAAGTTTAAATTTAAAAGCAATTTGAGATCAAATGGAATAAAACATCTCTTACTGTGAATTCCGAACATGAAATAATTGCAATTGCTACCGGTCCATTGAAGTGCCCCCAAAATGTTGGACGGACTCGATTACAAATATACGTAATCAAAATCGGAAATGTATTGATAGTCTGGTTTGCACCTGTTGGTGGCGCAGGGCAGGTCGGACTCGGAGCGATACGTGTGTTGCTCCGTCTCACAGATGACCAGCGCGTGCATCGGCTCGCTGTTGCAGGCCTTGAGCGGGCCCCGCCCCTGAGGCGACAAGGTCATGTGACTGCACGAGGGGTTCCCATTGGTGTCCAGCTCGTCGGGGGGCGGGCCGGGAGACGAGATGTCCAACACCTGGATGAGCGGGGCCGGGGCCGGAGGGTCAGCGTGGGCCAGCTGGAGCCGCCGCATGTGACTGACCACCACCGTCGCGTTAATGACCCGCTGAAACACACGCATCGTCATACAGACATCCGTAATCACTAATAATGAGCCGAATATATGATCTGCTCTCTCGCTCACCTTCCATTTAGATTTGGCAAAGTTCTTCTGCATCTGCTCACAGACCGAATGAACGATGTTGTCATTGTGTGCCGTATCTCCACTGATCCTGAACAGACATTTATTCATCAAATCGACTTATTTATCAACATGCAAGTTTCTGTTTCTTATATGATCTCATCATTACAACCCACCCCCCCCCCCCACCCCCCCCACCCAAAACCCAAAAACCCCAATAACACAAAAAAAACCACCAAACTCCCCCCACGCACCCAACACCCAACCCCCAACACAAACATACCCCACCAAAACGGACCGCCCCGCCCTAACATCACAAAAAACACCAGCCACACCCTCCGAACCACACCCCCCTAACGAAACCCTCCACCGCAACCCCCCCACCCCCCCCTGAATCAGTGGGGGGTTTGTTTGGTGTTTGTTTGTATTCAGCTGTTGCAAAGGAGCATATATTAATAAATCAGCATATTTATTTTAGAATCTGCATGTCTTTATGCATCAGATGATGAGGAAAGTCTGTTAATTCATCATTCCGTGTTTTTTCATGAATCAGTGTTTATGCATGAATTAAGATGCTTATTTTAAAACGACTTTTTATTCACAAATCTGTATACTTATCATAAATAAACACTGATTTATGAACAAAACATGTTTGATTAATAATCCTACTTATTCATGAATAAACAAATGTATAAATAATAAACATGATGCTTCTTTTAAAATTAATGCTTATTCATAAACCAATATATTTATTTATGCATGTTTATTTGTTTATTAATGAAAAAGTATGATTTTTCACCATACTTTTGTTTTCATGAAATGGTGTTTGTTTATTCATGAATCAATGTTTATTCATAAATCACCATGGTTATATTAAAATTAATTTTCATTCATAAATCCGTATACTTATTTATGAATCTACATGCAACTTATACATTTATTTAGTCATTAATAAGTATGATTACTTATCTAACGTACGCTTCTTGTGAGTATTTACTTATTATGTAAACATTCTTATTTCAAAATGTTTGCTTATTCATAAACCAGTATACTTAATTTTGAATCTGCATGTTTTATGCATTATTTTGCTAATGCACAAGTATGTTTATTCATAATGAAATTATATTTTTCATGAATCAACATATTTATTTAAAAATGAGAACGTTTATTTATGAATCGATATGTTTGATTATAAATACATTTTCTTTTTATATTCATGCTAATACTGTAATTGATTCGTATGTTTATTAATAAATCAATTCAATTGTTTTACCATTGTTTGAACATTAAGTTAGTCTTGAATCAGTTTGTTTTTTTCTTCCATAGTCCAATACTTTTATTCATGAATAAATGTCTTTATTCATGTGTATTCATGACTGAATGGAAAACAGCACTGAGGTTCTCTTTGTTTCTCACCATGGATGACCGAGCGCCTGTTCGGTGGTGAAGCGCTTGTTAGGGTTTTTCTCCAGCATGTGCCTGATGAAGTCCTTTGCTGCAGAAATCAAAAAAAGAGAGAATTTAGTCTCAATTATTCACAAGGTAAAAACAAAGTAATCTGAATCAGTCATAAATAGACTTGCTGAGTCAAGTGAGTCGAATAGTGGATCAAGTGAGTCGATTCACCGAATCAATAGGATCTGTTCACTAAATCAATTCATTTGAGTTGCTGTGATAATTATATTTGAGATATGAGTGTTTATATTAGCGGTCTGTGATGTCTGTGGTTTTTAGGTTCATGTTTTTGTCATGTTTATGGTCTGTGAAAATGATCTGTGATGATTATGTTTGTGATCTGACTCTTTATTTTGGTGGTATATTTTGGCTCTTTATTCTGTGATATATGCTGAATCAATTAAATCAATCACTGAATCAAATCTATGTAATGATAATCAGAGTTATGAACTGATCCACTAAAATGGACAGCTGAATGAATTGAACTGATCTTAATCACAATTATTCACATGGGAAAAAAAGATCTATGCCTGAATAATCTCTATAGAAGTTGATGTTGTAGTACATCTGATGGCATCCAGGTGGCAGTAATCTGAATCAGTCATAAATTGACTTGCTGAGTCAAGTGCGTCGAATAGTGAATCAAATGAGTCGATTCACTGATTCAATAGGATCTGATCGATTTGCTGAATCAATTAAATCAATTACTGAATCAAATCTAATGATTCTTTGGTATCAGTTATGAATTGATGAATCAGAGTTATGAATTGATTCACTAAAATGGACAGCTGAATGAATTGAACTGATCTGAACTGAAAAGAAAATAATCACAATTATTCACACGGGAAAAAAAATCTATGCCTGAATAATCTCTATAGACGCTTCTGCATCTGTAAAGTGTCTGAGACAAACCTGACTCAGAGATTTCGTCCCAGTACGGCGAGTGGAAGGCGTATTCTGCCTTCATGATTTTGGAGAACAGGCGCGTTTCGTTCTCCTCATAAAACGGCGGGTAGCCGCTCAACCTAAACAAACACATAAGAGATTGATTGAAGGAAAAACACAACTGAATGTCTCTCAGAAGAGTCTACATGAGCCCAGACTCACAAGATGTAGGTTATGACGCCGATAGACCAGCAGTCCACAGCTTTACTGTACGGTTTCTGAGCCAGAACCTCCGGAGCTGAGGAGAAACACCACATTATAAGCAACCTAACAGAAATTTAATAGAAATATGATTGCGTAAAAACACTCGCACCAACATATCCTGGTGTTCCGCAGGCTGTGGACATCACGCCGTGATCGGCCATCTTGGACAGACCAAAGTCGCTGATCATGATCTTGGCGCTCTCGTCTGGACTGTAGTACAGCAGGTTCTCAGGCTACAGACGGATAAAATCATGGACGTTAATGACGTTTCGTTAAAAACTCAAGCGTTAGGAGATTGTCTTCTCTCACCTTCAGGTCTCTGTGGACGATGCTGTTCTGATGCAGGTAGGAAACGGCCTCCAGGACCTGTTTGATCACACAGCTGGCGTCTTTCTCCGTGTAAACACCTCGATCCAGAATACGGTCGAAGAGCTCTCCGCCCGACACCCTTCGCACAAAAACACGTTAAAACAACGCTAAAAAGCTGTGTGGGATTGTGTTTATATTATGCGTGTATATTTCAGGCATTATTAAACACGTACAGCTCCATGACCAGGTAATAGTGTGTCCTCGTTTCATAGAAATCTTCCAGTCCCACCACATTATCATGCTTTATCCTGAAAGACAGCGAGAGAGAGACTTAGAAGAATCCAGAATGTGGTGTTTGGTGCTGGTTTGTTGTGTTTTGTCAGTTGTTTTAGGGGTTGTGGTCTGTGGTGTACATTGTGGAGTCAAAGGTGTTTGCGCTAATGGTCTGTAGTGTTTATGGTCTGTAGGGCATATTTAAGGGCTATCATTAGGGCTGAGTAAAAAATATTGATTTCTCGATTTTAATCGATTCTCATTTTTACGAAACAATATTGATTCTTTAATCCCAAGAATCTATTAGTCTAGCCTGTTTTCAGTTCATGAACGAAACATTGTAGCATGCATCCCATCCAATAAATCGCAGTAAGCTTTGTGCTTTGTTACTTTTGATATGAAACAAAGTCTCAGATTTCAAATTCTAACCATTTTATTACAGTATTCAAACAATAAATGCCGTTTTGGCACTATTTAATGTGGAGTGACAGATCGCTGTAGAACCTCAGTTCAAGAGAAGCGGCAGTGCGAAGCACGCGTGATCTGATCATCTCCTTCGCTTTACTACAATTTACAGCACAAAATAAGCATTAATGTGAAGGTATGTTCAAAGAAAGAGTTCAACTTACCTAAATCTGTATCCTGTCTCATGTAATCGCTCAATCAGCGTTTCAAATGCGGAAAGACGACAATAGAACACCTTGCAAACAATGTCACGTAACGTCACATTTACCTCAGAAAAAACATATTCTGTGACCATAAAACTCATTAGTCAGCTAGAGAAATGAACTCTAGAGAGGAGCATTTTGCTAAATATATGCACCATACAACATATTCATTATAATTTTTACTGTTCTTCAATGTTTAATTTATGTTTGAACCATTTAAATGTTTATATTTCAAAAAACAAATTGGTGTATATAAATATAATTATGTAATTGTAACTTTATTATTATAAAAACGTCACTGAGTGTAATTTAAGTGCTTGTATACAAGTCAGTTCATTTTAACCTTCAATATTATAGTAATGTAGTACCAACTGACTCTTATGTATATTTTACAGCATTAGTTGAGATTGTTTTTTCCTTGAGAAAATTGAACATGTACAGTACCTGATATATATCTAGACTAATCGTTATTAAATTGAATCTAATCGAATCGGAAATCGAACCGAAAGCTTGTGAGTCAGAATCGAATCGAATCGAATCGCAAATTTGTGTCAAAACCCAGCTCTAGCTATCATGTTTATGTTTGAGCTTTGTGATAATGAGAGATGGTGCTTATGTTTGTCTGTGATGTTTATGGTCTGTGCAGTGTTGGCGATATGGGTCTGTAGAGTTTATATTATTAGTCTGTGTTATTTAGGGCCAGATGTGTCTGTTAAAATAACCTGTGAAGCTTATTTTTGTGGACTGTGATATTAATGGTCTGCAGTGCATGTGATATTGGTCTGTGGTGTTCATGGTCTGTAGTGATAATGGTCTGTGATAATTATATATTTGTGATATGAGTGTTTATATTAGCGGTCTGTGATGTCTGTGGTTTGAAGTGTTGGTGATATTGGTCTGTGGTGTTCATGGTCTGTAGTGATAATGGTCTGTGATAATTATATATTTGTGATATGAGTGTTTATATTAGCGATCTGTGATGTCTGTGGTTTGAAGTGTTGGTGATATTGGTCTGTGGTGTTCATGGTCTGTAGTGATAATGGTCAGTGATAATTATATTTGTGATATGAGTGTTTATATTAGCGGTCTGTGATGTCTGTGGTTTGAAGTGTTGGTGATATTGGTCTGTGGTGTTCATGGTCTGTAGTGATAATGGTCTGTGATAATTATATATTTGTGATATGAGTGTTTATATTAGCGGTCTGTGATGTCTGTGGTTTGAAGTGTTGGTGATATTGGTCTGTGGTGTTCATGGTCTGTAGTGATAATGGTCTCTGATAATTATATTTGTGATATGAGTATTTATATTAGCAGTCTGTGATGTCTGTGGTTTGAAGTGTTGGTGATATTGGTCTGTGGTGTTCATGGTCTGTAGTGATAATGGTCTGTGATAATTATATTTGTGATATGAGTGTTTATATTAGCGATCTGTGATGTCTGTGGTTTGAAGTGTTGGTGATATTGGTCTGTGGTGTTCATGGTCTGTAGTGATAATGGTCTGTGATAATTATAATTGTGATATGAGTATTTATATTAGCGGTCTGTGATGTCTGTGGTTTGAAGTGTTGGTGATATTGGTCTGTGTTGTTCATGGTCTGTAGTGATAATGGTCTCTGATAATTATATTTGTGATATGAGTATTTATATTAGCAGTCTGTGATGTCTGTGGTTTGAAGTGTTGGTGATATTGGTCTGTGGTGTTCATGGTCTGTAGTGATAATGGTCTGTGATAATTATAATTGTGATATGAGTATTTATATTAGCGGTCTGTGATGTCTGTGGTTTGAAGTGTTGGTGATGTTGGTCTGTGTTGTTCATGGTCTGTAGTGATAATGGTCTGTGATAATTATATTTGTGATATGAGTGTTTATATTAGCGGTCTGTGATGTCTGTGGTTTGAAGGGTTGGTGATATTGGTCTGTGGTGTTCATGGTCTGTAGTGATAATGGTCTGTGATAATTATAATTGTGATATGAGTATTTATATTAGCGGTCTGTGATGTCTGTGGTTTGAAGTGTTGGTGATATTGGTCTGTGGTGTTCATGGTCTGTAGTGATAATGGTCTGTGATAATTATATTTGTGATATGAGTGTTTATATTAGTGGCCTGTGATGTCTGTGGTTTGAAGTGTTGGTGATATTGGTCTGTGGTGTTCATGGTCTGTAGTGATAATGGTCTGTGATAATTATAATTGTGATATGAGTATTTATATTAGCGGTCTGTGATGTCTGTGGTTTGAAGTGTTGGTGATGTTGGTCTGTGTTGTTCATGGTCTGTAGTGATAATGGTCTGTGATAATTATATTTGTGATATGAGTGTTTATATTAGCGGTCTGTGATGTCTGTGGTTTGAAGGGTTGGTGATATTGGTCTGTGGTGTTCATGGTCTGTAGTGATAATGGTCTGTGATAATTATATGTGTGTTGCGTTATTTTTTTTTTTTTTTTTTTTTTTTTATTAGCGGTCTGTGATGTCTGTGGTTTGAAGGGTTGGTGATATTGGTCTGTGGTGTTCATGGTCTGTAGTGATAATGGTCTGTGATAATTATATTTGTGATATGAGTGTTTATATTAGCGGTCTGTGATGTCTGTGGTTTGAAGTGTTGGTGATATTGGTCTGTGGTTTTTATGTTCATGTTTTTGTCATGTTTATGGTCTGTGAAAATGATCTGTGATGATTATGTTTGTGATCTGTTTATTTTGGTGGTCTGTGGTGTTGGTGGTTTTGGTCTGTAGTGTTTATATTGGGGTCTGTGATATTTGCGGGTTTGTAGTGTCTGTGATGATCATGTTTGTGATATGAGTGTTTATTTTAGTGGTCTGTGTTTGTGTTAGTGGTCTGTGATGTTTATGGTCTGTGGTATTTATGTTAATAGTCTGTAGTTTGTGATAATGATCTGTGATTATATTTGTGATTTGAGTGCTTTTTATGGCTCTGTGATGTTAATGGTCTGTAGTGTTGGTGATATTAGTATGTGGGCTTTGTGTTAATGGTCTGTAGTTTCTATGATAATGACCTGTGTAGACTTGTGCCGGTATTCGGTAATGCGATATATCACGGTAATGAATATGCACGATATTGTTATCGCGGGCACTTCTAAATACCGTGAATAATTATATATTACAAATTATTCAGAATTTTGAATGCATTTTAAGAATACTTTTCCAATCAACTGGTCAAAATGCACAACTCCGCTGTATGCTGCGTGAAAGACACGTGCTCACTCTGATGTAAACAAGCACGGACGAGAAGCACATGGCGGAACATGTGAGAGACGCTCTGGATGAAAGCGCACTTTCACTCTCTGACAGCAGATGGCGCTAAATTGCAGAAATAATAATAATAATAATAAATAAATGCACTTTACCCCGGAAACCCGTAAACAACGCAGCTGCACACTTGCTGTTTTGAATCAGGTGAACTTATTTAACTAGCCATTCATATTTGTGCATTTGTATGATGTGCATCACAGCACAAATGCTAAATATTTAGATTGAATAGGTTTTATTTCAAACTTTTTTTTAATTTTATCTGAGACACAAGTGCCCTAGATATTGTTTGAAAAGTGTTTGATTCTTATGTTCGGTCCACGCTTTACATGAGGGGCTTCATTAGTTACATTATTATTCATTAGTTAGCATAAACGCAAAGAAAAGTCTTCGAACATTTCCATTTTTTTTTTTAATCTTAGGTATTCCAATATGTAATAACACATTGTTAAAATCGAAAGTTGCAACCGTGTTATATAATGAGCTAACATGAACTAAGACTTGTATTTTTTAAACAAAGATGAATAACTTCTGTAGCAAATGTAGCTATTGTGAATGTTAATGCATTAACTAAGCTTAACTAATGAGGTCTTATTGTAAAGTGATAGCTATTGGTCTTTATATTTCTTTTGCACTTTAATCTGTGTAAAACTTTTAACTTCATACATTTTTCTGTATTGCTTTATTGCATTTAAATGTGCAGTTATTTTTGTTATAAGAAAAATGATATTAAACCTGTTATACTGTATTATGACAGTACTTTTTTTAACTAAATGTCAATATCGTGATAATACCGCACACCGTGATAAAAGCATTAGCAATTAATCGCAACATGAAAATTTGATACCGGCATATCGCTAGATCTGTGATGATTATATTTGTGATCTAAGTGTTTATATTAGTGGGCTGTGATGTTTATGGTCTGTAGTGTCAGTGATAGTGGTCTGTGGTGTTTGTGTCTTGCTTTTTTCTCGCACCTCTTCAGCACTTTGATCTCGTTCTCAAGGTTGGAGTGGTGCAGCTGTTTCTTCTTCACACACTTCAGGGCGTAGAAGTTCCCCGTCTTTCTCTCTCGCACCAGGTAAACCTCAGAAAATGAGCCCCTGCAGAAACACAGTTAAAAGGAGATTATTTTAACCACATAAACAACAACACAATCTGTTCTGCAGTATGTGACGCTCTAAATGTCGGACTTCCAGTGAGCTTTAAGTTCACTGCATGCAGATCAGCACTAATCCGTCTGCACAAGTGCCGTGCTGTGTGAGTCCAGACTTGAACCCACCTGGTCTATCTGGAGTCCACCTGTCCCATGAATAACCGTCCTAGGAGGAGGATTACTGTGCGTTATATAAGAAACCCAGTGCTGCCCCTCATGACTGATTACCCCACAATGCCTTTAATCCAGAACACCACTGCAACCGCCTAGCAACATGTTCTCACCATGCTTGGCACCTTCTCAAACCATCGATGTGTGAAAGCACATTCCAACAGCAAAGTTTATCACTTTAGTTACTATTTAATTGATGATTGGGTGATTAAGTGAAGACCTTGCCAACTCTCCAAACATGCTGTAATCAACATGAATGTCTACAGAATTCAATTACGGCACTCAATTCATCCATAATTTACAGGAAGCAGTCTATAAACTTAACACAATTAGCAAAGATTCGTCAGATTTAGTTCTCTTTTGGAGGCAAATATGTCCCTGTAGTGTAGCTTGGTAAACCCACGTACATTCACCCCTCAGTAATCCTTTAATTGACTAGTGTCAGGATGTTCTCTGATGTCTGTGTCTCATTCAACCGCAGATGAAGACTGACAGGTGCCAAAATGGTCAACAAACCACTAAATCAACTTACAGATAATTCAAAACATTTCATGACTCAAAATGTCTAATAATATCTCGTAAAGCTGTATAATGCCTCAATGATTCACCTCTTAATTCTTCTCTATTCCTCAGTATGCCTCGCAAAGCTTTGTAACACCTTACACTGCCTTCATAATACTCCAGATTATTTAGTAGCACCTCATAATACTTCTTATAACACTTCATACAACTTCATTAGAGCTTAAGAGGCTTCATAAAGATTCATAACACTTTATAATGCTTCATAGCGGTTTAGTATGTCCGATGAAGCTTCCTAACACCTTTTAGTGCCTCATAAAGTTTCATAACACCTCAAGATGCTTCATAACCCTTCATAAAATATCATATGAGCTTATATTGTCTCTTAATTAAAGTTTCATAGCATAGCTTCATTGTACGACTTTATAACGATTAATAACAGCTCATAATGCTTCATAACACTTTAATGGTTCAGAGCACCCTTCTAAACACCTTACAGTGCTGCATATTTCATAAAGCTTCATAACCTTAATAATGTGTCGTAAGATCTTATAGCTTTATAACAGTTTAAAACAGTTTGTAAAGGTTCATAAACCTTCACAGCACTGCCTCATAATTCTTCGTTATGCCTTACAAATCTTCCTAACACTTAAGCCTCGTAACACTTTAAAATGCTTCATATCCCTTCATAAAAATCAATTTTACTGCACAGTGCCTCTTAATAGTTCAGTACAGCCTTACAAAGTGACCTAACTTCTTATAGCGCCCCGTACTGCTTCATAACATCTCATAATGCTTCATAACCTTTATTAAAGTGTTGCTTACGGCGCCTCTTAAAGCTTCATAACCTTTCGTAAAGTGTCATAAGAGCTTACTGTATATTACCTTAAAATTCATAGCATTTCAGAACACTTCGTAAGGCTTTATAACAGCTCATAATGTTTGGTGAAGCTTCATAACACTTCTCAATGCTGAATAACGCCGTATAATATTATGTATAGCTGCTAAACGGTTTATAATGCTTTATAACAACTCACAATGCTTAATAACACTGCATAACTCCTCATAATGCTTCACAACCTTTATTAAAGTGTTGTAAAAGATTATAGCGCCTCATAACCCTTCGTAAAGTGTCATAAGAGCTTACTGTATATTACCTTAAAATTCATAGCATTTCAGAACACTTCATAAGGCTTTATAACAGCTCATAATGTTTGGTGAAGCTTCATAACACTTCTCAATGCTGAATAACGCCGTATAATATTATGTATAGCTGCTAAATGGTTCCTCCAGGTTTCTCTCAATAGGAGCAAGAGGATGAAGGGCTTCATTGATAAAAATGTCCCCTGGCCCTCAATCCGTTAATCTGTGTCTCAGGCTCGGATTAGCACTGCTGTGGAACGCATGTGGCCTCCTCTGAGAGCTAAAGCTGCTGATCCTGTAATAGCAAAAACACCTTCAGGAGCGCTGCACTGATTTCTGACTCAGCACACACAGAACACTTGATACTTACGGGTGCTTTTTTTTCTTTTCTGGCTCGTCTTCTTTTTTTTTTTTTTTTTTTTCTCGGGGGTGCCGGCCCAGAACTCCTGAAGCGAAAATGTCCTTGATGTCGTTGGTGATTTTCTTCCAGCTGCAGTCGATCTCCTTCCGACCCATCGCGGCTCCAGTTTCACAAGCTGACTCCTGCAGCAGACACATGTTAACTCACAATGACATGTTACATAAACATCACATGTGCTCGCAATCCTTCAGAAGTGTGACTTTACTCTGTGAGTTTTAATCTCTGACCTTTGACCTCTCTATGTGGGTTATATTGCATTAACTCTGGAGCAAAATCACAGACCACCAGAAGAACTCATCAGACATTGCATTAGTTAATGTGAACTAAACATTATATTTTTACTGCACAAACATTTTTGGTCCCTAATTTTTATCAATTTTACTGTATGAAGAATTTTTGCGTGTAATATGTCACAGTTTACTTTATTTTGCTCTCCTCACTTACATAAATGAAATATAGTGTCCTGCATTCACTAGTAAAAAAATATCAAAAATTATATCTGGTGTCTGAATAATGTTTGGTTTGACTGTGTATGTGTATATATATATATATATATATATATATATTATATATATAATATATATATATATAAAATACTATATGGTACACTGAAAATAAATGTATAGCAAACAGTTTTAATTACAAAGAAACTGAAGGCAATTAAATTAACATTAAATTTTGAAGTAGCAAAACAAACAGTATTTTCTTGTAATGTAATGTGCTCCAATAAACTTGTTTTATTTATTCCTTTTCTTCTTCCTCCTTTTTTTTTACAGTGCAACTAATTAATGAACTAATGAGACCTTACTGTAAAGTGATAGCGACTTCACAATAACTTTATTTAATAATATTAATAAGCATTATCACAACGAATAGTAGCTACTAAACTTTAATGCATGCACTTTTTTTTTCATTTACATTTATCTGTCGTCTTTTAATGTCTTTCTTTTTAACGTTTAACATTTAAGCTCACACTATTGGCATCAGGCAACATTTACAGATGAAAAATTTTGAGTTTAGAAAAACTAAATCGAACAGCTGCTACAATGGATGAAACCATGCATGATAAACTCTGCTGATTATTCTCGGTTATTAATGAATATGAATATGAATATGAATATGCAGTGTCTTACCCGGAGCGGACTGCAGGAGTGAGAGCCGACGAGCATCTATCTACCTGCTCTGGAGAGCGCGGGGGGCGGGGCCGAGGCGCGTGACGTCACCAGCGATCCCCCCCGAGAGCCAATCAGAACAACACTGCATTACAAAGCCTCGCTCGCCGTCAAACTGGACGTAATATCTGACGTTAAATATGCTAACGTGTGAAACCCACGTGAATCTTAATACTCTTACAAAATAGCCCATTTTTAATGCTTTCTTGAACATGTTTAAGACTTCAATGTAATGAAAATTGCAATAAAAGATGTATGCTGAAATGCAATGTTTTGATATACATATATTTTTAAAAATCAGTTTGGTGTATATATTATTATGCCTAATTGAAAAAAAAATCGAATTAAAATAATCCAAATAAATAAATGCTAACCTCTGAAAGTATGCATCTATGTCTTGCACTGCTTAGATTATTCTGTTGATACAATTTCAACACTGAAAAGCGTCTAAAGGGTCATAAACTGTTCAAATAACATGAAAAACTAGTCTTTTATTGTATATGTTTGTGGTTGAGAGCATAAGTGCATGTATCATTTCAGTGAGTTTTGCATCATGCATGAGTTTATCCTGTTAGGTGTATAGTGTCTAGCCACTCACGTCCTGCTAGTATGCTATATCTGTTAGATTTGGTGATTATATATGCTGTAAAGTGGCAGACATGGACACACAGAGCGTGTGTCTCAGCACATGGTCCCTCTGTTAGCCTGCGTTCCATCAGCAGATCTTCTGCATCACGCTTTAGCTCTTCATAATACAGCTACCATCATTACACACGGCTCAATAATATTACACCAGATTATAGTCATAATGATTGCATAACACAAAAACCTCCTTATTGCTGGCTGGATGAATGATGTATACATGATTGTTTTTAAATACAATGACCTAATATGAGGAATAATAATAATTAATAAATAAAATGCCAAAATGATTTAATATGAAATTAGCTGATTTATTTATCTTCTTTCAATAGTCCTACTCCAGATTCTTCTCTTATAAACAAATAATATTATATTGTAATATAATATGTTGCATATTTAATGTAAATGGAACATCATTTTGCATAATTTTCTGTGATGCACGTTGTTTTTAAAGTCTTATCTTTAAGATAACGGTCTGTGTGTGTCTTTAGCAACACTAGATGCTCGTTTAAGAACAATTTAAGCTCCTGTGAGTCTGGTTAAAATGACCTTACCAGAAAATTAAGAGCGCTTCCTGATCTCGTTTCTCATTCTGAGCTGTGATTGGCTACGCAGCAGGATGTGGGCGGGTTTAAGGTGCCCTAAAATTCACAGGACAGGAAAGAGAAGCGGTAATTTATTCCGAGGAGCCTGTGAAGGACCATTATCAAACGTCTGTAAGCATTGATATTATTCCAGCAAAATGAGGATGAACGTTTAATCCAACCCAGATAACATCCACTCGACTCTATTATTCAATTATATGGACATGTTTTTTATTCATAAACTGCATTAAGCCACATAATTGAATATTGATATCTCTGTCCAGTGCATTCATTACCAGAACAATCCAAATAAAAGCAGCGTGAAATGAGCAACAGCTGCCACGATTCGGTTTTGAAGCTTCTCATTGTCTCTCTGAATTCAATTACTGTTAATTAGCATCATTAATCTGTTTGCCATGGCTTCGCACCTGTTTCAGGAGAAACAAGCACATTCAGCTGCATTAAATCAGAATATTTAATGCTGATCTGTTTGTATCGTGTTCAGGACAGACGTGCGCAGCCACATTCGCAAAGGTTACACTATAATGCAGTTCATCTGCGGTGCTCAGTAATGAGTGAATGAGTAAGTAACTCACCACTGCCACCTGGTGGAAACACGCAGTCAATTACACTCAAAACCGAAACGGCCATTCATGTTGATTTGAATGTTTATTTTTAACTAAACTAGTCGTCAAATAACCACACTAAACCATCAGTTATTTATACAAACACTCATGACTACATATAAAAGAGCCGCCATCAGCATCATAAGACCGAATGCAAGCAAAATCATTCTGACGATCCATCCGCACGTAGACCTCCAGGACAACAGGGGGCGCTGTGGTGGAGCGAGACATCTGCAAACATCACACAGCATGTCAATGGTATTATTTATGCACATAAATTATGATAATTACATGTAAACATACAGCTCAGGGTAGGGCTCCTCCCCTCGTTCTGACTCCTCCCCCTCAAATGAACTTCCTGTAGGAGAATAACGTCGGCGATGGCGCAGCGACGTGATTTGCGTTGCACTGGCGAATACGAAGTGTGGTCACATGCACTTACATAGTGTACGGATACATCTGAAAAGCATTGGTTGCGTTTTACCTTTGAAACACGCTGCTGTCCACGTCATCGTCTTGGTTTAGACTGCTCACGGGAGAATCTGCTGGAACTACTTCCTGTCTGAGAGATGCAGAAAATAATCAGTATCTCTGGCTGAATTAAGTCTTAGCTACTCTCAACTTTAAGGATGTGTGGTTTTACCTCCTGTCTGCTTGCGGCTTCTTTGCATCCAAACTAGCTTTGCAGTTCTCCAGAAACGAAGCCTCTAGATGCTTCAACTGCAGAAATAAAAACCCCTCGAAGACTCATGAAAACATTCAGATGCTAAACCTGAAGAAACGAACGCTGGAATATGGTCCATAAACACGTACCTCAGATTGAGTCGGGAGGAAGGTGATGCTGACCCTGCGACGAGTCGGCTACAACAAAAAAACACAAGCTATTATTGATGGTCGGAATAATGCAAAACTAAAGATAATGAGAGTTCAACTCTATCAAGCCAAAAAAGCTTTGAACTGTCATTCTATGGAAAAGAGTGCCATTGAGCTGCAAAAAGAATGACATTGAGTAAAAATGTAACAATCTTCATATTTTGGCCAACTAAGTCTTTAAGTGGGAGTTATTAAGGTACTTACACGAGTCTTACAGTTCATTCATGGTCAGTTACCTGTTGTGATGAATATCTGAACAGGTCTCGATCATCTGTTTGAGGAAAACTCTAGTTATATAAGAGTACAGATGTATTTAAACACTGGGATGAGATTCTCAGATGTCCTCCAGGCCACTAGGGGCAGCACTGACCTGTGGAGTCACTGTGCAATCGGCCCTTCCTCCTGTGCAGCAGCTTTCTGACCTCCAGCATCTCTTCGCTCTGTATAGCGTGACGTCTCTTGAGATGCTCCACGTGTACTGACATCAGCTCTACTGCATGACTGACATGCGCTTCCTGATGCATGCAAAACACGAACAATGCATGGTTGATATTAAAAGGCTCAGTGCACTGTCTGTGGTGTGACATCTCTGGTTTGAGGTGTTTGATTTTGTAAAGTACCTGGTGTGCAGCTCCGAGCATCTCTGCTGTTTTGAGGACATTGTCCATGTTGCTTTCAAGCATCTGCAGGTTGTTCTCCATCTGCTGCACCATCTTTTTGCTGTCCACCTCATGTAGGCGCTCATACAACACCTGCAAAATGACACAAACCCTTCCCAACACTCTTGCAACTCTTTGACAATGTCCCCACAACACTCTCACAATGCTCCCACAGCACCCCCACAATCTCTTAATAAAGTTCTCTTACAACCATTCCACAACACTCTCACAACGCTCTCACCATTCCACAACACTCTCACAACGCTCTCACAACCATTCCACAACCATTCCACAACACTCTCACAAACATTCCACAACACTCTCACAACCATTTCACATTCTCACAATGCTCTTACAACCATTCCACAACACTCTCACAACGCTGTCACAACCATTCCACATTCTCACAACGCTCTTACAACCATTCCACAACGCTCTCACAACGCTCCCGAAACAATTCCACAACACTCTCACAATGCTCTCACAACCATTCCACATCACTCTCACAACGCTCTCACAACCATTCCACAATGCTCTCACAACCATTCCACATTCTCACAATGCTCTTAAAACCATTCCACAACACTCTCACAACGCTCCCGAAACAATTCCACAACACTCTCACAATGCTCTCACAACCATTCCACAACACTCCCACAACCATCCCACAACACTCTCACAACACTCCCGAAAACAATTCCCACAAACAAGTCTCACAATGCCTCTCAACAACCATTTCCACATTTCCACAACGCTCTTACAACCATTCCACAACGCTCTCACAACCATTCCACAACACTCTCACAACACTCCCGAAACAATTCCACAACACTCTCACAATGCTCTCCCCAAACATTCCACAACGCTATCCAAAAACCATTCAAAAACGCTCTCACATACACTCTGACAACGCTCTCCCAACCATTCCACAACGCTCTCACAACCATTCCACAACGCTCTCACAACACTCTCACAACGCTCTCACAACCATTCCACAACGCTCTCACCAACCATTCCCAACGCTCTCAAAAAAACGGTCACCACACGCTCTCACAACCATTCCAACAAAACTCTCACAACCATTCCAACAACGCTCTCCCAACACTATCACAACCATTCCACAACAACGCTCTCCACAACCATTCCAAAACGCTCGCACAACCACTCTCACAACGCTCTCACAAAACCATGCCACACGCTCTAACAACCATCAACACGCTCTCACAACCAGTCACAACGCTCTTACAACCATTCCACAACGCTCTCACAACACTCTCACAACCATTCCACAACACTCTCACAAACATTCCACAACACTCTCACAACCATTCCACAACACTCTCACAACCATTCCACAACGCTCTCACAACCATTCCACAACACTCTCACAACCATTCCACAACGCTCTCACAACACTCTCACAACGCTCTCACAACCATTCCACAACGCTCTCACAACCATCCCACAACACTCTCACAACACTCCCACAACCATTCAACACGGCTCTCAACAAAAAAAAACCATTCACAACGCGCTCCAACAAAACATTCCACAAACGCTCTCACAACCATGCACAACGCTCCACCAACCCTCTCACAACGCTCTCACAACCATTCCACAACGCTCTCACAACACTCTCACAACGCTCTCACAACCATTCCACAACTCTCTCACAACCATTCCACAACGCTCTCACAACACTCTCACAACCATTCCACAACGCTCTCACAACCATCCCACAACGCTCTCACAACGCTCTCACAACCATTCCACAACACTCTCACAACGCTGTCACAACCATTCCACATTCTCACAACGCTCTCACAACCATTCCACAACGCTCTCACAACACTCTCACAACGCTCTCACAACCATCCCACAACATTCTCACAACGCTCTCACAACACTCACAACGCTCTCACAGGCCTCAGTATCATCTCAGGTGTGTCTGCGGTACCTGCAGCATCTCTCTGCTCTGTCTCAGCTCTCTCTGCAGGTTCTCTTCTGCGACGCTGCGGTCGTGTCGCTCCGCCTGCAGCCGCTGGGTCAGCGTGTACTGGTCGCAGTGAAACCCCACTGCAATCTGGGTAAACGCGCTCTGCGTGTGCGTGTGTTTTACAGACGTTACCGACGTCTGGAGGTGTTCGGATCTACATCTAACATACATTCAGACAGACTCACCTCCACTTCCTCCTCCGTCATCTCCACGCAGCTGCGAGAAACACTTCCGGTTAGCGTTAGCATTAGCATACTGTGTGTGTGTTTCATTGGGTCTTTACCTCTTTAGCCCCAGTCGGTCCACGATGGATAAAAACTCCCAGAAAGACGCCAGCAGTTCTTTGAGTTTGGATCTGTTTAGTGCGAACAAAACCAGCAGAAGTTTTTCTCACTAAGCATGCTATTATGATACTATGGTATCAATGGTATGTTCGTAAGCGTGTGTATGTTGCACCGTCATCGCCGTCGTCACTGTCTCCCAGTATTCCAGTATAATTATCCAGGCCTGATTCACTCATCTGCTGATAAAACACTGACATACTAATATAACACTACAGATATATTTACTGTAATATAGAGTGAAGCTCTTCTCACCGTAGCTGCCGTGTTTGTATGCGGTCCGTTCAGAGATAAAGAGTCACTCATAATCTTCTTAACGCTCGTCAGGCCTGAACCCTGATCTGGAATCATCTGTGGTGATGTGAAGCCGCTCAACACACACAACACCACTGATCCCAGAGCAGCAGCAGCGAGCCACAGCATGACAGCAGCTCAGTGTGGAACCGCCACAGACCAGAGCCACTCAAACTCGAAACTACATTCCCCAGCAGCAAACCTGAGACTAAAGGGGTCAAAGGTCATCATCGATCACAAGATAGCAGAGAAAAACAATCCTATATCATTTCAGTATCCCTTTTTTAATTAAAAATGTGTATTATTATTATTATTTTTATCTTTATTAAACAGATTATTTCATCAATATTGGCATTTCAAGTCATTTTTCTGACTATTTTTTGAATAATGCTGAAATTTCAATGAACTTATTGTATCTAAATAACTAAATGCATAAATAAAAATGAATGCAATTATTTAATGCACTTATGTTTAATAAAAATATTTCTTATTATTCGTTAGTTTACATCTTTAGTTGTTTTGTTTTGTCATTTTCCTAGCCGTTTTTTTAACACAACATATTAATAAACATACTAAATCTTGTTTTTGCAAATAATTAAAACAAGGAATTTAAATACAATTTCGCTTTTTTTTATATATATACATTTTAATTTTATACCTTCGTGAACTCTAAAAAGTGAAATGCATGGTGTATTTCCAAATATGACCACAAGAGGACGCCCAGTGACCCCCAAAATTGACAAACGAAATCTGAAACACCCCTCAAAAACACCTCACTGATTCCCTAAAACACCTAGTGACCCCCAAAACCACCAAATGAATCTCTAAAACACCCAGATTACTCCCTATTTATTGAACCTTATAAACACCCCAATGAACCGCTAAAACACCCAGTGACCCCCAAAACTCCCAAACGAACTCTGAAACACCCGGATTTTTTTCTAAATACGTAAAGACCTTCAAAAACATCCCAATGATCCCCTAAAACACCAAGTGACCCCCACAATGCCTAGAAACCCATAAACACCCAGATAACTCCCTAAATATTTGACATTCAAAAACACCCCAATGATACCTTAAAATGCATGGTGTATTTCCAAATATGACCACAAGTGGACGCTACAGAACTCGTGACTAGTGTTTGAGCATATCAGAGTCAAGAGTACAAGAACTGAAAAACTGAGAGCTGAATTACACAACTGTACAAAAAAATCTAAACTTTGACAACCTTATAGAAATCTAAGGAACCGTCTTCATTGACTGCTGAGATTCATTGCTTATGAATGTGCAAAACACTGTTTGGTTTCCGTAACAGTTCATTCATGTGTGTCTGAAGCCCCATGATTTGAGAGCTGATCCGTCTAATCTGTATTAGGCAGATTTCAGCATCTCATGTGACCAAATCCTGCTTGAAACCCTTAAATGCTTTTGTTTTGCGCTCCGACTCAGCGTGAGCAACAGCAGAATCCGGACTGGAATCGGACCGCTTGCTGGGACGCGGAACTAGAGCAGAACACACACAATGGAGAGAGGGCGAGTTATGCCGCCCTGGGGCCGCATTGTTCATACAACATCTGTGGAGCACATTCACACTCACACACACACACACACACACCCTTACAACAAACAAAGATCATACACCACACACACATACTAACACAAATAATCACATGTAATGACAATCATAATCAGATGGGCGTGTTGTCCTGAGATCCACATGATTGTTCTGTTCACGCGTTTGCTTCATGACCTTACGGAGAGGAAACAAATCCAACAGAACGCAGGGTCACGACCTTCAGCTGAGGAGGAAATATACGTAACGGATAGGAAACCACCTGACAGAAGAACACGACTCAGAGGAAGAGAACATACCCTTGAGAACCGTTCACTGACCCTCACGCCCTGATACAACACGACTGATTCTCAAAACACACAATGAGCCTCAAAAACATCCCACTGACCTGTGAAACACCATCTGAACCTCAAAAACACCACAGTGAAGACCCAAAATGCCCCATTCACCCTGATGATCCTCTTAAACAGCCAGTGACCCTCAAAAACATCCAGAAACTCCAGAATACAAGGATTACTCCTTAAATACTTATTAAACCTCAAAAACACCCCCAAATGATCCCTTAAAACACCCAGTGACCCCCAAAACTGCCAAACAAACTCCGAAATACACAGATTATTCTATAAATGCTTAATGGCCCTTAAAAACACCTCAATGATCCTCTAAAACACCCAGTCAACCGCAAAATGCCCTGAAACCCATGAACACCCAGATTACTCCCTAAATATTTAATGTCCCTCAGAAACACCTCAATGATTTCCTAGAACACACAGTGACCCTCAAAAATGTCCAGAAATTCAAAACACCCAGATTACTCCCTAAATATATGTCCCTCAAAACACCCAGCGACCCCCAAAACCACCAAATGAATCTCCAAAACACCCAGAGTACTCCTTAAACACTTATTGAACCTCAAAAACACCCCAATTAACCCCTAAAACACCCATTGACCCCCCCCAAACCACCAAATGAATCTCCAAAACATCCAGATTACTCCCTACTTATTGAACCTCATAAACACCCCAATGAACCACTAAAACACCCAGTGACCCCCAAAAGTGCCAAACGAACTCCAAAACACCCAGATTTTTTTCTAAATACTTAATGACCTTCAAAAACACCTCAATGAACCTCTAAAACACCCAGTGACCCACAAAATGCCTAGAAACCCATAAATACCCAGATAACTTCATAAATATTTGACCCTCAGAAACACCCCAATGATACCTTAAAACACTCAGTGACCCCCAAAACCACCAAACGAAACTGAAACACCCAGATTACTCCCTAAATACTTAATGTCCCTCATGATGACCTTCAGCAACACCTTCTAAAACTCCCGTAACCTCACATTACTCTCTAAATATTTAATCACCCTCAAAAACACCCCAATGATTTCCTAGAACACCCAGTGACCCTCAGAAATGTCCAGAAACTCAAAACACCCAAATGACCTAAGAATTATAGAACCCTAAAAACATTGACCCAGTGACCCCCAAAATCCTCAGAAACCCATAAACACTCCCTAAATACTCAATTGCCCTCAAAAACTCAATGTCCCTCACCTGACCAATTAAAACTAGCACTTACCCATTCTATTATATTCTGTCTAAATAAATAAAACCGTCTGCTAAATGACTAAATGGAAATGGAAACACCCCGATGACTTCCTAGAACACCATGTGACCCTCAAAAAATGTCCAGAAACTCAAAACACCCCACAAAAAGGAATTTTTTGTTTTTTTGTTTACTCCCTAATAATTACAGTACCCCAAAAACAACCCCAATGATCCCCTAAAATACCCAAGCATAGTTCCATCCCACCCAGATACTTAATGACCCTCAAAAACACCCCAATGATCCGCTAAAACACCCAGTAACCCCCATTAACACCCAATGAAACTCCATCACTCTCAGATTGCTCCCTGACCCTCAAAACACCCACTATCTCTCAAAAATATAATTGACCTTAACAAAAATTACACCACATTTAATATATTTATCCTGTGTGTGTCCTCTTAAGGTGAAAAAAACATAGTTAGTTAAACTATGGTAACCACAAATTAACCATGGTTTTGCTACACTAACCATAGTTTCACCATGATACGCGCTCCGAAGTCCCGATCTGAATAATGCACCATATACCCTTAAATAGGGCACAGCAAATGGGGTAAACTTTAGAGCACTTGGGCCAATTTGCTCATTTAAAAAAAGTAATGAAAAATAAAATTCGCTCCAACACACCCAGGTGACACCCAAAAACACCCACACACCCTCTAAAACAACCACTAACCTCAAAAATAATCCTAAAATCTCTCTTTGAACATAAAAGGTTTGGTTTGCACTACACACGCATGTTTAGGAATCAACCCAGAAGATGCATTAATGAGGTTTTACCCTGTAGTTTTATTCAGATGTTCTTCAGGTGTTTTACAAAAGCCTGTAGGAAACATCAGCGGTCGTTCATCCTGCAGTGCAGATGGAGGAACGTGTTCCCCTCATTCACACGGACACATTTCATTGGCATTCATCTCCGTTCAAAACGGCACAGATTCACAGCATCTACAGGATCCAGTTAGCAGCACAACCGCGGGAAACAACACCAGACTGAGGTCAAAGGCTTTATATAATGATATGCTGGATTGGGGACGTCGTGTTGCGACCACAGCCACTGATTCAGGAAACCAACTGATAAAGCGTTATTAAATAACATTAATATAAACTCTGGAGTCAGATATTCAATCACTGATCTGAGCTCTGATATAAATGTGATCACAGTATCATTTCTCAGAAACGCAAACAGAAAGAAACAATTAAAAAAAATGGAAAGTTCGAGGTTTGCGAGTTGTAATGACGTTCTGCCAGTTGTTCGGGTGTTGCAATAACGATCCCCGCTAAGAAAAACCAGCCTAAACTGGTCTTAGCTAGTCTCGTAGCTGGTTTGTAAAGAGGGTTTGGGCAGGTGAGGCTGGGAGACCAGATAAGACCAGCTTAAACCAGGTAAGACCAGCAAACCATCATAGGCTGGTTTACGCATTGTTTTGTTTCTTAAGCGATCTAGTTTTAATCTCTTGAAGCATTTAAGATTAGTGAAAGTTTCATGTGTCGTTTAATTTGGAAATGCGTTTCATAACGATTCGAAACAATGCAAGAGCTTGTTGCATTCTCAATGCCGCCACAAGGGGCGCTATAGAGAACATTAGCATTAAAGTCAGCCCAACTACTATCAAGACGGAGCAGAATCTTGCTGAGCAGATTAGATAAAGTTAGTTAAACGTGTTGACGTGTTTACATGTAGCTAGTAGAAAAAAAATAACACATCTTGTTTAATAATTTGATCATTTGAAGGTAACTCTAACGCCCCCTTCAGTGCTGAGGTTTGTTACCGCCACATGAACACAAACGCATACGTTTAAATACGACAATGCGCTCGTATGTTGCGTTAGCGTTGTTTTTGGCTTTAGCAGCAACACAACGAAAGGCTAGCTTGCGAACAACCCAGACAAATGAAAATGGAGAAAACTAAACGGATTTCACGAATAGCAGCAACCTTTGGTATTTAACTTCAGACGGCAAAATAGCTTTAGTCGCGGTAGCGCTGCAGTATTTCGCAAGTGTCTCATTGGTCAACGCGCTTTTGTCACAACTTAAATGAATAGGAATGCACTGCTGCGATTTGAAGACGCCGGAAATTTGAGGCGAGTATTGTTGTGTATAAACAGCGCAATATTGCATTTCACTGACGTCTCTTTGACCCGCACAATCTGACCCGGTCCGGTTTAGAGTTAAGTTTGCGCTGATTTCATCAGCGACAAATGGTCCGTTTTATAAAAACAACAACTCTGAAGGTCACAGTGATCGGTCAGCGTGCCTGGAATGGTTCGACTCAGTACATGTCCCTGTAGATCTCCTGCAGCAGCGGATGCAGCGACGTCTCGGACTCCGTCTTCTTGATCTTCTGCACCAGCTGCGCGTTCTCCGTCACCAGCTGCCGCAGGTCTGCGAGCTTCTGCAGAAGTTTGGGGAAGATGAAGCTGGCGTCGGGATGATTGAGCTGCAGGTGCTGGTTGAGGGCCTGGAGGATGCTGTCCTGGATCTCCTCCACCTGGTGGACGTTCACGAGACCTGGACGATCTACATGCAAGCACACCTATTTTAATTGCGCAATTATGTACTGAACTTACTTAAACCTCTGCACTGAATTTCACAGTAAAACACTAACAGTATCCATCACTGTAAGTCATATATAAAAGCTATACATGCATTTATAAGTCTCTTGAGTATACTGCGTACTGTGTGTATATTATGGAAATGTGTATATTGTGAAAAATGTGTATATTGTTATTTATGTATATTGTAAATTTTTCATATCTTGTTGCTTGTACTACCTAAGAATTTCACCATCGGTATACTTGTGTACACGATGTGCGGCAATAAAGAGATTTGATTTTGATTTGATTTGATGTATTTAAAATCTAGGGATGGGCGATATGGGCTTGAAAAAATAAATCACGATACTTTCTGGTATTTATTGCGATAACGATATCAATGACGATAATTCAGGGAATCCTGTTTCTTTAGAGAAAAGTATCATCTTTCCTATGTTTACCCAAAATAGGGTGTTGTGAGCATTACTGAGTACACACACACGTAATGTAATGACTGTTTAATTCATACTGGAAGCCGGAGGGCGCTCTTGCGCAGAAACTCCACATGCATCGCAGAAGTAATAGCACTGACGACGCTCCAGGAAATCCCTAATATGGACAAAGGCATCCAGTTATCGCTGAATAAAACGCACAACAGAGATAAATACATTTTAACTGATGAAACTTGAAGACTATAAACATACGATTGCACAAAATATAGCTATGGTCTGTGTTCTTCAAGCAATCTTGGGTATTTTTTATAAGGAAAGTATATTTATAACGCAATACTGATCGACATAGCCTTTATCGCTGTATATAATACTATCACTCTGTAATATGAAACCACATCTGGTCACAAAAAGAAGCTATTTCAAACACTCAACTATGTTATTAAGTTAATTTGGAGAAAAAGCATGCCAATAAATTACATCTTTGTTGGATAACAGGTTTGTAAACAGGCTCATACACATGCAAACCTGTGCTACTGTATTACATTTATTCAGACGGCTGTTTTTTCTTTTTTTTTTGGTCGCAATGTACAGCCCTGACCAAACCAGTTCCAGAATGTAGGAGCTCATCCTTTAGCGATAAAAATGCTCCTCCTCAATTTGACGTCCACCTTCCGCCACACAGTCGCACACATAAATATGTCAACAACTAGGCTTTATCGTCATTATCGCAGAAAGACTAATTCTTATCATAAGGAGAAATTTTACCGGTATATCGCAAATGATAAGATATCGGCCATCCCTTACAATCTTGCTGCAGTTTCATCTTTAACCACTAGGGGTCAACGAAACGGAAACACTCTCTCACCTCCACAGAGGATAATAGCGGCCACGAAGAGCGCGAGGTCGCTGTCGTCCAGCTCGAGAGCGTTAAACTTCACTGCGAACTCAAACTTCGGCTCCATGATCTCGCTGAAGGGTTTGCGCAGACTGCGCAGGAACTCTCTCGTCACGAAGCCCCGCCCATTCGCCACCAGCAGCCCGTCTTTATTCATGAGCGACGGCAGCATGGCGAAGATCGCCTCGTGGACCCCGTATTTCAGCAGCGTCACCTGCAGGAGCGGAGGGGAGCTAGCTGAACGGATTTCTATGTAAAGCGTTCTTGCGTAAACCGTCACATTTTTTGGGGTTTCACAAACAAGGTTTACTAAAGAAAGTAATTAGAATAATATACGTTCTGCTTGCGTTTAATGAGACAAATGTGTATGCTATAATGACTTTTTTCACACAAAGATTTGTTTTGCCTGCATTAAATGCAATGATTTATGCAACTTTACAAAAAGTGAAATGCGTTACATTAAATGCAACAATGTACTCAAGAACTGTTTAATGAACGTTTTAAACAGCAATTTATTCGATTGTATTTTGTGAATAAAATTCAATGCAACATTTTATGATTGATTTACAGATAAATATTTTTTTTAATGAATTGCATTAAATGCAATAACCTGACTTAATGACTTTACAAACAATTTTTTTACTAAAAGTTGTTCTGCCCACATTTCATTAAACTAATCAATGGTACATTTTACATGAGAATAACTTTATCTACATACACACGATCGCTTTATGAACTGTTTACAAAGAAATGCTTGTATTTTTTGGAAATTCTTGCAACAACAAGAAATATTTTACAATCGATTTTTTGGATGCTGCATGTGTTTAACGAATTGCATTAGATGCGACAATTTGCCTTCGATCACTTTACACACAATTTCAATACAATTTTTTGCAAGTTTTGCGCAACATTTTTCACTTGACTTCATGATTGATCCGCACAAAAATTAGTTCTGCTTTTTCAATTTAACCGAATGCAACAATTTGCGGCAATATGATTTCGAATTACGAATCGCATCCAGTCGTTTCAATTCAGTGCCTTAGACTTTCGTTGTTTACTGAGCTTGGGATTGTCCTTTTTACATAGTTGGAAAATCCTGTACTTTTCACGCAACATAAGAGATAAAACACCCCCCGATTTCATTACCTGGTCATTCAAGAAAAGGTCGATGAATCCTGGGATGCTTTTGGAGAACTCCGTGAGTTCTCGTACGGTTTCCACGGTCGTGCACTGACAGCGGAAGAACACGTGCACGCCAATCTCCTTATTGGGCGGAGCTCCGTTAATCACCTGATTCCAGACCAGACCGTTTTCCGCCTGCCACAGCGAGTCCATGTCGTGAACGACAAACGGCTGAAGGACACACAGAGACAAAACGCTTCGTTTTCGCAACTGTGTTTATTTGCAGGGCTGTTTTACTTTTGGCATGTCTCGAGCGGGTTACCGGGCTTGCGTTGGTCTTCCCCGTCAGGATGTTGTGAGCTTTCTTCTTGGTCATGTTCAGATTCTTCAGGTAGGCGTTGTTGACCCGTTTGGCGAGAGATTTCAGATCTGACCCGCTGGAGTCCTGAGAGCTCTTTTCTCCCGCTAACAGACCCGCGACTAGCTTACGCTTCTCTGCCTCCGGCATCCGCCCGTATCGGATTGCTACAAACACAGAATCTCACTCAACACGCTAGAAAGTCACGTTTGTTTTATTGTTCGCTAATGTCTGTTGTCGTTTCGCTCACCGTCATGGGACATCCCGAGCATCAGACACTTTTGAAAACGGCAGAACTGACATTTATTCCGACTTTTCTTTTGGATCTTACAGCTGCGCTCGCATTTCTCATATTCCAGCTTCATACGAACGGTCCTCCGGAAAAATCCCTGAGAGAAATAGAGACACCGTATACCCATGCATGAAACATTTTACAGCTCATTTACACAGAAATGCACTATGCACGTGTTCACTGAATTGCATTAAATGCAACAATCTGACTCGTTTACGAACGATTTCACAAAAAGTTTTGTCCACATTTCAGTAAACTATTTATTCTGATTGTATTTTGTGAATCAAATTCAATGCAACATTTTATGATTGATTTACAGAGAAATGCTTGTGTTTTTGGGAAATTCTTGCAACAAGAAATATTTGACAATCGATCTAGGTTTGGATGCTGCATGTGTTTAACGAATTGCATTAGATGCGACAATTTGCCTTCGATCACTTTACACACAATTTCAATAAAATTTGTTTGCAAGTTTTATGCAACAAATTGAGTGCAACATTTTTCACTTGATCCGCACAAAAATTTGTTCTGCTTTTTCAATTTAACCGAATGCAACAATTTGCGCAATAATGAATTTACGAATTAAGTCGACAACTGCATTCTGTTTCAATTCAGTGCATTAGACTTCGTTTAGTTTAACTGAGCTTGGATTTTTTTTTTTTTTACATTTTTTTTTTTTACGCAACACATATTTAAATGTTCCAATTTAGGCAAGAACGATTTACTGATTGATCTGTGTTTAACGCATTGCATTAAATGCCAGACTTTACTTAAGAGCTTTTACGAACTGTTTTTTTTTATAGATTTTATGAAGTCATATGTGAGCATGACCTCTGACCTTGCAGCCCTCACAGGCATGAACGCCGTAGTGGAATCCTGACGCTCTGTCGCCACAGATGCGA